>CAVLJG010000005.1:95541554-96141554 GCA_963669975.1 Acanthoscelides obtectus
TAGACCTTACGACCTTTTTATTCTTTCTTGTCGACAGTAGTTTCTGTTGCCCGAAGAGCTTATTATTCTGCTTTGTCGTTTCTTCCCTTTTTTGTTGTGGGTTATTTATTACTCTACCGCGACCTGTTTCACTTGCTTACCCCATTATGGCTATACAGGGTGTTCCTTAATGATATGCGAATATTTAGGAGTGTGAATCTACTTGAAAAATGAATGTTAGTTTGCTTCATAAGCTATGGTCCAAAAATGTTTCCTTACAAAAACTCGGGGTGTTGAAGTTTTAAGAAAAAAAAATGGAAACTAATTAATATTTTCAGAACCGCTTCAGATATTTTACTGATATTTAGTACGTAGTGGAAGTTAATAAAGTTGCATCTTTTACAATGCAAAAATAATTTTTAGCTTTAACAGTGGCGTGCGTACGGGTATTGACTTCGATATTTTTTAAGAAAAAAATGGTACGCCTCTTGAATTGTTTTCCTTTGATGTGCCATTTTTGATTAAAAAAATAAAAACCATCCTATTGTCCAAGAAAATTAATGTAATAATTGAAGAATGCAATTTAGCAATAAATATCTAGTTGCTCTGGAATATGTCACTGGCTTTTGACATCTGACAAGTCTCTGTTATTCAAATCTGTTCGCTGTGACATCTTTTTCATTATTTAGTTTTTAGTCTTGTTAATAATGGTGAATTAATTAAATTATTCAAATGCAGAAATGGCGAAAATGCACACTAGTGTACACAAGTCCCATTAACACTGTAGAGGAATTAGGAGAAAGAATAGTTGAAGACACACCCAGAGTATTTCAGAGTGCGCAATTCCATGAGAAGGAGGGCTGAAGCGTGCATACTAAGTGTAGGGGGCCATTTTCTACAATTTTTGTAATCATTTTGATGGATTTAATGTTATCTTATGTTGTCAGATGTTGTTCATCACCCCTAATGTGTTTATATTTCCAATTAAATTAATAATAATATTGCAAGTTAGACAATAGAACGGTTTTATTTTTTTACTCAAAATGGCGCATCGAAAGAAAACAATTCGAGGAAGATCATTTGTTTTAAATTAAACGGGGAATTCAAAAATAATTTTTATTAGGCAAAAAACCATTGGCGTACCATTTTTTTCTTAAAAAATCGAAGTCAGTACCCGTACGCACGCCACTGTTAAAGCTAAAAATTATTTTTGCTTGAAAAATATGCAACTTTATTAACTTTCACTACGTACTAAAGCGGTCCTGAAAATATTAATTAATGCCATTTTTTCTTAAACTTCAACACCCCGAGTTTTTGTAAGGAAACATTTTTGGACCAGTTTATAGAGCAAACTAACATTAACTTCATCTAGATTCACACCCTTAAATATTCGCATATCATTAAGGAACACCCTGTAATAGCTGTTAGATGTGGTTTTTAAATCAAATTGTAATTCCAATACACCTTTGTACTATTAGTATGCGGGTATCCAATCAAACGATATTTTCGTTCCTTCAGGTAAAACCGTATCAGGACTGGTCAACCGAAATCTGCCTCTACATCTATGGAATTGGTTTAGGACTATTATTCGTCATAGCCTTGGCAAGGTCCATGGGATTTTATATGCTGGCAATGAGAAGTTCTATGAACTACATAACCAAATGTTCAGTAGCGTGATAGATTGTACGATGAGGTTCTTCGACACAAACCCTAGCGGAAGGATTCTCAATAGGTTTTCCAAGGATTTGGGTGCCGCAGATGAACTTTTGCCAAAAGTTGTTCTGGATGCCGGACAGGTATGTTATAATTTCTAGATGAAACATTTTTATAGTGTGATTCTTTTGCAGATTCTTCTTATCATGGTGGGTGCTCTGGTGCTGGTCACTATCGTCAACCCTTACTTCCTAATAGTAGTTGCAGTCATAGCATTCTTCTTTGGAATCATGAGGCACATATTCCTGAAGTCTTCCAAAAATATCAAGCGATTAGAGGAATTAGTAAGTAGCATCATAATAAGTATCATCTTTAGACAATTACCTCGACGCTTTGACTGGGGTCGAACTACTAGTAGCAAAACCAATTAAATTTTGAATAAACCTGTTTTTTCTTCATGAGAAGTCCGGTGTTCACTCATCTGAATGCGACCATACAGGGTCTGACACAGGACTTAGCCATCATTTGGTGCTCAGGATTATTTGAGAGATGAGTTCGACAAAGCACCCAGGCCTGTCATACGAGCGCTTTGGTTATGTATAGTGCCGCCAGCCTCTGCATATGGATTCTACCTCGATATATTTTGCTTCATCTTGTTTTCTTCTTCTTACAGTTCAGGTTCCTGGCATTCGGAGAAATAAGTACAGGTGAATTCAAACATGATTGTTTCATTTATGAAACTTAAATGTAACTTTAAATCAGAGTACTGGTGGCTTTCATGCAAGACTTAACGTAACTTAACTTAAAATGAGCATTTAAAAGCGCATGTGCTAGGATTGCCAGTGTAGCAATGGCGACTATAATCAAATTCAAGCGGATAACCAAATGAAAATGGTATTTACACTTTTGGATTGGTATTACGATCCGTGACGTCATGAATCAGCTGTTATATGTCATAGGTATCACCGCAAAATTGTGGTATTGACCCAACTCAGGAGTAGTTTTATATTTCTGGTTATTATTTGATATGTGACAAGTTAGAATTTTACCGGGTATTGGATATTGTTATTGTATTTCAGCTTCATTTTTGGGAAACTTGATACAGGCTGACTTCAGTTTTACCATAAAGTTGAGCACCTTTACTCATTACTGTTGTTGATGGGGACACTTTAAATGTAGTTCCTATGCTTAACAAAGTATCCTGTGTAGGCATATACCACAAGAATATTAAAATATGGCCATATAAACTCATTAGATGATGTCCACCTGTATACGGTTTTGCTAATATCTTTTTTCATCATTTCTGCTGAATCAATAATGTTTTCTTTGACATGCGGAAAACTTTAGAGAATTGAAAGTTATCATAGCTACAAAGCCATGGGTCCATCATTAAAAAATAATCTAAAAAAAAACATTTCTCCCATGAATATTATGAAAGGTTTCTTTTTTAAACTTTCCATACACAGTTGTAGACGAAAAGGCACCGATGATTAAGTGATAATAAAAATAATCAGAGATTATATACGCGCTTTTCTAAAATAAACAACTTGCAACAAAACCGCGGTTAAAACCAACGCGTTCAAGCGATTCGTGTAAATGACGTCATCTTCAACCCGTGTGCCATCTTGAACCATATTATAACCGCGGCACATAACACAGAAATTTTGGTTATTCGCTTGGATGTGATTAATATCAACATTAAACACACTAATAAAATCATATGTTTAACGTCAAAGTAGCAGATGAAAGAGTGTCAGTCGTCCATACAATTGTAGGGCGCCTTTATGGCCTCCTTGATTGTCATAGTTTTCTACTTCTCCGTGTCAGAATTCTATTTTGAGGTTATGTCACAAACATCTATTTGCATCAAATTGTGCTTTTGAGTTATATCATGTTTTATCAGCCTGAAATTTCCTACAATTTAAAAAGAAAACATATCTTCACAATAGGACAGCGCTGATGCTGACACGGGACAAGTTTAATCTAGAAATTTTTGAAGGAGAGAAATCAGTATCACAATCAAGGAGGCCATAAACGCGCCCTACAATAATTGTAGGGACGACTGAGGATACGGGCCTTAGGGGCCTGCCTTGACATTGACAAGTGGCCCCTCCCCACACGCTTGCGCCAATGCACTGGTAATCAGTCACAGAACTCGGATAATATAGTAGTCCAGATAATATCGGAACATCTACTCGGAAAACTTCCGATTTTTGCATAATCTGATTCAAGGACCTCTGTTAAAGAATCTGCATGTGACTAGGCCCAAAATTGCTCCAAAAATTGTTATTAAACCGATTCCAAAAATTGATTTGTTCGCTATGCTTAAACTATTTTGCGGTTTTTAGGACATTCTGAACAAAAAATTAGCTTTTGAACTTTTTTCTATATATATATATATAAGTATATAAGTAAATGTAAAAACTGAAAATATGCCATTTGCTACCCCAAAAACAATATGAAAAATGAATATTTTGATGTTGACAAATCTCGCACATGCTTCAACCAACCAATAACAAAACACCCAGATCATTTTAAGAAGTACAGTTATTGTAAATATTTGCATAGTGATTGTGAATTAGACGCGAGAGAGAGATGAAATATCTCTCGTGCACGTTGAGCGTGCGCTTGCATATCAATTAAATACAAAGGTTTATAATAACAGTATCTCCCAAAAGGTATCGCAATTGTGTTAATGGTTATTTATGAAGCATGGCGACATTAACATTTTCGTTTTTTTAGGCCGTTTTTAGGTATCGTACAAGCAATTTTTTGTACTTTCCCGTCTCGTACAAAATCAACTTTTGACAAATATTGTCAAACATCGTTTTGTTTCGGAGTATCAAAAAAAAAAAAACGAATGCTACCTTTGATGAAGCGAAATCATTAATTTTTGGAATTTATTTGAAGAAGTTGTACCTACAAACAATTTGGGGCCTGAGGCAATTCGATGATCATAGATGCATAACACATCCTCAATAAAGGAAGTATTTCTTTCATTTCTTTCAGTTTGGCTAGTAATGAATTTCAGGATAACAAAAAAATGTATAATTAATAAAATATTTATTGAACAGTCCCAGCAATAATAGAACAAATTCTTCATTACAATACATTGTACATATACAGGGTGTCCCGAAAAAATTGTGCAATATTCTATCAGCGCTTTCTAGAGCTTAAAATAGAAAGAAAAGTTTATATAAACATAGGTCGACAAATGTCCCCTAAGGGCGCTACGATCTTTTAAAGGGGCTCTCCTGAAGATGGTTTTTCCTTAATATTTCCGAAACGTGTTGAGATAAAGTCATAAAATTTTGTATTCCAGCCTAGTTTTTTTATGCCGGATTTAAAAATATTAACAATTTCAGACAGTTTCGTTTGGAAGCGTATGTAACAGGGACGGACTCAGGTTATTTTAGCCCCAACATTTTTGTGTGAATCTATTTTTGAAATTCAATTTTAGATTTTAAAAATTTAGAGTTTTCTACATAAAAAAGGTAATCTTATTGCATATCGATTAATTGTGCCATTTTTGAATAAAATCAAACTAAAAAATTTGTCACATGATAGGAAATGTACTGCGAATTTAAATGAATTGTTGATTATAAATAGTTAGCCATGACTGCAAGCAAAAGTTGTTTTGATTTGTTATGACTTATTTTGACGTTAAGCTGACATTGTTAGCAGTGTAAAATTACTAGATTAAAATCAAAATTTTTATTAAATCGATTTAAAATGCCAAGATTTACAGACAGAGAACTGACTGACATGCATTTTGTGTACGCGTTTTGCCATGGCAGTTCATTGGCAGCCGTAAGAGAATATCATAGAAGATTTCCCAATCGCATAGTACCTGGACGTCGAATGTTTACTGATATTCATCGGAATTTGTCAAACCATGGAAGTTTTCGGCATGCAGGGCTTAGGAAGGCCACTGGGAAATCATCGTATGGATATTGCTTTAAATATGTTTGAAAATAATCCGCAAATAAGCATACGAAATGTTTCAGGAATTACGGATATACCTCGATCAATAGTAAGAAAAATTTATGAATACCTATTTGATAGTTATCCTAAAAAATAATAATTTTAGATAGGAAGAATGACAAGAATGCAAGTATTACATCGTTATCATTTTAAACGGTTGCAGCATTTAACGGAGGCAGATTTTTTACCACGAATTGATTTTTGCCAGTGGATATTAGCAAATGAAAACACTATTACTAGAATATTATGGTCGGATGAGTCAATATTTACTAGGAATGGTGCTTTTAATTTCTATAACATGCATCACTGGTCAGATGAAAATCCAAACAGTTGTTCACCATACAAATTTCCAACATAGATTTTCATAGAACTTATGGGCAGGAGTAATTGGGGATCAAGTAATTGGGCCTATTGTACTTCCCAATCGTCTTAATTCAGAGGTGTATCTGAACTTTCTTCAGAATGAGCTCATGGATATAATACCATTGGATGTGCACCAGCAGTTTCAAGAAAATATGTTTTTTCAACATGATGGCGCCCATGCACGTTTTGGACGCAATGTTCGAAATTGGTTGAATTTTCCAGACAGGTGGTTAGGCCGAGGAGGTCCTATAGCGTGGCCGCCACGCCACGTTCACCTGAGCCAAATCCATTCGATTTCTTTTTTGGGGGTCATCAAAAGACCTAGTTTACTTGACTAAAGTAAATACTCAAGAAGATTCACTTCAAAGAATCCTTCATGCTGCAAATGAAATAAGAAGAAAAAGGTTTTCCACTTTTCGGGCTACGCAATCATTAGTTCGTCGAGACTCTGTATCCAACAAAATGGGAATTTATTTGAACGTCTATTGTAAAGCTAGTTTTAAGTATATCCAACTGTATGTCTTCTGTTTTAAACAAATTTCAATGTCGTTCGTAGAAAAAAAATTATTTCTTTTCTTTTTGCCTAAATGTTGCAATAGAAATATGTATTTATGTAATATTTACCAATTATTAAATTAGTTTTTTCGTTGCCACGACTAATTATTCAACAATTCATTTAAATTCGCAGTACATTTCCTATCATGTGACAAATTTTTTAGTTTGATTTTATTCAAAAATTAAAACCCTAGTTTTTTAAATTCTAAAATTGAATTTCAAAAATAGAATCACACAAAAATTTTGGGGCTAAAATAACCTGAGTCCGTCCATGTTACATACGCTTCCAAACAAAACTGTATAAAATTTTTAATATTTTTAAATCCAGCATAAAGAACTATTCTAGAATACCAAATTTTATATCTTTATCTCAACACGTTTCGGAAATATTAAGGAAAAACCATCTTCAGTGGAGCCCCTTTAAAAGACCGTAGCGCCCTTAGGGGACGATTGTCGACCTATGTTTATATAAACTTTTCTTCCTATTTTAAGCTCTAGAAACCGCTGGTAGAATATTGTTCACTTTTTTCGGTATAGAAGCATTCTACCTATCTGGATTTTTTCTCCAAATTATGAACCTGATCAGTGCAATATCATGCAAGCACTATCTCTTGTTAATTGATCATGTATATTTATTGCGGAAACATAAATACTAAAATAACAAAAGATCCA
The DNA here is from genome assembly GCA_963669975.1 of Acanthoscelides obtectus. Lineage (NCBI taxonomy): Eukaryota > Metazoa > Arthropoda > Insecta > Coleoptera > Chrysomelidae > Acanthoscelides > Acanthoscelides obtectus. The sequence goes on from CAVLJG010000005.1 coordinate 95,548,761, forward strand.
TGTGTAGTTAGAGGACTGACTAAAATTCAAATATAATCTCTGTGATATGTAAATCATAAACATCATGAGGTAGCCCTAAAACAAAACATTATTCGGCGTACCATTTTAAGATAAACGAACAAAGCCCAATAATTCGACGCCAAGTACGTCCCAGAGATAAATTCCAGGAACGACCCCAATGGGGTGATCGCTGAAATGCCTCTAGGTTTACCAACCACCTAATATTACTTAATGGTCAGAAGTCAAAAAGACTAAGCAACTACATATTTTCCTTACAGCTTTTGGTATGCGAGGTGGTGAAGTAGGATTGGCAATCACTCAGGCCATTGCATTGACAGGCTCAGTTCAGTGGGGTATGAGACAGTCAGCTGAAGTAGCCAATCAACTAATGTCCGTGGAAAGAATCTTGGAGTACAAAAATTTGCCCAAGGAAAAGCAGCCTGAGCAACCTAAGGAACCGCCTAAAGACTGGCCTGCCAAAGGGGAGATCACTTTCAGAAATATGGGTCTATCTTATGTAGAGGGCGGTACATTGGTTCTGAAAAATTTGAATCTGACAATCAATCCAAAGGAGAAGGTATGGTCATTCAAACAAGATTAAAAAATTTAGTGCTGAGGAATTTCGAAATATGCAAATTCCTAATTTTTTCAAACCTCTTCAGGCTTGCTTTTAAACAATATTCCTCAGAGGGATATTGTTTCATGATCGTGAGAATCGAAATCATATTTTGGTGAAGAATAAATTATTGATACAAATTGATAGAGATATATGGATGTTCTTGTGTTATTATACATGTAGTTTATTACAAAATGTTCCAGAAATATATTATATAATACAGGACTGAGTGAAGATGCCATTGTAATACCAATATTCTGTTCATAAAATTTGTCATGCAACTGAAAGTAGGTTGATTTGAGGGAAACATCGAGAAAATCTATTATAATGGGTGATTTTTTTGCTAGTATCTTTTTGGCAACACTGTTTTTGACAGATGACGCGTGAATCGTGTCTAGTGTCATTGTCAAACTTGTTCAGTTTGGTCTATAATTTAACCATGAATCGACTTACGAACGAACAACGCTTGCAAATTATTGAATTTTACTATCAAAATTCATGCTCGGTTAAGAGAGTGCATCGAGCACTGCTTCTAATTTATGGACAATTTGGTCGGCCTACTGAGGGAGCTATTCGGAAGCTTGTGACTAAATTTTGAACCCAGTTTACATTATTGGACATTAAACCACCAACACGCAGACGTAGAGTGAGGACTGAAGAAAATTTTGCGGCTGTATCCGCCAGTGTTAGTGATGACCGTGAAATGTCGATTCGCCGCCGTTCGCAGCAATTGGGCCTCTGTTACTCCACTACGTGGAAAATTTTGCGACAGGATTTGGGTGTAAAACCTTATAAGATACAGCTGGTGCAAGAATTGAAGCCACACGACCTCCCACAACGTTTCCCATTTGGTGAATGGGCGCTGGCAAAGTTGGAGGAAGATCCACATTTTTATCGAAAAATTGTGTTCAGCGATGAAGCTCATTTCTGGTTGAATGGGTACGTTAACAAGCAAAATTGCCGCATCTGGAGTGAAGACCAGCCAGAAGCATTGCAAGAGCTACCAATGCATCCCGAAAAAAATCACTGTTTGGTGTGGATTATGGGCCGGTGGCATCATCGGGCCGTACTTCTTCAAAGACGACAATGGCCGGAACGTAACTGTGAATGGCGAGCACTACCGTGCGATGATAACAAACTTTTTTGCCCAAAATGGAAGAGCTGGACTTGGCTGACATGTGGTTTCAACAAGACGGTGCCACATGCCACACCGCACACGAAACAATGGCCCTATTGAGAGGCGAGTTCGGGTGAACAGTTTATCTCACGTTTGGGTCCCGTCAATTGGCCGCCTAGATCGTGTGATTTAACGCCGTTGGACTATTTCTTGTGGGGCCATCTTAAGGTTAATGTCTAGACGGATAAACCACAAACGATTGACGCACTGGAAGCCAATATTGAAGCATTTTTCGTGAGATACCGGCCGATATGTTGGAGAGTGTGCCAAAATTGGACCTTGCGCATGGGCCATCTAAAGCGGAGCCGCGGCCAACATTTACATGGAATAATCTTCAAAAATTATATTATATCGACCGTTCTATCGACTCAAATAGAGATTTAATCGTTTTTTCAAATTTTTTGTGTTTTTTTTTTTAAATCAAATCCCATACCTCTTAAAAAATCACCCGCTACCTTCTGGTTTTGGTTTTGTACGCTCTGACAAATTATTATCATTATTCAGTAGTACTTTTAGTATTTCGAGTGGATAATTTTTCTAAAAATCATGGGCTGTTTTTATACACGATTCTGTTTTGTTTGCTAATGGATTTATAAGTTAAAAGTATTTACATAATTTGCTACATGAGTTAATTGAACTTGCTATTGAGCTTAATGGAATATAAGGTTGAGGCATTCCAGGTAGTCCATAGAAATGTTGTGGCTTACTATAGTGACTAGTAAGGGGTGCTCTTACTTGGCTAACTCAAATATAAAAAGTATGAAAGCGAGTTAACTAGCCGAAAAATAATATTCCTTACTAGTTGCCTGCCAAATTTTTATTGACTACCTAAAATATTTACATGAAACTAGTATTCCATTAAGTTCAATTAACTCACCATGTACTAAACTACTTGTTAACTAGTATAAATCAATTAGCCTACAAAACAGAATCGTATATAAAGAACACTTTTTAGAAAAATCAACATCCAACTCAATACTAATAATTTCGTAAAGGTATTTTTGGTGCAGAAGGTATTATTTCCACTAATGTATCAGTTGATAAAATTCACGAAATACTCTTTTTTTGTTGTTGTTGAAGATTTATTTAGCATTAATGCTACAATATCAATTTTGTATAATGATTCGGTTACATATTTTTCTTCAATCCATTTTCTGTTTTACATTCTTCTTTATTAAAATTAAAATTACGTCACTATGTATTTTGATTATTCAAAAGTGATTTTTTAATTTCACCTTGAACACTTTTAAATTTGAACTTTGTTTAATATCATTATTCAATTTATTAAATTCAAATACTCCCTTTTGAAATATAGATTTACTAGTTATGCTACTATTACAATTTTGCAAATGCAAATCTATACTGCCTCTAGCTTCGTAGTTATGGTAATTGACTATTTAATTTTGTTTTAATTTAAATGCATTGGTAATAAATGGTTTTTCAATTTGAATATGAAAACGAGAACTAAATAATATATGAAATTTTTCACATCCAACCACTGCAGTTCTTCTAAGATAGACTTAATCCTAGTATACTTGTTTTTATTTAAAATGATTCCCACAGCTGTATTTTGTAGAATTTGTAATCTTGAAAATATGTTTTCATTTGCTGTAAATGAGATGGTTGAACAATATAAAAAATGGGGAAGAATTATAGTGTTATACACATTTTTTTGGAATACATACTAAGATTATGGAAAACTCTATAGAAGTAATTTATCTTTTTCGATATTTTTGAAATAAGTAGCTTACTATCCACTATCCACATATATACCAAGATATTTAAATGACTCGACTACTTAAATTTTTTCATCATTAATCATGAGCCAAATTGTATTGTCACCTAAATGTTTCCCTATTGACATCCATTTTGTTTTATTAATGTTTCATTTAAGTTTATTGACATTTAACCAATTCATAATTTTTTCAATATCAATATTTAACAGTTCTAAAGCAGTGTCCAAGTGCTTATGTGCTATATATATAAGTGTATCGTCCGTAAATATTTGAATTTTGCAGTATTTCAAAATGTCAGAGATATCATTTATATAAATAATAAATAGTAACGGCCCTAATTTACTCCCCTGTGGCACTCCTACTGATATATTTTGAATACTTGACATAATATTTCCAACTTTAATTTTTTGACTTAAAATATCAGGAAGGTCTACTTGATCTACTCTTATTGAAGGCCTGTTGATTTCAGGTCGGTATAGTTGGAAGAACAGGGGCGGGAAAATCCTCCCTCATATCTGCGTTGTTTCGACTTGCAAATGTCGAAGGAGAAATAATTATCGACGACATCGATACTAAATTGCTGAAACTTGAAAACTTGCGATCCAAGATCTCTATCATTCCCCAGGTCAGTACACCTAATAATTTACAATATTACGATACCATACCAGTAGTGCGTAACTACTTCGACAACTTGCCATACATACAACTGACCATACTATTTAACTTCAGGACCCTGTGCTGTTTTCCGGTACTCTAAGATACAACCTCGATCCCTTCGACCAGTATTCCGATGAGGTCCTGTACAAAGCTATCGAGGACGTAGAACTAAAGAATCCTGCCAACATCATCAACCGATTGGAGAATAGAGTTATGGATAGAGGCTCAAACTACAGCGTTGGACAAAGGCAGCTGATATGTTTAGCTAGAGCTATCATCAGGAACAACAGGATCCTAATGTTGGATGAAGCTACCGCTAATGTAGATCCACAGTAAGTATGAAAATCGTAGTAGGTTTTGCTATATGTTGATTAGTTTATAATTGATTTAGTTCAGAGAACAATCTGAAGTATCAGTGGCAGGTTTGGAATCATACTTATCCCAGCAAACGATTGTAATATAGACATACTTCCCAAATAATAATATGTCCATGTCCAGATATCCATAGCTTGCCACACTGTAACTGTGTCAAACATGAAGAAGCTGCTGCAGTTCTTTGTTATCAACGATATTAATGGTCCTGACATGACCACTGCTGTGATATTGAAACTGCGTTTCTTCCGTTCTTTCTATGCCTCACAACAGATGTCCTTGAAGTCCGGTATTTTCCCAACAAACTGGTATTTAGCTCATGTTTAGACCATTCCAAGAAATACCGTCATGTAGATTGACCATGCACTTCCAACGCAATTAAAAAATCAATGAGATCCTCGCAAGAAATCATATGGCGGGCAGAGAAAGTAAGAGCAATGTTTCAGGTAGTTTACAAATGCCATACAATCTCTTTAGGAACAAATGACTAGACTACTTGAAGGCTACATTTTTTTTGTTCTGTTATATGGGGTTGCATCTTTGACCTTGATAAGACAAACTATTAAAAAACAAGAAGCCTTCGAAATGATGTGTTTCTATCGTGCAATCGAAAATATGCCATGTTACCAACGAGCTGGTATTGCGCAGAATAAAGAAATGGCGTCAGGTCTCATACAATCAGTCCATACTCCAACAATGCGAACTCATCTACTGCCCAACCGGCAGCACTGACCAGCCAGCAACTGCTCAATCCAACACGAGGTTATACAGTGAAATTCATTTACTTTTGCGGTTTTGGCTTTCAGTGTACGAGAGAGAGAGAAGCGTGCAGCACCAATGCAACACGTATGCTAGAAAGAGTGCATCATATATGAGTCGCTACCACGTTGCCTGGCAACGACAGTGGGAAGGGCGCGGAGCACGACTGTATGGTGGCAACGTTGTCAAGCAACGTGGTGACGACGCTTGTAGGGAGCACTATTCCTAACATACGAGTTACATTGGTGCTGAACGCTTCTCTCTCTCTCTCTCTCTCTTGCACACATTGAAGACCAAAATGAATTTCACTGAATACACGGATACAAACGGATATTAACAAATATGTCTGATAGACGTGTAGAATTACCGGGATTGGAAACAAAAAAATTGATAGATAGATATATATATATATATATATATATATATATATATATATATATATATATACAGTGTGGCCCATCCATCCCCATCAATATTACTCATAAACAAATACATTTTGGCAAAATCTATTATTGGGATGTTATACATGACATTTGATGGCACATTTCTAAAATATTGGCCATTATACAGGGTGTCCCAATTTCGACCTACATATCAAAGTTTTGATTTTTCAAATGGAATGGCTCAAATTGTATTGCATATTTGGATAAACCAATTCAAAAGAAGGAAATTGATATAACACCTATGGGGTTTTGGTAATTAGTTACTGAGATATAAGGTGTTTTGTCTAGAAAAACCCCCCACTGCGGCAACCCCTCAGTCCGCCATTTTGAAATTTGGAGTGCTGAATTTTGTATAAAGAAAACTGAGACACGTCAGCTTTTATCTTATTTGTTACTTTTTCGAATTTTAATGTTTGCTCATACAGGGTGGTCAAAAACGCAAATTGGAGTTTTTCTCAAAGATTTCAAATGCATCATGCTGTATATTTGTGCAAGTTTGGATTCAGTTTATAATAAGCTTTTTTTGATACTAGACACAAGGGTTTTTACGGCTATTTCTTCTGTTATTAGCACGTCTTTTATGGAACGGATTAATTCCTTAAAATATCGCAACATCCTTGGAAACAAATAAATTGTTGATTAGTTACAAACTGTCAAAATTAGCTTTGTGACCATTATAATAAAAACGTGTTTGAAAATGAATTTTTCTAAAGAAGAAATGGTGAAAATGGTGTTCGTTTTGGGCCAAGCCCAAAGAAATAGTTTCCTAGCATCTCGCATTTATAAGCAACGGTACCCTAATATGCGACATCCAAGGCCGGAAACATTTTCCACACAACGAGAACGTTTTGAATCAAGTGGAGCAGTGGAATATAGTAAAAAATGTATAAATAATCCAAGTGCCACCAATGAGGCGAATCAGTTGGAGGTTCTATTAAATTTGCAGGAAAATCCCCATTGAAGTGCACGACAAACTGGAGCAGAAACTGATATATGCAGAACTTCTGTCCAAAGGATTATTCACAAGCATAGGTACCATCGATTCTTGCATCAAGGCCTTCCTCCTCAGGATTTCGCAGCTCGAATGGACTTTAGTAGAATAATGCTAAATAAACTGAGTGAAGACACTACTTTCCTGGATAAGGTTCTTTTTAGCGATGAGGAAGCTGTTAACTGCATAGATGTTGTCAACAGGCATAACATGCACTATTATTTCGACGGAAAACCCGTACTGGGTTAGGCAAATAGATTTCTAAAATAAATGGACCTTGAATGTTTGGGGAAGAGTTTTTGGCAGACAAGTTGTCGGGACTTTCAGTTTCGACAACAGATTAATAGATACAGATTACTTGAATTGTTGATCGAGCATTTTCCTTTGCTTTTGGAGGATGTCAACACACACACACACACACACATCCTTCTACCCTGTACTGTCCCTCCACCACCCCTGTTCCAGGCAACCTCAAACCCTTGAGGAGTGGGAGGAAGAGCAATCTGCTCCTCCCTCCACTCCCGCCCGAAGGCCTGGCGTGGCGCTGCGTGGTTCAGGCCGCTGCGCATTCCCGAGTGTGTGCTGCCGAGCGAGCTGCCCTCCTCCCCAATTTTGCCCCTTTTTCCCGAAATTTGACTCGATCGGAAGCACGTGGTGGACATTTCATCCAACTGTCGGTTCTCGACTTTTATGGACGGCCTCTTTCTTGGGGGTTCTGAGTTGGGGGCTTAGATCTAAGCCCCGCATTAAGGTTGGTGAGCCTTCGCTCTTTCTTCGTCGACTGGAGTCAGTCAGTCATTTGCTGTTTGTCTTCATCTCCTGAGGTTAGCCCCGAGTCCGTGCTTGACTCTGGCCACCTCAATCGACAGGCTTCTTTTTGTCCACCCGTTGTACACGGGCTGTTCTTTCCCCTCTTGGGTGTACAACTTTTTTCGGTCTTCTCCCCTTTTCTTTAGCCTCATCAGCTGCTAGGGCCAAATTTCTTCTTGTTGCAGCTAGCTTTTCGGTCTTTTATGACGCCTTATTGTTCTTGGGTCGTAATCCAAGGCGTCTTTAATCAGCACATTTCGGTGACTTTCGTTCTTTTCAAAGAACTTTCGGGCCCTCTCTCTCATCTGGATTACGACCGGTACCTGTCGTAGTTCGTCATATAGCACTCTGTTAGGCTGTGCGTCCACCGCGTCACGGAGTGCTATGTTTTGTTGAGCTTGGAGCCTCTTCTTCAACGTTTTGGAAACGTGGCCCCAAGCTATACTGCTGCATAAGTCATGATTTGGAGCAGCACCATCTGAATCATGATGGTCTTATTCTTTAAGGACACTTTGCTTCTTCTGCCTATTAAAGGTCTTAGTTTTGAGCGGAGGACGATGTCAACCTGCAAACTCGGGTGCGTATATACTTCCTACATGACGGGGCACCTGCGCATTAGCATAATCGTGTGCGTAACTATTTGCACACCTGGAGTAAGAATCATTAGATCGGTCGTGATGGGCCTATATTTTGGCCTGCTAGATCACCAGATTTGATACCGATGGACTTCTTTGTATGGGGCTACGTTAAGCAAGAGGTTTATAGATATCCACCATCTACCCCGGAAAATATGAAGGAAATGATTAAGGATGCTTTTCTGAGCATAAAGGAAAACATGCTGAAGGATGTGCAACGGTCATTTATCCAAAGACTACGGCTGTGTATTTAACATGGTGGAGATATTTTTGAGCAGTTTTTGTAGATTAGGTCTTGAGTACTGATAGTTGTTTATGTTGTTGTTATAGTTGTTTTTCTCTATTACGCTTGAAGCTGATTTATGCTATTCTGATTGTTATTAGTTCTTACGTTAAATCTATACTCTTAGTGGTAATATGGAACTAGCCCACTGTTTGTCTTTTTTTTCCATGGATGATGTGATTTTTTCCTTAATTTTGGTGTGTTGTTCTATTAAAAGCTTAGTAACTCAAAATTTAGTGATTCAGTCTGAATTAAACCTTATACCAAAAAAAGCTTATAAAAGGTTGAATCCAAACTTGCACAAATATTCAGGTCGATGCATGTGAAATTTTTGAGAAAAAGTATAATTCGCGTTTTTGATCACCCTGTATGAGCAAAAATGTATATTCGAAAAAGTAACAAAGAGGATAAAAGCTGAGGTGTGTAAGTTTTTTTTATACAAAATTCGGAACTCAAAATTTCAAAATGGCGGATTGAGGGGTTGCCGAAGCGGACGGTTTTTCTGGACAGAATACCTTACATCTCAGTAGCTAATTACCAAAACCCCGTAGTATGTTATATCAGTCTTCTTCTTTTGAATTTGTTTATCAAAAAAAGCAATAAAATTTAAGGCATTCCATTTAATAAATCACAACTTTGATATGTAGGTCAAAATTGGGACACCCTGTATAATTGCCAATATTTTAGAAATGTGCCCTCAAATGTCATGTATAACATGCCATAAATAGATTTTCGCAAAATGAATTTGTTTATGAATTATATTCCGTCCATTCATCGATGGGCTATTCTGTATATATATATAAATTATACTATACCAAACATCCATTTTTTCTGAAAATAATCAGGATTCTCTGGAACATCAAAGAACGAAGTTTGAGGGGTTTGTTTTCCTCGTTTTTGGCCTTTTTCGACGCCACCACTAGAACGATTTTCAAAACTACAAAGCTTGTTTGTCCTTGGCAACCTTATATGAAAACCCAAGCGGCACATCCCAAGTTATAAACGGCCCAAGAATTAGCACACAAACAGACACCTCTACGCCGGTGGCGTAGGAAGTAACAGGAATTAAATTGGTCAAGGCTCATATCATTAGTACTCATTTCCCATTCATTTGCGTTGCGATAAAAATTGCGGTGAGTTAACCACCAGAGGCAGCAGGTTTCTTTACCAAGTATTTTTGTTGCGCGGGTATCGAAAATGCTTTATCATTCTAAGTCTTGAGGGCAAATATACGGCAAACGGCAAAGAAAGTTTCAGCTTTTTTTTTCTTTACGTTTTTTGCCCGTAACTCCGCTATCACATTGATTTCCAACAATTGTAAAACTGTTTCATCCTTGACATAGTGATAACCTTGAGCCAACATTTCATCAAAATGCAAGCAGTACTTTCCACTTAATACAACGGCCAAGAATTAGTGGACAGACAGACCGACAGATAGAACGACGGAAAATGTCATTGTTTTTGGTGATAAACATGTCATGTAACATTCAAAACGCATAACAGTAAGTTTTCGAAATATTCCGCGATTATTATAGTACTTCCTCGCCCACTGGCGTGGGGAGTAAAATTAATCCAAGACCGACTAAAATCACTATAGGGCAATAGCTCTGCTCTCTACGGTCATCTAAAATATAATGAGTCTCACCACTTGGTTACCAATAAGTAATGTGGTTTGCGATGCCAGATACCAATTGGAGATCTTCCACCTTACAGACACAGTTGTGAAATAAGCTCATCCACGGTTATTTGGTGAGTCTCACATTATTTGCTTTGGTATCAAGTATATCAAATATGTATTCGATAACCTGTGGCATGCTGCTCTTCTATTCAATTTTGCGGTTCTACTGTTCGGTAACTGCATCTTTCAAAATTGATGCGTTTCTAACTGTGATTCTATTACACAAGAATGACCTCCATTCCAAAAATAATCACTCCACGAATGAGAATACCTAACATGCGAACATGAGTTGGAGGAAAGAAGACTGCAAAACGATGAGGAAGCATCCCGAATGCTTTTGCTTTTGTACAATAACATGTTTTTCTTTTCAGGACTGACGCCCTCATACAAAAGACAATCCGTAAAAAATTCAGAGATTGCACCGTTTTAACAGTTGCCCATCGTCTCAACACCATCATGGACTCCGACAAAGTACTGGTGATGGACGGCGGTACCATGGTCGAGTTCGATCACCCCCACCAACTTTTGCAAAACACCCAGGGAGTATTTTACAAAATGGTGGCCGAAAGTGGCAGAGCGATGAGTGATCAGTTGCGCAGAGTGGCGCGAGATGCCTTCCAAAAGCAGTTATCAGTTCCTGAATAGGTTTAGGTAGATCAGTGAAATAGCCAGTGATAAGGTTAGGATTAACGCATAAAGAGGTTATCACCTCTTCGAGATTATAAAGCTGCTCAAATTCCAAACCACCCATTTGTTGAGGACAGTAGTACTTACATGTTCACTTCATGTAAGAACATCCCATAAACGTTTGTATCATGGCAGGTCAGTATATTTTCAGCTTCCAACTTAACACCGAATACATGTAGCTAAACAAAAGCTGTGTGATGGAGTTACGTCATGGGAACCTGCAGAAATTTTTCTCAGCAAGGACCAATTATTCATCAGCGAGTATAAAGTTTTGTATATTGTCAAGATCCTAGACATTCTACACATGCCAAAATATATAAATTTTAGAGGGCAAACAGATTTCAGAGGGGACCACGACTACCTAGAACTCCCCATCTGGGCACCTATGACTTTTAATGTTTCATTTAAAGTATTTATTATATGTTTAGGAATGATTCAAATACATAATTCAATTTCTACTATAGAGATATCATATAACAAGAATTACTGATGCCAGATGCTCAAATATTGAAAGAGCTTATATTGTTCTTAGATACTTAATGGTACCAGTACTTAAAGAATGGTTTTGTCTTCCCATGTTTCTCTCGTGTCTTCCTTAAACCGCGCAACAATATTGTGTGGGTCGGTACTAAGAGTATCACTGTCGGTAAATTTGCGTATTCTCACCCAGGTCGCCACACCATTATGTTACAAATAATAATCATCGCAGTGTATAAAAGATACATACTTGATAGATTTTAACTATCACCTTAATATATAATATCATATGCATATATATTTTTCTATTGACTATGAAAAAAATATTTTCAGTCACCAATATGCTAAGCCTATTCATCTACAGCTCAAACTAAAATTTCTCGGCCTGGCTTGGCGGGTCATATCTCAGATTGGACTTGCAGGGTCTCAAGCCGAACGGTTCACTTTGGAGACACGCTTAAAGTTTCAAGGTTCTGAGAAAATGTGGATTTTATCCTTTTTGGCGGCATTTCAATTTTCTCGCTACTCCTGTCATTGTAATGCATTAGGCCCGCAGTATGTGACTCTTCCGAAGTATGTTTGCCCAGAGAATTAAAAAATGGCGTTCAAATTGCGATCTGATTATTTGTTTGGCAGATGTTTCAACTAAAACAAATTTTTTGTAGGCTGAACATTCGAAAACTTTCCAAAAAAAAATCCACAATATTAATGTATTTGTTCTCGGACCTCTGAATTTGTTGAATAGGCCCTTAGAGCCAATTTTCGATATTTTTGTGTAACATTTACCATTTTCAGGCTTACGGATGTTATTGTAGATTGAACTAGTCAAAGATGTATGTTACAAATATTTTGACACATTGCTTAATTCAAAGTGATTACCGCAGCTTTTGAGAGACATTTGCAAAATACCGATAGTGTCGCCAAGATGAGGAACGATATTTCAAAAATGGTTAGAGCTACAATGTTGGTTGAATGAGGAGAAAGTTGCGTAATATATCTTACATGCAGCTTCCATAATTTTTCTGTGATTTGCCAATTTTGGGTTATTTGAAGGAAAACGAGGTTTCGAAATTTTGCAAAATTACACAGTCAAAGCTACTTTTTCCTAATTTAACCAACATTGTTGCTGTAGGACACACTGGAGTCTGAGCTACTAGGTTTTTTGCGAATGTCTCTCAGAAGCTGTTTCAGCCAATGTTTGCCAATAGTTTGATCAAAATCCAATAACATTCATATACCTCCTTCAGCATGCTGAAAATGGTAAAATTTTGGCAAGAATATCGAAAACTGATTCGAAAGGCCTACTCGACCAATTTAGAAGCTCAAAAACAAATTTCAACATATATAGGGCGATGCGTCAAAAAAAAATTTTGCTGATTTATTGTTTTGGAAGGCTTTCGAGTTCTCATCCCAAGTAAATAATAACATATTTCAATAAAAATTACATTAACGGAAATTATGAGATCGTAAGTTTAAAGCCATTTTTAAATTCTTCTGACAATTTCTATCTTTACACAAACATTAATTTTGTGCGTGTTTTGTTTCGGAAAGCATTTGAGTTGTCAGCCCAATAAATCGGTAAGAATTTTCATAAAAATCACGTTTGACTGAGATATCTGTCGAACGAAGTATCATACCGCGATTTGGAGGTCATTTTTGAGTTCCTTGGACAATTTTTATTCAAATTGTCATATTTTACGAAGGCAATGACGAGAGTAGCAAGAACATGGAAAAGTTACCAAAACACGTTTGCTGAACGTGCAAGCTTTGTGCGCGTCTCCATACCGAATCGTTTGACCAACGACCCCAAAATTTCACAAAACCTCATGCATCCGCGGGTACTCTTCAGGGAAAAAAATGAGCCTCATCTGAAATATGACCCGTCAAGGCAGGTCGTGGAATTTTAGTTGTAAATTATGAACGTCATCAAGCAAAATGATCAAGGTTCAAGAATAATGAATGATCAAATATGTTGAATTGTAAGCTACTGTTACAAAAAAGTTTGTATGTGCCTTTCAATTTTATTTTTCTATTTTAATCAAGCAAGCTCTAGAATATTTGACGTTTTGATTAATCTTGTGGATAACATTAATGCAACTTATCCAATTTCAGGATTAACAAACATCCGGGTGTTATGTCAATATCTCAATTTTATTACCCAATTATTTTTCACTATGAGCTCGCTAAATCACTTTTTATTTCAATTTATTATCGATCGAATAATTTTGAGCCATTATTTGAAGTAATCAGCCAAGTAACTGGTCCTGCGTGAGTGTAACTTATTTTTGATAGACTTTATGCAACTAAGTAATCATTGAACTGTGGTATACTTAATTTGAAACAAAAAACCAGTAAATAAAAGTATATAAATATGTTTTACTATCTACACAATACTGTTATTTAGATTATTGAATGTGATTTTTATGTATGTGTATTATAAATGTTTGTACATATCAGTCTATTCGGATATTTTTAGATTTCATGGTATATACATATAGTGATACTCTGCAATTTTAATATTTTTAATAAAATGTCGTACTTAATCATAAGTGTTTTTATTTCCCAAAATCCTATTCAACATCCTTGCGTAACTGTCTTGCAAGTTAGTAATCGCCGAATAGTATCACAGTAACTATAAAACTACTGCTTCCAGAAGATGACTTGTTTTTTTTAAAGAAGAAACCGCTTAATGTTTCTTTCTTTTCAACCTATTTGAAAATGAGTCCTTTCTTAAAGATAAAGATGGAAAGATAAAGATCAATTTTACAGTTTAGAGCAATGCGTTAGCATGCCAGCAACTGTCCTAGTTACATATCACATAATGATATGATGATACATTCTTAACATTATTTTTTCTATTCACATTAGGTGTACAAATAGGTTGCCACTATTTTCTAAACACAAATATGATCTTACAGTACAATTCAGAACATCATGTCACATTTCTGGTATAATCATACTAAATGCTTCCATTACACATTCTCGTAACTGCTGCAAAAGTATGCTGATAAACTTAGTTTTTACTAAGACCCAAAACAAACAAATCCAGAGTAGTTAAGCCCGGTGAATTCGCTGGCCAGGATCATTCTCTGGAGGTTAGAATCCACCTTCGGGAAATCGTTGAGAAAGATACTCTCGAACTTGGCTAGAGATATGTGTAGGAGCACCGCCTTGTTGAAACTAACAACTATTAACCTGTGCCAAAAGTAAATAATCCAGGCAGTCTTCTATCATCATCATCATCATCATGTCGGAACAATTGAACGTACCGTTCTGTAGTTAATGAGATGTAGTATACCCCCAGAAGTCGACGTCAAGCCGAAACCGGGTGATAGGCAAAGTCATAACAGCTAACAGAAAAATATTTAAAAAAATTTTATGTATGTGTTTTGAAAATTATAGGTCTTTGAAAAAAATATAGAAATTTCACACCCTACGGCAGTCTGTCAACTCCTGTTACTACAAATATTAACTTTTTTTGGATTTTATTTTTACAATGTAATGATGAATAATGCATCTTCAAACTGGTGTCTCAACCTTACTGCCAACTTTTCTCGTTCAGGAAATATTGCCACTTATTTCCCAACCAACTATTCCAAAGTAAAACTTTGCTCAACTTTAACGGGCTGTACTGGAAAAAAATGTACCACGAGAGTTTGGCAAGTAACCTTAAAAGTTGTCGCATTTAATAAGGATTCCAAAATGGTATAACACTTAGAAGATTACTCGTTAACTTATGCACAATTTTTATTTGAAGAAAAACTGATGAAAATTTTTCAAAATTTCCTAATTAAGCAGCGATTATGAAAACGCACAAGGACCCTTAAGGATAACTGTTTGCACAACAGTGGGCGTCAAAATGCTGCTGATGATGATTTACCTTTACAGCAAATGCTCAAACTGTTTTCCTTCAGCCGCAATACATGCTCGACATCTTCTTAAAAAAGATCGGGTTATTAAACGAGCGAATCCACGGTTATTAACAAACTCAGCTGCTTCCAATAGTCTTTGCCGTAGCTCAGCTACATTTTGAATCGGCTTGAAATACACTTTTTCTTTTACAGTTCCCCAGTAAAAAAATCTAAAGGATTCAAATCAGGTGATCGGGCTGGCCACGGTATTGTACCAGACCGCCTTATCCATCTGCATGGAAAGTTTTGATCGAGATACTCTCTCACTGAGAGTGCATAGTGCGCTGGGCAGCCATCATGCTGAAACCCCTTTTCCTGTAAATACTCAGTAGCACGTCCACCAATAAATGTTGTACATGATTTTTCAAAAAATCCAATTAAACTTCAGCAGTCAAAGTCTCTGGGAACTCAAACGGACCGATTATTTTACCATTTAAAATTCCTGTCCAATGGTTTATCTTGAAGCGATATTGAGATTTATCTTCTCTCATCAAATGTGGGTTTACTACGTGCCACTCGTGTAAGTTATGCAGGTTCATGTACCCATCTTTCTTAAATGTGGTCTCATCCGACCATAATTTTTTTTCAAAGAACTGTGGATCTTTCCTGTATCTTTCTAACATTGTGCGACAAAAAGCAACTCGGGGCTCATAATCCCGGGGCAGGAGAGGTTGAACACGCTGTATGTGGTATGGATGAAGCACATCACTTACTTGCTATTGCACACTTTGATACCGATCAGTACTCCTTCGTTTACTGTGCATCTTTACATGTTTGTGCTTGTTGATTTCGTACTGTTACTAATTTAGGATTCGTGAACTGGACTGTTGATCGCTTGTGATTTGGATTTGGACTGTTTAATTGCTCTTCAAAACAACATTTGCTTTCCTTAGACTATCTTTGATAGTGTGATTGTGCATTGCCGCTATGTCCGTGTACACCGTACAAGAATATGCTAACATGCACCTCATTTATGAGGAATGCAGATGCAACGCTAGTGCTGCAGCGAGACTCTACCGTGAGAGGTACCCAAATGCAGCTCGTCATCCAGATCATCGAGTGTTCACAAATGTGCACCGCTTACTGTTCTCAGAGGGCCAACTACCAAACCAATCACACGGTGAGGGAAGATCTTTCCTTCCTTACGAAGACGTGGTGCTAGGAGCTGTCGAAGAAGACCCGAGTACTTCAGTGCGTGCAATAGAACTAAAAACAGGTGTGCCCAAAAGTACAGCCCATAGAATCTTGCAAGAAAACGTGCTCCATCCATACCACGTACAGCGTGTTCAAGCTCTTCTGCCCCGGGATTATGAGCCCCGAGTTGCTTTTTGTCGCACAATGTTAGAAAGACACAGGGAAGGTCCACTGTTCTTTGAAAAAATTTTATGGTCAGATGAGACCACATTTAAGAAAGATGGGTACATGAACCTGCATAACTTACACGAGTGGCACGTAGCAAACCCACATTTGATGAAAGAAGATAAATCTCAATATCGCTTCAAGATAAACCATTGGACAGGAATTTTAAATGGTAAAATAATCGGTCCGTTTGAGTTCCTAGAGACTTTGACTGCTGAGGTTTATTTAGGTTTTTTGCAAAATCATTTAGAAAATTTATTGGAGGACGTGCCACTGAGTATTTACAGGGACATGTGGTTTCAGCATGATGGCTGCCCAGCGCACCATGCACTCTCAGTGAGAGAGTATCTCGATCAAAACTTTCCAGGCAGATGGATAGGGCGGTCTGGTACAATACCGTGGCCAGCCAGGTCACCAGATTTGAATCCACCTGGTGCTGGGGTCTCTGGACCTAGAACTAGGCTATCTCTGCCTCTCGATGGATATACACCACTATTTTCCAGGCGCAAGTCTTTGCGATTCTGGCTTGTGTATCTCACATTCTGGAGGAGGGTGGGCCTAGGAGATGAATAACAATCTTATCCGACAGCCAGGCTGCAATGAAAGCACTAAGTGCCTGTAAGATTACTTCGAGTCTTGTATTGCAATGCAAGGAGGCTCTGGATTGCCTCGCAGCGAGGCATCTGGTATCGTTAATATGGGTACCGGGGCACGCTGGGATAAGGGGCAATGAGGCGGCGGATACTCTGGCGAAGACAGGATCACCCAGCAAGCTCGTTGGTCCCGACCCAGCTCTAGGAGTGACCGCGCATAAAGCTAGGATGAAAATGGAGACGTGGGTTGCAAGACAACACTCTCAGAAATGGAGAAGTATCTCCAGACATCTCCGCCAGGCACGAGAACTCATTGAAGGGCCCAGTGCTAAGGATCGACGCTTCTCATTGAAAATGGTATGGCCTAGTAATGAGCACTCTATTATCAATGAAGAGAAATTTAAATTACGGACAAGTGATAAATAGTAAAAAAAGGTTACGTGATTTTGGCACGTGACAAAAGTTGATGATGGTTTCTCAAAAACGCACCGTAGGGCACAAAATTTGAAAACACCATGTAGTGCCTAAAAAGTTCTAATGGAAAAGTTTCATCAGTATTTTGATATTCTTTAAAATAATGTCAGAAAAAAATAAAAATGATTCTGCTAAATTTAAGTTTTTCCCAAATATCTCAGTAAGTCATGAAATTTTTACACGTTTCTCAAGGGTATGTAAATACGCCCCAGAGAACGCAAATTTTTCCTAATTTAACATGAGCTGTATCTCCCACAGGTATTGAGATCTCCATAGTATTGTTATCTTTATATAGCGGTTATTTCGCTTAAAATACCATATTAATAAGATCTAGCGTGCTATGAAATTGTAGAACGGAAGCAACAGAATAAACTAAAATTAATTACTGCAAACTTCAAAACCGTTGAGGTCGCGTCATTTTCAAGTTTACTTTCGAATTTTCTAATGCCGCTTAAAATAGCGTTTGATATGCTTGCCGTCTATTTTGAATGCATGCAAAAAACAGCATAAGCGAGTGTTCCGCAACTAAGGAGTACGGGAAGTACCCGCCGTCCCACTATTGCCAGAAAAAGGAAGACTGGTAGCTTGGAAAATGAAATGGTAGTGTCAGGCTACGTGGAAATTAGCAGCTGCCATTCCAGCAAAAGAGATATCGATAGAGATTTAGGGCCGTACCGTCAGTCGTTCCTACAATAATTACTGTTGTACACCTTTATGGTCTCCTTGAATTGCACAGTCTTTTCTTTCCTTCAGAAAGACTGGTAATTTCTAAATTTTTGCTTTTGCGTGTCAGCGTCAGCGCTCTCCTACTGTGAGACTGTTTTCTTTTTGAATTGTAAGACATTTTCAGTCTGATATAAAGTAGAAAAATAGGAAAATCAATGAGGCCATAAGGGCCGAATGCCTGTATGCCGTATCGTCAGTCGTTCCTAAAATATTGTGGGACGCCTTTATGGCCTTCTTGATTTTCATAGTATTTGCTTTCCTTCAAAAAGACAAGTGTATGGCTGCAATACCATTTTAGGTCATGGAATTATTTCTAAATCTCTACTGTTACGTATCACTTGGTTACTTTCAGGTTATATATTCTTTTTGAATGTATAAGAAGTTTCAGGGTGATAAAACAGATGGTAAAAATTAAAAGCATGAACAATTTGATGCAAATCGATATTTGTATCATCTAAAAAGCTTATAACCAAGCTGTGCTTGGAGTAAGTTCCAAGATCAAACATTGCATATTATATTTATATAGATATTACATTCTTTTACGCATGTTATTGATTTTCATAGCCTTTATATGACAACTTACTTTCCACATGGACATACCTATGGAAGAAACATTGTCTGCACAGTGCACGAGTATTCCTGATTTCCGGGAGGCCGTTCCAATCAGTTACAATTTATAGAATGATTATCTCATTCTTCGTTGTCAAATAAGTTTTCCCACAAAAATTGGTGTACCCAAGTTATGTTAAATCAGTTACAATTTAAAGAATGATTATCTCATTCTTTGTTGTCAAATAAGTTTTCCCACAAAAACTGGTGTACCCATTTTATGCCCCCTTGAACAACTTGCATCAAAAATCAGACTTTACAATTATTTCGGGGAAATTTGCTAATATGATTAGGCTATTATACAAATTCTGTGATACAAAATACTCGCACTTATGGCGGGAGTATGCTATGGTTTTACCAATCAAGCAACAAGTCAACCCGTCAACGTACTACGTGTTGCATATACCTGATATTCAAATGAAATTTTAAGTGATATAACCATGGAATTCGATTGGATATAACCCAGTCAGGAGAAGTGGTCAGCTATTTTTAAATGGAAAAAATAGTAATTAGATAGACTGGTACTTATTACTCGTAAAGGTTTAACTACGCCTTAAGCTCATCGGAAACTTGCAGAGAGGAAATCAAATTTTGGAAGTTCCCGAACTTTTGGCACCTTAAGAAATTATTTTGATTTTTTTGTTGTTGAAGATTTATTTAGCATTAGTGCTACAATGTGAATTTTGTACAATGATTAGGTTACATATTTTTCTTCCATCCATTTTCTGTAATTTTACATTCTTGTCTATTAAAATTACGTCACTATGCATTTTGATTATTCATAAGGTGATTTTTTAATTTCACCTTAAACATTTTTAAATTCTAACTCTGTTCAATATCATTATTCGATTGATTCAATTCAAATACTTCCTTTTGAAATATAGATTTACTAGTTATGCTACTATTACAATTTTGCAGATGAAAATCTATACTGTCTCGGGCGTGCAATTTAAGTTATCAATTTTCAATATAAAATTGTACAATGCCCAGAAATACGATCAATGGAGAAGGCCGGCAGCTCGTGCTAAATTTATTAGTATTTCCAGGAAGAGAATGAAAACAGTGGTCCCCTGTTACCCACTTCATGCGTACTGGAGAGAGTAGCAGATGCGCCGAAGCTCAACATCCACCCATGGTACGGAGATTCGACCTGTTTACTTATTTCATATGGCGTTAATGACGTAACCGCCAAGAACGGTGACTACAACTATATTGTAATATTTCTTGATAACAGCTGTCAAGTTTTGCCGCGACTAAACTCGAAAAAACTTCTGACAGGTGCTATGATACAATTTTATCATCTAGCAACCATTTGTCCATAGTCATCTGTTTGTTTTAATATACTACACCCACCAGGGATTTTCTTTTCTTATCCCTCTATTTTCAACAAAATTGCATATGTAATTTCCAGGTTGAATAAGAAAAAGCGTATGCGCAACTATTTTTTAGCTTTGCATTCATCTCAAGTAAGTGTATTTGAGACAGGAAACCAATGGGATTATCATCAACACATATTATTAGCACATAAATCTGAAGCAGATGTTATATCACATCAGAACCAAACATTGGTAGCTGAAGCAGCATGACGCTTAGGCAACACGTACAGCTACGGAACGAGACACAGCAAGTGTACAACACTAGTGCTAAGTTGATATCTTGTATAAAAACCCGCATAATGTCACAAAAAACACATATAATGTCTAAAACAAACAACATAATGTCACTTTTCAATATACGTAATACCCCTACGAGTCACTACTGTGGCCGCTAGATGCCGCCCATTCTGGTGCTATGTAGATACGGTATACTCGCCATTGAACAAACTAGTGATATAGCTTCCGTTGATAATGCGAACTGGCATACAGTTCCAACAGAGAGCTTGTTGTTTTTACTTTCGCAGTGGTCGATTCTGGTAAAAGATAGAACTTTGTGCTGCCGTGTTTCGATATACCTATAATTGAGAACGGTAAAACAAGCATGTTCACTAGTTTGAAAAAAGGTTCGTTTTGGCCAATAAGAGTTTTTGATGTAAATATAACAAAATTTGCAAAGGTTTAAGGATAAATATAATATAAGGCATTCAAACGTCAACATTAAAATTATTATGTAGGTACATTATTGTAAATAATGATTTGTCTGGATTAGGTATCGAGCGGATGAGTGATTCTTAGGACGGTATTATTTCGCGTCGGAGACCTTGACAAAGAAAACAATAAGTAATTTTACATTAATTGTCTGCAAGCACGTGGCTACATATCAATTATTTATGTCAATCTATAGCAGCTGTAAAAGTAGTCATCACAATGAATTGTGTTTTGTTGTTAAATGAAAGATATGCAATGCAATCTGGTTAAGTGTTGCTAATAGCCATTTTCTTACAAATGCAGCGACATGCATTTCAGTACACCATACACACTCATTTATAGACCGACAAGGGTAACCCTAGCCTAACTGGACCCTAAAAGCAGTCATGACATTGATTTTTCAATTTTTTTATTCAAATATAATTACAATTTTATCAGCTCCTCAAAATAGCTTCCTTCTGAAGCCACACAGCACTGGATACGGTTCTTCCACTACACTTAGCAGTACTGGAACTTCGATACTGCCTTCAGCTGGTCGGGTACAGCATTTTTTCGACTATCCCCGAAATGAGTTCTCTTGAGGTGATTTTTCAACTTCGTGAAGAAAAAAGTCACAACGACTCAAGTCAGGTGAATAAGGAGGCTGACGAGTCACAGGAAGATTTTACTGGCCAAAACTCCTTTATTGAGATCGCTGCGTGCAAGGAGCATTACCGTGATGCAATATTCAGTTGTTCTTGTTCTGATAAACGGTGGTGGAAGTCAAACTTAACTCTTCCCCGATCATTCTGACTGTCAACCGACTATCTGAATGCACACGATCCTGGATTCTGTCGATATTTTCATCGGTTCTTGAAGGTGTATGCCATCCTCTTTGTGGTTCATCTTCATTCAACTCTATCCCATCCGAAAATGACTCAAGCCACCGAAAACCTCGTTTCTTGACGAAACACTATCTCCGTAGGTCTGCTGAAGTTTTGTAAGAGTTTTGTGCCCAAGTCTGATAGCAAACCGTTGCGTGAAATTGATGTCACTCATTTTTATAATAGTAGAAACAAACTGTTCCACAAAACAAATTACTACGGCCAACCAAATGACTCGAGCAAGTACACACTTGAACTGAAGGCGGATCACATGTTCCTGTGTCTCCCCTCCAAATCCGGTGCCTTCAGAGTTGTCAGATCGAACGCTACGTTGACAGTCTCATGACTTAATTTACAGACTTCGTACATGCGTGCTCAACGCGTATCGACAGTTAATAGTCGGACGAAGTATGGTATGGTATCGTATGGTACATTTTATTATCTGGAGGCAAGACAGGACTTGTCAAAAATTTTTATATGCCTGAAGTCATATCTACAGGCAAAAACTACCCAAAAAGTACTAAATTTACATAAAAAATCTCATCAAGTAAGTTGACTCTGTACTTCCCACGCTACGCTGTTATCAGTTCGTAAAGAATTATGTTCTACACAAGTTAGCCCTTCTGAGAAAAAAGTTACCCACGAACATGTATCAAAAAATTAAATGGTATTCCTCCTCCCCCAAAGAGGAATTGCTGCATGCATCGTGATGATGCATGAAGTTTTTTGGCCATCAACATTCACAGTGCACGCATTCCACAGTAGTCTGGAAGCGATTACGGACTGTGACGTACGACCACCGATGATGACGCTTGTCCATCAGGGGACGAAGTAGCACTATCAACACCCAACTGAAGGATATATTTTCAAGTTTTAAGGGGTCATCTATGATGAGTGAAATATGACTAATATGTGCATAGAAGTACTGGGGTTGGAGGCGTATAAATACACCAACGTCAGAAAATATCCTCTTCCCACCCTCGCCTCTAACCCCCAACTTTGAATTCTTACAAATTTCTTTTCCAAAATGTCAGGATAGTCTAAAACGACAAAAAACGAAGATTAGGTGACCTTTTCCTCCGCCACCACTGACCAATTTTTAAAAGCTACCACTCTTGTCCCTTATGGCACAGTAGTAACATTGTGTAAAAAATTAGACAAAATCCGAGCGGTACCTGTTAAGTCACAGGCGGTGGTAATATGATTAGCGGAAAGACCGGCCGACAGACAGACAGATGGACGGAAATGAGTGTCATGGTTTTTTGTGATATACTTGCCATATAACATCCAAAAATCATATTAGATATCTCATTTTCGAAAATTTCCGCGATTACATTATTTCTTCGCCAGTCTTCGCATAATAAGTAAAATGAAGCAACATGGACATTTGAGATGTAATACGTACAGATTCATTACTAAATTAAGAACAGAGATTTGAACTAAAACACACCCACTCAAGGTGCATTAACGCATTAAAGATTAAAAAAAAAACAATAAAAATACAACACTCATCTATGGAGGAAAAACATCTTACTACTAGATATTTTCTTAGGTGTTTCTTCAGGTTAAAAATATTTTTTAATAATATTTTTATACAAGCTAGGAACGGAGATTTTTTAAGAGTGTAATTGTATATTTAAACTGTGTAAATGTCAGCAGATTTCGCTTAAAGATGTATTTGCAAGATACTCTCCTATTAATATTTAAAATCGAAGTACTCTGTTCTGCAAAATAAATACTCTGTTAATCGCTGTTGCTTGTCCTCATACAATGATATTGTTGCAAAGATGCCAATAAATTAGGGTAAAATACATATCCAAAAGTGCGGATTGCTTTAGGTTATGTTTCATTTTTAATATTGCAAAGTAGGCACTATTTATTGTTTTGCAGATATGATTGATTTGTGATTGCCAGATTAACGTTCCGTCAATATGAGTTCCCAAGAAAATGATTCCATCGGAGAAAATATCATTTCGTATGCGCCGTCTCCGATAATAAAAATGAACGAGTAGCCTTATCCCTGTTTATAATCAGACGGTTCACTCATTTCATTTATAACTTTATCAGTGGAGTGCAACAATGCATTTTGTGTTGTAATGCTGACAATGACAGACACATGTGTCATCTGAATATTTGACTGTGACACCTGACAACTTCAGATCATTAATATAAATAATGAAGAGTAGCGGTACCAAAACAGAACCTTGTGAGGCGCCTATATTCATGGCATATGAGTTAGACAATCCAGCATTGTCTTTTGTATTCAGTTGTCTGTTTAGCTGCCACTTCAGAATAAAACTTCTAATGCCTATGCTATACAGTTTTTGTTCAATTGTTCATTCTAGCAAAAGCTTTCGAAAGGTCGGTATTTCAAACTATTAGACTAATCTATGTCACCATTAGTGGAGATCATGCTTTGCAACGCATTTGCCTATTTCTAGACCAGTGTCAGCAACCCGTTGATATAGAATAACTAGGGGATGTGGCGTAATGTCTTTGATGTCGGGGTCAGGCCAGGATATTTATCGTGCAAACCTGTCAAAGTGACATGCGTTTATGTATTGTACAGTTTAGCCAGCTTTTTCAGGAAATGAGTTTTCTGTATACTATTCTCATCGTTATTTTGAGTGTACCGTTGCAAATAAATATGCGGTCTTGTGCCCTTATCATATACTGTAGGCGATCCCCTGTGTCTATTAAAAAATCGTGAGACATAACGTTAGCATTTAGTAGTACATTGTAAACACAAGATACAGACATTCATTATCGCTAAATTGCTACTGATGTATACAGAGTGTGAAACTCAAGTTAGACCAGTGTCAATATCTCCAGGTCCACCCCTGACGCCGTTTTGTAATAGCGCCTCTCTAGATACTATACTAAGTGACATATAAATCCGAACACCCAGTTTAAATGGTTTTATTTTAATAAAAGTTGGTGAATGTATTTATCTTTCTGTAAATAACAAGTGAAAAAATTTTCAGCCTTATCAGTTGGACATTCCAGTTTTTATACAGCTTTTTTTTTAATTCACTAACGGTCTAAAAATGAATATTTCAGCCGCAGTAAAGAATCAAAGTTGGCGGATTTTGGTTCTTGACATCCTTTACGATCGGTTACGATGCCTAGAGTACGGAGACCTGTACGATTCCGTCAACTTAGTGAGTTTGATAGGGGCCGTATAGTGGGACTTCGGGAAGCTGGACTTTCTTTTCGGGCAATTGCAGTTAGAGTGCAAAGAAGTGTAGACACTATGGTTAGGTGTTGTCAGGCATGGCTAACGAGAAGGCCGTACGCAAAGAGCAAGGGGCACAGGACGCCGCCGTAGAACAACAGACCGTGAAGATCGCCGCCTAAGATTATTGGCCTTAAGCGACCGTTTCTCCACTACCAGGTCCATTGCAAATGAATGGTTTGCAGAACACGGAAGACCTATTGGCATGCGAAGTGTTTACCGACGAATGAGAAGTTTTGGCTTATTTTTCATACCGGCCACACTGGGTCCTCCCTTTAACTCGAGAACACCGACGTAATCGCCTTGAGTGGTGCAGACAACGGTCACTCTGGGATCAGGAATGGAACAGTATTGTCTTTAGTGACAGGGTTAGAAGGCGACGTGGTGAAAGGAGGAATCCACAGTTTTTTGTTGAAAGACATGTTCATCACACTGTTGAAGTTATGGTTTGGGGTGCTATAGCTTATGGTTCCAGGTCACCTTTTATCTTCATCAGAGGTAACATGAACGCGCCGCGTTATATCCACGAAGTTCTAGAACCTCATCTTTTACCCTATCTTGACACCCTGGCAGATCCAACTTTCCAACAAGATAATGCCCGACCACATGTTGCAAGAGTCACAATAGACTTCTTTCAACATAATGATGTCACATTGTTACCATGGCCACCAAGATCTCTCGACTTATCCCCAATTGAGCACGTGTGGGATATGATGGGTAGGAGATTGCTCAATTTGCAACATCCTCCTCAGACTCTAGAAGCACTTCGAGAGGAGTTGGTGGTTGCCTGGAATGAGATACCACAGGAGGACATTGACCACCTGATCAGAAGCATGCCTAGGCGCGTTGGAGAATGCGTAGCACATCAGGGTGCATCCACACATTATTAAAGGTCAAAGGGCTTTAAGGCAGTGCAATCACTTTGAAATTTTTATCATTTACTTATTATACTTCATTAAGTACTTATACAAAATTTTATTAAAATAAAACCATTTAAACTGGGTGAACGGATTTATATGTCACTTAGTATACCTGGATGGAGTAACCTATTGATACAGAATATCTAGGGATAAATGATTTTTTGTAAGGTTTTAAAGCATACAAAATAAACTTTGGGAGCGGTAATAAGCTGTTTTGGGCTATTTTAATGGTTAAGTAGTATTATCTACTATGACCCTACAGTCCACAGTAAGCTGCTCCCCAAATCCCATCCAAATCAGTGCAGCCGTTACCGAGATTACGAAAGTAAAATAATGCTACCAAACGCAAATGACATTGATTTAAGTGTTGCAGGCACCGCAAAACATAACAAACTTGTTATTTGAAGTTCTAAAATTGTCGGGGTCACAGTACCTTCCTCCCTTATGGGTGTGAGAAGTTGGTCAAGAAAATCGTATATTTATGTTATTTGCCAATCTCGGAGCGTTAAGTGTAAAAGTCAATACTGAGTCAATACGTAGCTATTTATTAATTTTAAACTGTCAAATAGAAGTAACTAATGTCACTTCACTGTCATTGCAGAACTTTATTGCCTATATATTTATGACTTCAAGTTGTTCAAGCTCTAAGAACTTGTTCAATCCGCTCGTCCTAAAAGCGAAAACGAATTGCAGGCCTTGCATTGTCATCTGATTGAAATGGAAGACGTATCAATGGTGAACTTGATTTTATTAATATATTTAATGCTAGTTTCTGCTGGATGCATTATTTTTTTCGTACGATTTCTCATAATGGAGTATAGTAACCATGAGCTGAGTCGAAAACACAAACCCTATGAGGAACAGTTTTCAAGGTGAATATGAGGGTATGTATAAGTATTGCATTATTTAGATTTTGTGCTTAAATCGCTTTGTCATTAAATAAATCTGAGCTAATTCTGCTGCAGGACGTTGAGACAAAAATGTTTACATTTTCATGCATCTCCACGCATAAGCTGCATAACGATTCCATAAATGGAGACCTTTTTGCGTCTGCATACTTCTTTTTGGCCCACTTTCAAAACGTATTCTGAGTTGCAAATGCAGTTTCTTTGCAGGTCATACATACTTCATCTCAAAGGTGAAGGAACAGAAAACATGTAATTTTCTCGACGGCGGTGGCGTTGAAATGAAACTTAAACTTCTTACATACACGGAAATTCTTGTATTTTTTGCAGACACTGAATGAAGGTTCTAATTTCTTGAAGAGAGTAGCTCCTTGCTGCTTAGTGGCCACAATGACAATTCTCATTATATGCGGCAGAACTGTCAGTTGGTAAATAAATGAAAATAAGAAATACGTAATCAGTTCTTGTTGTTCAAAACTGAGATATGGACCGGACTGGATTAGCCATTACTTTAGATTAAAGGTTATAAAGAAAATGACGGAAGAAGGTTGACTCTGCGCTTCTCACGCAACGCTGTAATCAATTCATATTATATACTAAGTGACATATAAATCCGAACACCCAGTTTAAATGGTTTTATTTTGATAAAAGTTAGTGAATGTATTTATCTTACTGTAAATAATAAGTGAAAAAATTTGCAGCCCTATCAGTTGGACATTCCGGTTTTTATACTGCTTTTTTTTTAATTCACTAACGCGCTAAAAATGAATATTTCAGCCGCAGTAAAGAATCAACGTTGGCGGATTTTGGTTCTTGACATCCTTTACGATCGGTTACGATGCCTAGAGTACGGAGACCTGTACGATTTCGTCAACTTAGTGAGTTTGATAGGGGCCGTATAGTGGGACTTCGGGAAGCTGGACTTTCTTTTCGGGCAATTGCAGTTAGAGTGCAAAGAAGTGTAGACACTGTGGTTAGGTGTTGTCAGGCATGGCTTCGAGAAGGCCGTACGCAAAGAGCAAGGGGCACTGGACGCCGCCGTAGAACAACAGACCGTGAAGATCGCCGCCTAAGATTATTGGCCTTAAGGGACCGTTTCTCCACTACCAGGTCCATTGCAAATTAATGGTTTGCAGAACACGGAAAACCTATTGGCATGCGAAGTGTTTACCGACGAATGAGAAGTTTTGGCTTGTTTTCGTACCGGCCACACTGGGTCCTCCCTTTAACTCGAGAACACAGACGTAATCGCCTTGAGTGGTGCAGACAACGGTCACTCTGGGATCAGGAATGGAACAGTATTGTCTTTAGTGATGAGTCTCGATTTTGTTTAGGCATGCACGATGGTCGTGCCAGGGTTAGAAGGCGACGTGGTGACAGGAGGAATCCACAGTTTCTTGTTGAAAGACATGTTCATCGCACTGTTGGAGTTATGGTTTGGGGTGCTATAGCTTATGGTTCCAGGTCACCTTTAATCTTCATCACAGGTAACATGAACGCGCAGCGTTATATCCACGAAGTTCTAGAACCCCATCTTTTACCCTATCTTGACACCCTGGCAGATCCAACTTTCCAACAAGATAATGCCCGACCACATATTGCAAGAGTCACAATAGACTTCTTTCAACATAATGATGTCACATTGTTACCATGGCCACCTAGATCTCCCGACTTATCCCCAATTGAGCACGTGTGGGATATGATGGGTAGGAGATTGCTCAATTTGCAACGTCCTCCTCAGACTCTAGAAGCACTTCGAGAGGAGTTGGTGGTTGCCTGGAATGAGATACCACAGGAGAACATTGACCACCTGATCAGAAGCATGCCTAGGCGCGTTGGAGAATGCGTAGCACATCAGGGTGCATCCACACATTATTAAAGGTCAAAGGGCTTTAAAGCAGTGCAATCATTTTGAATTGTTTATCATTTACTTATTATGCTTCATTAAGTACTTATACAAAATTTTATTAAAATAAAACCATTTAAACTGGGTGTTCGGATTTATATGTCACTTAGCATACTATGCTCGGCACAAGTTAGCCCCTTTTGAAAAGCTTTCTTTTCATTTTTGCAATGGTCAAGGTTCACCAGTAGCAGCGGCTAGCTCGCGTGAGGATTAATCTATCCTTCTTACTTTCGATGTATAAGTATACCTACAATTAGTCCATAAATATCCTTTTCCTGTTCTACCGGTAGCTATTGTCCATCTGGCAACGTTGTTCCACAGCTACAGCGAGTTGTTGTTCATTATGTGCATGGTCGTTGTGTATGTTTTCTGCGCTACAGTACGGATGAATGAATCGATCTTACCGGTTCGCCGGGCGATGAGCTTAGCAGAAGTACGCGGATAGAAGCGGGGAAATTTATGATGTATGAACTAATACGGCTAATAGGTGCATATAAATACTGGGGTTGGAAGCGTACAAAAATACTAAGATCAACACATTTTCATATACCGTCTTCCACCCCCTACAACCCCCACATTTCATTTCCGAGAAAATTTATTCTGAAAATGATCAGAGCCCTCTGAAATGTCAGAAGACGAAGTTTGTGGGATTTTGATTTTTTTCGTTTTTGGCCTTTTTCTCCGCTACTGGACCAATTTCCAAAACCTAATATGCTTTTTCGTCCTAGGCATAGTAGCAACCTTGTGTGGCGATTTCATCAAAATCCGAGCGGTACTTCTCAAGTTATAGACGCGCTAAGGATTAGCCGACATAGAGACCGACGGAAATGAGGGACATGTTTGGTGAATCGTTTGCCAAATTGAAATGGCGGACAGGGGAGGTCTTTTTCTATCACCCCAGGTCCCTCAAACAGTATGTCCACCTAATGACTGATTTATCTTAATGGGTGATGTTGTACCAATCTTACAAAATCAACATTACTTGCCAGCAGCATATAGTTTTTTATTTGTAAACTCACAAAGGGTTACAAAGAAGAACAAAAAAATGTAACTCTCAATTTTGAATTGCTGTAAAAAATAGAGGACAGCAATACGAACAAGATTTGTGAAACAGAAAAAATAATAAATGATTGAAATTTGATTTTACACGTTTTTTTTATTTTCCTTCCCATGTACACAAAATTTGCAAGTTCAATAAGTTGGTTAAACTTTTTTGTGACTTGTGGCATACCGTTAGAATCGGGATAAACTAGAGTAGTTTTTAAGAGAATTCTAAGAACGTGAACGCTTTCAGTTTTTTTTTACAGAAATTCAAAATTGAGACTTACATTTTTTTGTTCTTCTTTGTAACCCTTTGTGAGTTTATAAATAAAAAACTACATGCTGCTGGCAAGTAATGTTGATTTTGTAAGATTGGTACATCACCCATTAAGATAAATTAATCATTAAGTGGACATACTCTTGGTTTTTTTATTATTTCACTTTGTCTATATTACATTTTGGAGTTATTACTAAAAAAAAAATAAAAAATCTACATAATTAATTCCGTTGGGCTAAAAACTGTTTGAGGGACCTGGGGTGAATGAAAAAGACCTCCTCTGTCCGCCATTTCAATTTGGCAAACGATGCACCAAACACCCTGTATATCACCCAAGAAACAACTCATTTTTTGGATTTTTCTCGATGACAATACTTCCTCGGCCAGTGGCGTAGGAAGGAAAAAATGCATATCACATATTTTTCGTAAGTTCAATGTGGATTATTAATGTACATCATAAAGATATTACCAATAGCTTAAAAGCAAAACCCCGAAAATAAGGATCTCCCCCCTCCCTCATCCCTCGCTGACTCACCTTCTAGAGTCGGGGACTTCTAGTATGTTTATTTGGACACCTCAAGGAATAAAAGAATAGCTGTACAAATTTTCAACACTAACCGAATTATTTGGTCTGGTCGACGTTTTATAAGATAATTTTCTGAGACTATTAATTCTGGATCGGTCACAAGAGTTATGTATCAGGTTCTATGTGCGCTACTGGTGTTAATATAGTGTCAAGGTTCATCCAGCAGACATAGAAGAAATTTGTTTCCGGGTGACCAGGCCATCGAAATAGGATTACGACGCCGAGCTCCGCGTATCCAAGGGCTTCTTCCAGACCGATGCAGCAAAGACGGACGACAAACAGACTGTCGGCGACGCGGCATAATACAAAACCGAGTGTTCAGAGAAGTCAACGGGCGGTAGCGGTAACTGTATGCATATACACTGACCGACATAGATATTTCGGTTGCCTTGATTAGGTATTGCGAGCTATACAGGTATTAGGGAACCCCATCCTTCAGCAGAACAGTAAGTACCTGGGTCAAAACCACCAAGGTGGAAAATTAGCTTCCGTAGCTAGCTAATGCCTAAATTCGTTATTTTTTTAAAATATTTATTGTCGATACTTATAGCTGTGTAATCATATTAACAGTACATACTATTTTCATACTTCAAAGGTAAACCATGTTCATGATTATTTGACCAAATAAGTGCAAAAATCATTTCGAGAACGTGTCCTAAGTACCATTTTTTATAAACTAACACCACAAATATCCATAAAATGGAATTAATCTAGGAGTTTTTGTTATTTATTAGCCTTAAATTTTATCTGACATCAGGAATTATATGCATTATTAAAGAAAAAAAAAAGAATTATAAGAAACTCAAGACAAAATATTATGTCCGGTAATGTAAGCGTCATTTGAGTGAACGCAGCTCTGATTACCCTGAAGAATCGTGTTGTTGAACGCAGCCTCTAAATGTCTATGGTACGGTGTAGTGGAACATGTAGACAAAGTGGCCATCAAACGATCTTTCCGGCAAAATAATTGGCAATAGGTGGTAAGTACGTTTCTATTTATTATCCACAGAGCGTACATCAATAGGTCATCATTCCGGGAATACGTTTGTTAACTTGGAATATTGAAAAAATGCGTTTCATAGTCTTTATGACAAACACTAACCTGAAATATTTCACATTAACCAAGCCAAACATGACGCCAAAGATGGCCGCTGGCTAAAAAGGGCGCGTTTATTTGAAAAAGTCATTCCGGGAACAGTCATTTTGGGAACGCTGCCGGACTTGACGGAGCGTTCCCGAAATGATGATGACGTTCTCGTGATGACTATTTAATTACCCGAGTAGTTTATGTTATAACTATTGCTTAATTAATGTAGTGCATGGTGCGCTTAAATAGTTTTAATACATGGTTTTTTCTAGCAATATGGAGTCCCGGGATGCTGCAACAAAAAGAAAACTTTCTAAGAAGCAACTTAAAAAAAATAGTTCAGCTTACTTGCGCCAACGAGAAAAAGCCAATGCAAGAAAAAAGAAATTCTTAGATAAGATGACAGAGGAAGAGATATAGACCAAAAGGGCTAAGGATAGAGCATACTATCGGAAAAAGAAAGCTGAGAAGAAAGTTAAAAACATTGCTGAGATGACTGAAAGAGAAAAGCGAAAGCAAAGAAAAATTTGGAAACAAGCGTCAAAGAAATACAGAGAAAAGAAAAAGACATTACCAACTATACTAAACAATACTCCGCCACATTCCGATGATGAGTTAGCTGCAACACCTTCAGTAAGAAAAACAGTGGGTAGAAAAATTGTGCGGAAGGACAGAGCCAAAGCATATCGTAAAATCAAACAACAGGAGAAAACAATTGCTAAAATTACACGTAAATATGAAACCTTGAAGAAAAAACTAAGAAGAAAAGAAAATAGAGAACAGGAGAAATCTCAGCCACCAACAACTCCTAACAGCAAGGTTGACGCATTGATAAAAAATGTTGACGTCCCTCCTGAGGTGCGCAAGAATCTTCTATTTAACGAAGTACTGACTACGCAATTAAAAGAAAAAGCTGGTAGTTTGAAAAAAAACTCTAAAGAGAATGAAGTCTTCCAAAAATGTGTCAGCGGTGATTTGGTAAGGAAATACAAATTGCTTCATATGGTTAAGACTTTTTTGCCAAAAGAAAGAACCAGTACATCGATTTTGAAGTCGGATACCAAAATTCGTGAGGTTGTGTTGAAGCACGATATTCGTCAAAAAGTTGAAGATTTCTTCCAGAGTGACGATATCAGTAGGATGTGCCCAGCTAAGAGAGATTTTGTGAAAAACCACTTTGGGTGGTATCTCCAAAATTAAGAGACAGACAAACTTGTTTGTGTGTCAAACACGAAAATTATGAATTCAAGCTGAAAAAATTAAAAAGCTTACACCAAATTGCTCAAGGGAGTGTAGAGAAAAATATCGATGAGTATAGTGGCGACATAACTTCTTATGACTGCATGAATGGTATATGTGATAAATGCAACAATCCTACGCTTGAGCCAACTGATAATACAGATTCTGTTAAATATTTCCAATGGAAGTCTGTTATTGAAGAAAAAATTGTAAAGGGCCAGAATAAGAAGTTCAAGATCACGAAAAAAGTTACAATTTCAAGTACAGTCAAAGAATTAGAAATATCTTTTATTCAAGACATTCCAGTTATGAAAAAACATTTATACGGCATTTATAAATACAACAAATTGAAAAAAGAGTTGAAAGAAAATTTAACTGAAGAAGAGATTTTGATACAGATAGACTTTTCGGAGAATTACACAAGTAAATACGCAAGCGAAATCCAGTCGACTCATTTTGCAAAAAAACAATTGTCTATTCATACAGGCGTCTATTATATACGGAACGTTGACAATATTTTACAATCTAAATCTTTTGCTACCGTAAGCGAAAACTTGGATCATCAAGCTCATGCGATATGGGCTCACATGAAACCGATCCTACAAACGGTATTGGAAAAAAAAGATATTAACGCCCTTCATATCTACTCTGATGGTCCAACATCCCAATATCGCAATCGAACTAATATACATCTCTGGTTACAAACATTAATAACTGAATTCAAGCAGATAACCAAATCTTCTTGGACGTACAGTGAACCTGGGCATGGCAAAGGACCTATGGATGGCGTAGGTGGTGCTCTTAAACGGATTGCCGACAGGCATGTTTTAATGGGACGAGATATTCAAACAGCCTCAAACTTAATAAATTTATTCACGGATTCTACTATTTTAGTAAAAGAGATTCCTGATGAAGACATTTCTAGCGCAAAAGATTTAGTTCCGAAAACATTAGATGCTATACCAGGTAGCATGAATATTACAAGGATTACATGGCAAAGAGGACCAGACGTTACAATCAAACTGTACCGACATGAACGTTTTGAAAAGCAACTAAAAATGTCTACATTATCTTGCAGCTTATATCCGAAGTTTGAACCAATAAATATGGGAATACTGTCAAGGAAGTCTCCTCAACCGAACGAGTCGATGGATATACAAGATCTACTGAAATCAAAGAAACGGAGTATCTATAAAAGCATTTATTATTCATCATCATCCGATGATGATGATTTAATGTCGATTTCTGTCCGTCAACAGACTGCGCAAAAGTCAGTTACTGTTGAAGCTGGTACATCTTACATTGAAGGCAAGGAAAACCTACACCCAAATTTGATATCCCCTGGAACATTTGTATTAATTAAAGTACCTACACAAAACAAAACTGTCAATTACAGATATGTTGCCACCTGTAAGACAGGTGTCGATAAAGATGATGGAGAAATCCTAGTCACTTACTTAAAGTCGGTATGTAATAGTGCCAAAAAATTCAAATTAAATTTGAGTGACGTATCCTACATTACATTTGAGCAAATAATTAGTATTATTCCAATGCCATTACTAAAAAAAGAAAATAATCGAGAATATTATTACTTTGATACTGACATTGATGTTTATGAACAATTCTAATTTTTATTTAATTTTATATAGTATATATCCACGTGTTTGATTATTGTATGATTAAGAAAGCTTGTTTTTGTTCAAAAGTTTAATTTGAATTTACTATATAAATACCTTTTAGTAACATGTTTACATCTATAAATAATATATGTTTACGTGTTTAATTAATATGGTTATAGGAACTTGTTTTTGTTTAAAAGTTTAATTTGCTTTTACTGTTGAACTATCTATAAGTAACATGTTTAGATGATTTGATTATTATTTATTACCAACAAGATTAAACTTGAATATGATTATGAAAAATCTTTGCTTGGTTGATTGTAAGACTGGAAAAATGTGATTTAAGTTATATTTTTGTCAAGAATAAACCTTCTGCCAAGTACATAAATAAGTATGCTATCCAAAAATTTCTTTTTTCATCGTCTAACATGGATTTTATGTGTACCGTCATTTCGAGAATACATTCATCATTCCGTGAAGGCCTGATTATTTCCGGGAACATCACTAAATCATGGATAAAACATTATTATTTTGAATATTCTGAAAAAGGCCCTAGTAATATAAAAACTAGGCCAACTTTTAATGCGTACAACTTACTCATTTATATATAAATCAGCAATATAAGCATATTTAGATAATTTAATACAAAGAAATAGTCAGATGGCTCCATTTGTAACGACATTTTGCTTTTAAATATTTGTTTTTGCAATTTTGTTAGAATTTTTTTATTTCCTACTATTTTTCACATACTTCCGCTACTGAACAGAGTAAAGAAGAAATACTGAAGTTATATTTAAATTTTAAAATGAATGTCACAAAAACGTTCCCATAATGACTCTTTTCGGCGGTTGCTCAATTTAAAAATCAAATTACAACAATAATAATTAATTCTATGCTCTGCCAACGTAAATATTGTTTAAACACAAGTCTAGTGATCATTCTAGATAATCATTAAAGTAATCGTTGCCAGTTATTTTTTTATGAAATAGAATTTGGAATTTGCCACCTTGGTGATTTTGACCCACCTATTCTTTCTGTTTTGCAAGCACTAGCAATTATAGGTGAATTCCTTTTCAGTGCGTAATTATTGATAAGGGTAGTGATGAGTTGTCTAATAATGTTCACATGACATCGTTCAGCTTCTGTAGTGAGGGTAGCTAAGGATGTGTTTTTGACATTCAACCTTCCCCCATTTACTTGCAATTCAGAAAATTTTGGTGAAAACGTATCTTCCTGAAACCTAATTAACTGTACACAGAGAGCCAAATAAAACAAGATATTTAAAAAAAGAATCACAATATATTATCAAAACAAGCAACACATATGCTCCACCACTGGAGTGCCAGTTAAAAGAAAGGATATTATTCAAAACCACCTGACAATAAAATTATTAGACCGTTATATTTAACCCTGCAAAACGTTTACCATGGTACATGTACGAAGGCTTTACAAATATTTTAATGCCTAAACCTAAGCTTATTTGGACAGTGATCTTCTTCCAGTTAGGGCGCAAGGCGCAGCTGAGATGTCCACAACTCACAAACGCTCAGATCAAAAAACAGTGGCCAGCAATGAGCAGTGACGTGAGGAACGTCACAAGGTAGGGGCTGCTTAAAAAATCTACGTTATATAAAAAAACCCTAGAGAGAGAAAGACTGCTTAAAAATCTACTCTCTGTCTGAGACAAAACTACTCATTTAAAAAACTTGAAGAGAAACCATGTAGATTATCTTTTACAAGAAAAGTAAATCATAGGCAAGAACTGATAAAAATGTACTAAATTGATATACCCCTCAGAAAGTTATTTATCCCTTGTTCTATGAAGATATGGCAGCTCAAAGATCAAAATCATAATCAATGTATGGAGTAAGCAGAAAAGAAGGTGACATGTAGGCATGGGGCATATTTGAATACGTAAAATGCCAAACAAAATCAAGTACACTGTAATAATTTGAGTCAAT
Organism: Acanthoscelides obtectus; assembly: GCA_963669975.1. Lineage (NCBI taxonomy): Eukaryota > Metazoa > Arthropoda > Insecta > Coleoptera > Chrysomelidae > Acanthoscelides > Acanthoscelides obtectus. Next base: position 95,585,477 of record CAVLJG010000005.1, read on the forward strand.
AACAATCAATATATCTATGAACTTCCCAATTAAAATAATATTTTACCTGTTGGCATCAGAGTTTTTTGTCAAGGGGAAGGGGTGGCTTCCAGCAAAATCGGCTGCGAAACAGCTACAAGGCAACTACAAAACAAATCTGGAGGAGTGTGAATGGTGGTTATCTGCAATGCCTTTAAACTAAAAGGGAGCAGATATTGAACAAATTTCTTCAGGACATGCATTAATGAACGTGGTCCGATGGTTTACAAAAAAGAACTTGCCGCTGAAGGTTAAAATCCCACAAGAAAATGGACGTAGTAGCACCCAAACCAACACAACTAAACGTAAGGTACAAAATAAAGGATGCTCCTCCATAATCTGGTGTTTGGGGCGTTAATAAATGGAAATTATTACCAACGAAACGACCAAAACCTCAACGGAAAGAAGAAAAGAAAAATGGTGCTGGACCCGTCTGTACACGCAATCTCTAAAACAAGGTTTGTTGTTACTAATTCAAATATTCCATACAGATTTTTAAAAGAAGGTATCTTGATAGGAAAGCAAATATTCTTATACGGCTAGTACGTGCGGAAATCATAAGGTGGCGCTGGTTGCCAATGGGAAAAACCAACTCTACGAGGGACCAATGATATTTTATGAGGAAATTTCTGAGACAATCGTTAGTAATACTATAATATTAGTGTCCAAAAGATTTCAACACAATACTGAATCGCTGAGAAAGAAAGATATAATACGTGTGAAATTATACAATCAATAAACTATGAAATTTATCAAAATAAAATCACGAAAAATGGTTTGTCCTAGAAATCGGCACTCTACCATTAATAAAGAGAAATTCAAATTACTAGTAAGTGATCAAAATAGTAACAAAGACGAGATTTTGGCACGTGACAACATTTCACAAGAAACCGACCATGAACATTAGATCCATAACTTCATAAACGCCTTCTCATTGATTGAATGTGTGCACATGGTGCAACTGTTCATTCCCGCGGATCAATAGTAAAATCGGGCCTAAGCGTCAGTACGGTACATTCAAAAAAGCATCCGGTTTTGATAAATAGCCAGCGGTTTATAAAAGATCATCAATTCAGCTGTTCTGCGACGTTTGCTGGAAATATGTCGACGGAATATGACGTTCTTGCTAAATTGACTTCTGTTTTTCGTCTTAAGTCAAGCAAACCACATGAACATTGAACTGCTGTGTTAATGTGAAATCGGCAATGTGAAGCAACATACAGGAATAAGCTTTTTCCCCGTTAATGCTTTGGATCAGCAAGCTACTGTACACTTCTGATAACGGCGAGATCTAGGCTTCGTTTTTGTGGCTGCTGGAAACCAGCTCATTCTTAGGGCCCAATCGTCGAATCCTTGGAAAATTTTCTCATCGGAAATTAAATTTGCGGTTGTCAAGTTGACAAATCTATTATGTCGTCCTACTGCTACGTTCGTAGGTTGTTACTGAGTGTATTTTGTACTACTCTGTGACAATTTCAGCGTTCATAATTATTCGACGTACCTGTTCCATGTGTTCGGAAATAGAACAAAATGATCCTTCTGGAACGTCAAAGGTGCACTTTTGTTCCGGGGCTTAAAACCTTGGTTGTCACTTGTCATTCTTATGGTTCATTGTTTGTTTACTTCGTCTGTTTATCAAACAGTACTCAAAATTGGCATAATATATATTTGACAAATTGGTTAAGGCTTTCGCGGCCAGTTGATAAACTGCAGTCTTGATTCGGGTCTAAAGACCGTCGTCGGTTGGAATTTCTTCCTAACGTTTCGCTAGCACGAGTGGCAAGCGTCTTCAGAGGTCCTTCCATTTCCGATGCTGGATGTAGACTGACGATTTCTCTTGCGCAAGTTGTATTTATACCGAAGGGTAGGCGACGTGGCTTGTTCCGCTTCGGTTGACTTCGGGATGTCGATCGGCACTGCTCGGGCACAAAGCAAATTTCCGGCTAGGACAAACTGAGAAGTCTGCGGTAGCTGAACATGCACTAAGCAATGGGGACCACAGGATACACTTTGGGAGCTGCAGGTTGCAGTCATCAGTCAACGGCTACTACAATAGACTGGTCAGGGAAGCTATCGAGATTCACAAACATCCAGATAACTTCAAAAGGAAGGAAGAGACCCTCAGACTCAACCCGATCCTCAGAAACGCCGGAGCAGTGCCGATCGACATCCCGAAGTCAGCCGAAGCGGAACAAGCCACGTCCCCTATCAAGACAGCAGAATATATATTTTTCACGATAAATGGTCTATCTCGTATCCATAGCGTTCAATGTAGTAGAAAACGTAGTTAGAAATTAGTATACCCTCATCAAGTGTCGTTATAAGACTTTCTAATAATTTAGGCGTTCTATAAATAAAGATTCCACAGTAAAGTTGCATCTGTCAATCATTCCATTACTGTATATGATATGACATTACCAAGTGATTTACAAACGCATCCCAGGTAAACATTTCAATAGAATATATTCTCAGTGTGCGTAACAGTGGATGTATGTAATATGTAATATGTGAAGAAGTCGCCCGTGATAAGGAGCTTATCAACAACGTGACGGTGACACGATGGCGGGAAGAGACACAAAGGGGGAAGTTACGTCAGCCATGGATGGGTAACGAAATTAACAGAGGAGACGAAGAGACCGGACGTACAGAGCACGAAGTATTTATATCGTTATTTTACGGTAGAGCTCTCATCCGCTCTTGGACTGGTACTAATCTGGTGCACTTCAGTCCGAGAGCGTTAGTGGAAAAAACAAGGAAGATTCGCTAGGAAGTGCAATTTTACGAATAGTTTTTTTATACTTTGAAGGAATTGAGTCTATGTTGATACGTCTCAAACTAGGCAAAATAATCAATGGTAGAATATAGTAGAACTGGAAAGCTTTTTTATAGGCTGTTCCACATTCTTGATACTCTGAAATCAACGTTTTGAGTTAATATAGTATATAAATGTATCGAGATGGAAAGCTAAAAAAGGAGCAACATAAGGAATAGCTTAGTTTGACGCTTGGGCCTTTCATTTAAAAAACAGTAAAAGCCAACTTTAGGCTAAATAAGACACTCTCCAAGCTCGCATCTACCTTTTAAAAGTTTTAAGTGTCGTTGGTTATCATAATTGCTTTACATTACCGCATATCTGCTATTTATGGCATACCATGGTACTGTATCGGCGCGAGTCGAATTTATCAGTCTTTTGATTCTAATAGGAGGCATAATCGTATCGCAAATAGGCCAATAACCTACAGCGTCATCATTCGAATTCAGGAGCACCGTACAAGAATTATTATTTGTTCATGGCGATTGCTTGACTTTGAATGTTTGGGTAATAGCTTTAAATGCTTAAACACTTGATTGGAGCTCACTAAGCTGGGACTCATGGCAGGCTATGAAATTTGTTGTGAAATATGATATTGTATAAAAGTAGCAACCTGGCTAAAGGAAGTTGTCGCATCTATACGACTGATTCCCTTACTATGAATAGCTAAGAATTCGGCAACCTAGAACACCGCGTGTTGCAAAATGTGAACATATTTAGGTTATGACAGGAGTATATGTTGACGAAAATCTAAAGTGGGATATACATAGAAATTATTTAGTGAATAAAATTAGGTTTGTTATTAATAAATTAAAACGCCTCCCGGAAGATTATTTGAGAATCAAACATTATGCTTAATTTGAAAGTCATTTGACATATAGAATGTTAGCATGAGGTGCCGCCTAGCAAACACATCTTCATAACCTTGAGGTAATTCAAAGATATGTGATCAAAACTATATTGAAGGGACCTGTATTTTTCCATATCATTGCATACTATCATAAGAACAGAAGTAAACACAAAAAAATGAACGTAAATGGCGTACAAGGAATCATTCAATATCTAAGTATGTCCCTAAGCCAAGCAAAAATATATTACAAATACTATGGTATTGGCTCCAAAGCTATATAATATCATTTCTTCGACTATCTATCAAACAAGCGCATAACATTATTCCCTTTCAAGAAGAAAGTGAGTATTTTATTATACGACCAACCTCGAATTGAAATTCATAAACAAAAAATTGATGTAGGTATAATACTATCCTCATGTACAGGGCTATCCTTCTATGAGACATGGATGTCCCAAAATTATTTTTAACTGCACACTGTATTATTTCAAATATTTCTTGTCAGTGTTTCAAATAATTGTAATAACCCATACTCAGGCATGGCCTTCTATGAGGTTTCATATTTATTTACTTTATAGGTTCATGCAAATAAATATTATTATTATTTTATGATCATTATTATACTTGATGCATAGTCCATTTTGTCAGGTTTGCGGTTGTCGTACACCTTGACATCAAATTTCGGATCATGTCATGTGTCCCTTAGAAGGTGGTATACATGGTATTTCAGAACTATGGGATCTAACTTGTAGGGGTTATTCAGTGTAACAGTAGAAAACATTTGAGTATAGGGACCCATAACTTGTGTGTTGTTATCTTTAAAAACGATAACAGAGATTGTTTTTTTGTAGCTGCATTCCATATCGTCTTAGTCGTGCTATCGTATTTGTGAAGTTTGCAAGAATTTAACAAAAATTAATTGTTGCTAATGGAAAACGTTACCAATCAAGAATTGGCGGATATGCATTTGGCATACGGAGCAACAAGCTGCAATGCACGAGCAGCAGCGCGGTTGTATCAACAACGTTATCCCGAACCACAGCATCCGGGATACAAAAAGTTTATTGCTATTCATCGGCGGCTCTCCGAGACAGGAGTGTTTAAAACCAACATGCATGATACTGGTGTTGCTCGAACCGAAGAATGATCGAATTTGAAGAAGAGGTCCTTCAGCAAATTGCCGACGAACCATCAAGTAGCACACGTTACATTGCTGACGATATGAATACGAGTAACGCTTCCGTCTGGCAGGTGCTACACGAGCAACAACTTTATCCTTATCGGTTCCAGAAACTTCAAGGATTGACTGCAGCCGATTATCATCCTAGAGTTCAATTTTGTCAAGGGCGTCTTCATCAAATTTCTGCACAACCAAATTTTTTCCGCTATGTTTTATGGACCGATGAAGCCTCTTTCACAAGAGACGGTATTTTTAATAGTAGGAATAGTCACGTTTGGGACAAAAAAATCCCCATGCAATTTTTCCTAGAAAACATCAGCAACGTTGGCCAGGCATTGTTGATGATTATTTGATTGGGCCATACCTTCTAGCGGAACGGTTAACAGGACCTATTTACCGGCGTTCCTTGGAGGAAGCTCTTCCAGAACTTCTTGAAAATGTTTCATTGAACGTTCGACAGCAAATGTGGTTTCAGCATAATGAAGCGCCGGCTCACTTTGCTGTACAAGTACGTGAGTATTTGGCTCATCGGTTTGGGCACCGTTGGATTGCCAGAGGTGGAGCAGTTTCTTGGCCTAATAGGTCACCCGATTTAACGTCGCTAGATTTTTTTCCTGTGGGGACATCTAAAGTGTTTGGTTTACGAAACTCCAGTAGAAACAGAACAAGACTTACTTGGACGAATTACAGCAGCATTTGAAATCATTCAAATCGAGTATCAAATTTTTAGTCAAGTCCACCGAAATCATGTGCGACGTTTAAATCGGTGTATTGTATAATTGTTGTGATGATGATAAATGCATTAAATCCTATTTAGACACTGCATCGTCTTTCTAAATTTTAACGCGTCTTAGGGCCGTAGTGACACTTTTCCGGATATAGGTCACTATACTCAAATGTTTTCTACTGTTACACTGAATAACCCCTAGAAGTTTGATCCCTTAGTTCTGAAATACCGTGTACATAGAACGCTAGTCACACCATCGCTATCTTGATATGTTTGGCTGCTCCATACATCTAGAACTGTCGGTACGAACACCCCTTCGTACTAGAATGCCGAGAATATTGTTGAAGGTCTTCAATAGGTATTGTCCCGAGTTGTTTTTTCGCATCTTAGAAAAATTTTCAAATAAATTTCAAATTCAAATTTCAAACAAAATAATTTACGATAAATGCATGTCATTTCATGATAAATATTCGTGTTGGAAATACTTCAAACGTATAGACGAAAACCAAGTTTTATGAATGAACAAATGCTTGTGATTTAATGATCTTTGACTTTTCAATCAGATTCGTCCGCTTATGGTAATTGTTATAAAATACTCAATATCCTTCTTGAAACATCCAGTTGTCTTTGTATGAAAAATACCTATCTTTTAAAGGAAAGTCCATGAAACGAATATAGCATAGATCTTGGCATACCTCGACTTTACATCATCGTCGCCTAAGTAGTTTCTTAAGAAATGACCTTCTCCTAATAAGAGAAGCGGTGCCACAAGTGTCTCTTCCTTGACATTATGGCAAAGATGTATCTAACATTTCCATTTGTGAAGAGTTTTTTCTGTGCTGGATTGTGAAGCTGTAGGCGGCGCGCGCTGGATGGTCCGGTTGTATCAACGCAGACGGTACCGGTGTGTGAGAGCATGTTTAGTATGCACTTTTTAATGTTATGCATATCCATTAAAATCATCTTCGTCCGAACATATGAGGAGTACGTGAGATACAATTCATTGAATATAAAATAAAATTTATATCGAACAATAAAACACTGACGAGGGGTACGACCTAGAGGTTGCGCTGCTCAAATGAAAGAAGGCGGACAAAAGGGACTTAATTTGAATCACGAAGGCGAGATAGATGGGAAGTTAAACTCATAGAGCGGGGGTGAAACCAAAAATGTTGACGATGAAGTAAGTTAGTACACCGCGCAGGAAATTAATTTCATATAATATGATGTGCATAGGGCACCTGTCTCATATGTATGTACACTGCGCAGAAAATGAAAGGTTCTGCGCATGCGGCATCTTTCTCTGTTGCTGTCATCATGAGTGTAAACAACTCCAATTTTGTCCGTTCGGACGAGTTGCAAGCAGAAATATTAGATAATACTAATAAACCACGAAATAATGAACGTACGAAGCATTACAAAACGTAAATGAGATGCACATAAAGATTGTGGCAGATTCTGCTACGCAGCTTAACCTCCTATCTAGGTCTTCGTGATTTAAATTCTGTAGTGTTAGCTTCACATATAACGTCGAATATATATATATATATATACAGGGTGGCCCAAAACATTTTGGGAATATCTATTCATGCCTTGTTATACATGACATTTGAGGGCACATTTATAAAATATTGGCAATTATACAGGGTGTCCCAATCTTGACCTACATATCAAAGTTTTAAATAGAATGCCTCTAATTTTATTGCATATTTGGATAAACCAATTCAAAAGAACACGGTTGATATAACATACTATGGGGTAATTAGCTACTGAGATGTAAGGTGTTTTGTCCAGAAAAACCGTCCACCTCGGCAACCCTTCAATCCGCTATTTCGAAATTTGGAGTGCTGAATTTTGTATTAAAAAAATACTTAAACACTTCAGCTTTTATAGTATTTGTTACTTTTTCGAATTCTTATTCTTGATCATACAGGGTGCTCAAAAACGCGAATTATACTGTTCCTCAAAAATTTCAAATGCATCACCCTGTATATTTGTGCAAGTTTGGATTCAATTTTTTATAGGCCTTTTTTTGGTATAAGGCTTGATTCAGATGAAAGCACTAGATTTTGAGTTATTAAGCTTTTAGTAGAACAACCCACCAAAATTAAGGAAAAAAATCACATCATCCATGGAAACAAAAGACAAACAGTATAGATCAGCTTCAAGCGTAATAGAGAAAAACAACTATAACAACAACATAAACAAACAACTATCACTACGCAAGACCTAATCTACAAAAACTGGTCGAAAATATCTCCACCATGTTGAGTACACAGCCGTAGTCTTTGAATAAAAATGACCGTTGCACATCCCTCAGCATGTGTTCCTTATATTCAGAAAAGCATCCTTAATCCTTTCCTTGATATTTTCCGGGGTAGATGAAGTATCTATAAACCTCTTGCTTAACGTAGCCCCATCAACAAATTCAAGTATTCTGTACCTTTAATCTGTTGTCGAAAAAGAAAGGCCCCGACAACTTATCTGTCAATAACTCCTCCCCAAACATTCAAGCTCCATTTATTTTGGAAATCTATTTGCCTAACCCAGAAGAGGTTTTCCGACGCATAATAGTGCATGCTATGCCTGTTGACAACACTTATGCTGTTAAAAGTTGCCTCATCTCTAAAAAGAACCTTATCCAGGAAAGTAGTATCTTCACTCAGTGTATTTAGCATTATTCTGCTAAACTCCATTAGAGCTGCGAAATCTTGAGGACGAAGGCCTTAATGCAAGCATAGGTGATATGGATGGTAGCTATGCTTGTGAATAATCCTTTGGACAGAAGTTCTGCATATATGTTCCAGCTCCAATTTGCCGTGCACTTAAATGTGGATTTCCTTGGATTATCTATACATTTTTTACTATATTCCACTGCTGCACTTGATTCAAAAAGTTCTGGTAGTGTGGAAAATGTTTCCGGCCTTGGATGTCGCATATTAAGGTACCGATGCTTATATGTTAAATGCGAAATGCTAAGAAGCTAATATTTCTTAGGGCTTCGCCCAAAACGAACACCATATTCACCATTTCTTCTTTAGAAAAATTCATTTTCAAACACGTTTTTATTATAATGCTCACAAAGCTAATTTTGACAGTTTGTAACTAATCAACAATTTATTTGTTTCCAAGAATGATGCGATATTTTAGGGAATTAAACTGTTCCACAAAAGACGTGCTAATAACTGAAAAAATAGCTGTAAAAACCCTCATGTCTCTAGTATAAAAAAAATCTTATAAAAAAAATTGAGTCCAAACTTGCACAAATATACAGGGTGATGAATTTGGAATTGTTTAAAAAAACTACTTTGACCACCCTGAATGAGCAAAAATGAAAATTCGAAAAAGTTACAAATAAGATAAAAGCTGAGGGGTGTAAGTTTTTTGATACAAAATTAAGCAAGCCCAATTTCATAATGGCGGGCTGAGGGGTTGCCAAAGTGGGGGGTTTTTCTAGACAAAACACCTTATATCTAATTTTTCTCGAAATGCCATTCAGAATTTCCACAATAATCATTTGTGGGCAGAAGAATATGCCTATGCCGTAACAGAAACCCATTTCCAACACCAATTTTCGGTTAACGTATGGGCAGGAATTATTGGCAACCACTTTATTGGCCCATTCTTCTTGCCAGGACGACTTGACGGACAGACTTACCTCAATTTTCTTCAACAACAGTTGCCTTTGCTGCTTGATGATGTTCCGTTAGTAATAAGAAACAACATGTGGTACATGCATGATGGTGCACCAGCGCATTTCAGTGTAGAGGTTCGTAATATTTACCAACCGCTTATCCAAATCGTTGGATTGGCCGCGGTGGGCCTCAAGAATGGCCACCAACGTCCCCAGACCTCAACAGTTTAGATTTCTTTTTGTGGGGCTATCTTAAGACACTAGTGTACACAAGTCCCATTAACACTGTAGAGGAACTAAGAGAAAAATAGTTGCAGCTTGTGATAGAATAAAAAACAGGCATATTTCAACAAGTGCGCAATTCCATGAGAAGGAGGGCGGAAGCATGCATACTGAGTGAAGGGGGCCATTTTCAACAATTTTTGTAATCATTTCGTTGGTTTTAGCATTATGTCGATGTTGTCAGTTGTTGTTGTTTATTACCTCTGATCCGTTTAATTTTTCCAATAAAATTAATAATATTTTTGCAATAGGCAATAGAACGGTTTTTATTTTATTACTCAAAAATGGCGAATCGAAAAAAAACCAGTCAAGAGATCATTTGTTTTAAATTGAACGAGCAATTCAAAAATTATTTTTATTTGACAAAAAACCATTTCTTTCTTAAAGTCTTAAAGTCAGTACCCGTACGCATGTCACTGTTAGAGCTAAAAAGTATTTTTGCATTGAAAAATATGCAACTTTATTAACTTTCACTGCGTACTAAATATCAGTGAAATATCTGAACCGGTTCTGAAAATAATAATTAATTTCCATTTTTTTCCTAAAGCTTCAACACCCCGAGTTTTTGTAAGGAAACATTTTTGGACCATAGATAATAAAGCAAACTAACATTAATTTTTGATGTAGATTCACACTCTTAAATATTCGCATATCATTAAGGAACACCCTGTATACACTTTAGCGAAATTCTACGTAATTATTATCATGAACTCAAAAAAATATATCTTGTATGATACGGACCACGGATGGTGAAACCAATTCGATTTCATTACCGGTGTCTCATTTTTTCCGAGCTTGACTTTAAAAATAATGTTATTCCAGCTCCCATACCCCAAGGTAGGCCGAAAGAGCGGGATCATTGTGTTCGTGACCTTCACATTTGTATACTCCAAAATCACCAATTACGCTTTTTTGAAAAGTGACATTATGTCGATTTTTTGAAATTATGTTGGACGTCAGACGCGAACCGAAGGCAGCAATAGTTTCGTGCTATAAATGCGCCAAATTTAAGTATTAATTTCTCTATCATTTATTGACCTATTTCAATTTTTTCGCTGGTTGATTACATTTGATCTATATTTTGCTGGCATGTCATTACTTATGCGATTCTGAACATCACAAAACTTCTCCATTGTAGGAACAACTGACGATACGGCCCTCAATTACTGAAAATCTGCTTGTAGCTTCTCAAACTAAAATCCAAATGAAGGAGGTTACTTTTTTACTACAGCAAATTGGTTTGAAATAATACTTTTGTGCATCAGTGGCATACATTAATTTCAGACTTAACAATAAACTGGTAATGTAACTACATCCACATACCAGACATCAAAGTCTGAATATACCCGGGACGATGATATCTCTTCGCTCTGGATAGGAAGAGGATGTAGAGGTCGATGACCGGTTTAATCGGTGGGACATGGTTGGGCATAGCACATACTTTGAAAAGCCACTTGCATGTAATGGGAGTGGCAGAGAGCATCACACGAAGAATGAATGAAAAATGGCTAGATTATTTAGCTATTTTTGACAGTTTGAATTATCCATAGTCAATATCCGAGTCAATTAGAAACGTTTTTAATCGAAAAACTAACAGTTGAAATCAACAATTGATACAAACCCAGATGAGCAACAAATAGCACATATTATATAGGATTCTGTACACTTGTCCTACTTTCCTCAGTCATGTCAACTTCCCGTTGTCAAGAAATAAAAATAATCGGAAAAACCCAGTTAAGTTTAAGGAATTTGTTTTTTTCTCAACAAACCAAATATATAAAATTACTGTGTTCATTTTTTTTAAATAATCGTAATGACAACATATTTGATAACATAAGTCGTGGATAACGCTGTTTTAGCGCCAAGCAAAATGTTAGAAAAATGTTTTCAACAAATACTGTGTCTAATATACCGACGGTATTGATTGTAAACGATGTTATAATAAAAAAAGGGGTGAACTACCAAGAAATAAAATTCCAAGGGTTACTACATATTGTGACAGTTGTGAAGAATATCCCCACTTTTGCCCTGACTGTTTCGGAACAAGTCATAAATAAATGAAATTATGTTATATATTGTATCCCTATATCATAACTTATTTTATATATATACAGGGTGGTGCACTTTTTAAAAACGCTCAGACCCGTGGATTTTGTTTTCGAGGGGGACACAAGTTTGGCAAAAAATCACGTTAGCACGTGCAGCCCCCTAAGCGGGGGTGATACCACCCCCAAAATCTTAAATGGAAAGGGGGGTCGAGTGATAACTTATTTTAAAGGTATTTCAATTCCCTTTATAATGATGTAAAATACATGAGCTTCAGTTCAGCAGTTTTGAAGATTTATTGATTTAAAGCTTAAATAAAACTAATACATCATCATTAGTGGAGATCAATACATTTGGCAGCAAAGTAATTTAAAAATGGAGAATGAACTGACCCGTTAGGCAAGTAAATGTTGAAAATGGCACCATGACTCTCCATGCAATAATAAAGATTTTGCTCAAAACGTTGCCGCACATTTTGCAATATTTGAGGAGTAATTTGAAGGAACTCATTCATAATTCTTTGTCGCAGGTCTTCTAATGATGTTGGCTGAGTAGCATAGATTTTGCTTTTTAAATGACCCCACATAAAGAAATCCAAAGGTGATAAATCTGGCGATCTTGGGGGCCATTCAATGGTACCTCTTCTACCAATCCATCGATCTGGAAACGTCTGATCTAAATACTGTCGAACACGTAATGCGTAATGTGATGGGGCACCATCCTGTTGGAACATCAACCTATTCGCAATGTACCGCCGATCATTCTGATTTTCAATTATGGCTGTTAATGCAGGATCTATGGCGTCTTTCAGTAATTCCAAATACATTTCACCGGTCAAATTTCCAGGTAAGAAAAAAGGACCAACTAAATGATCGCCAAAAATACCAGCCCAAACATAGTTTTTGTGGCTGCTGTGTATGGACCTCATGATAAATTCTGGGATTAGAATCGGACCAATGTCGGCAGTTATGACGATTTACTATGCCATTTAAGAAAAAGGAACATTCGTCGGAAAAGCAAATGTTGAATAGAAAATGTTCATGGTTTATAATTCGTTTACTCATATCTTGATAAAATTGTAATCGCCGATCAAAATCGTCTTCATTAAGTTTTTGTACCAGGTACCAGGGAATTTTATACGGATGAAAACTATGGGCAGTACGTCGACTAACACAAGTTATTTTAGCAACAAAGTTTGGTCAAATCAATCGCAAACTATGTACTAAATTCCTATTTAAAATAAGTATGAGATATTTCCTTATCTTTCATCAAGAAATAACTTTTTTGCCGCAAAAAAAAAACGCTCCAATAGCTATTTTCAATAACAAAATGATAAACAAACCATGGGCGTAGTAAGTAAATTCTTTTAGTCAAATTTCTTCTGAAAGTATTACAAACTAATCTGATGTACCTGTTAAAGTCTACCTTAAGCTTTAAATCAATAAATCTTCAAAACTGCTGAACTGAAGCTCATGTACTTTACATCATTATAAAGGGAATTGAAAGACCTTTAAAATAAGGTATCACTCGACCCCCCTTTCCATTTAACATTTTAGGGTTGGTGCCACCCCCGCCCAGGGGGCTGCCCGTGTTAACGTGATTTTTTGCCAAACTTGTGTCACCCTCGAAAACAAAATAGACGGGTCTGAGCGTTTCTCAAAAAAAAAACTGAGCTGCCAGTAAATGCATCTGTTTCGTTTTCGATGCGCCACCCTGTGTATATATATATATATATATATATATATATGCATTTTCACTGGAATCTTGTTTGTTTCTGTCAAAGTTATTATGTAGATTTAGTAGGAAATAAATGATGTTGATAAAAAAAAATTGAATATCTAAAATAAAAACACACTAAAAAGTTGGCATATGGGTATAATCCTTACAAGCCACAGCGGTCCATGTCTAACGCTAAAATGAATTTAAATATGGACCTCTGGCTGGAGTCACCCTAAGAATAAATTAAATACAAAGCCCATTGTCAAGCGGTCCATGGGACCGCTATGGCGTTTAACGTGTCAAAATTGACATAGAATCCTATGCCTTTGCCCACTCGTTTTATCCAGGGTATTTACTAATAGAATATACGTTTTAAGACGAAAACTTCTTAAGAACGTATGTCCCAAACGTCTTAACATTTGAGATACAGGGTGGTAAAGTTTTAGAAAATAAATCATTTGGCGCACCACTGACATTTTCCTAAAACAAAAAAAAATAATTTGGCAGATTTAAATTCTTCAACTTGTTTGTCTGGCGCATGATTTTTACCTAAAAAATAAAATCTATTTCTGTGAATGATGATATCGTCATATTAAAACGATATACATACTTATGATCACGCAGATTGGTTGTCAGAGCGGTCCGTGGGACCTTAGCTCTTGAATAACAGTGTCAGCTTGTAAGTCTGTCAGGTCTGGTAACCCAGAAACCAGACAATTTTAAGGAAAAAAGGGAAAGACCTTTTAGAATAGGCAGCGTTTAGGCATTGTTAAAATCACGTCCTAGATTTTGATATGGTCTAAAAATATTCGATTTTTTCTAAAGATTTTGTCAAAATGCTCCAATTTTGGTTGTTCTAAGTTCACGAATTAATTTTGATAACAGTGCGAGCCGCGGCCTTTTGTGCTTGCGAACTTACTCGACTGTGTAGTCCTCTGACTCACGCAACAGAGAGTTGCTGTGCGATTTCGCTAGGCTATATCGCCGCTGCGCCTGTTGCTTAATGTATTCCGTTAGGTAAGGGAACATCGAGGTCTCTATGTAGAGTATCGTTAGAGACATACCATGGGGCGTCAGCTATAGTGTGCAACGTCCTGCTTTGCAGAACCTGCAGATTTCGCATGTGTGTTTTAGCAATAAAACACCTAGCCGCACATGCGTAAGTCATTGCTGGTCTTATGACCACCTTATAGAGTCGAATCTTGTTAATCAAACTTAATTTTGAACGTTTACATAATAATGGGTAAAGCTGTCGAAACGTAATTTGGAACTTAGTTTTTAGCGCTTCTATATGGTTCCGCCAAGTCATCCCCAGAATGACACCGAGATACTTAGCGGAGGATTCCCATGGTATACGAAGTCCATTCATTGAAAAGTTTTTAGCGCTTCTATATGGTTCCGCCAAGTCATCCCTTTGCCCAGAATGACACCGAGATACTTAGCGGAGGATTCCCATGGTATACGAAGTCCATTCATTGAAACTTCACGCGGAACGCCGCGACGTCTTTTTGTACAGTAGTTTGCCTGCGTTTTCGAATGGTTTATTTTAATTAGCCTCCGATCCGCCCAATCTAATGCTTCCTCCACCGCACTTTGCGCGTGTCAGGGACTAGGTGACCAGACCACGACTGAGCCACCAATGCAGTATCGTCAGCATGGTGATAGACTTCACAGTTGCTGGGACTAGGGACGTCATGGATGTACAGTGAGTAAAGTATAGGTCCAAAGGACCGAACCCTGAGGGACGCCGGCTGTAATCAGCCGTGTTATCGACAGGACGTTGTCAATTTTGATCCGAAATTTCCTACCTTCAAGGAAGGATTTCAGTAGTTTTAGAAGCCAAAAAGGGAGCAGATAAACGGTTTTTCATTTTTAAGCGAAAACCGAGTATTGGGGATTTCAAGAAAAGTTTTTATTTACAAACAAATCATTGGCATACGAACGCAACTGGTCTAAATTAAAAAAATGTGGTACATTAGAAAATGCCTCTCGATATGCTTCATATGGTAGATTAGATTTAACTGAACGCATTAGTAAAACGTTGCTGTATCAAACAAAATATCTTCAAAAACTTAGAAATACCTGAACAAAGTAAAGGGTGTTCAGATAGGGACGCTCGATGTTTGAACGGCGCGTGCGCCCAAACCGGTGGGGATACAGCTGTCAAATTTTGTGAGGTTATTAAGTTAGTCTTGACATTTAATCATGGAGCAGTACACGATTCAACAACGCGTGGAAATTGTGAAAATTTATCATCAAAACAGATGTTCGGTTCGTGAAACGTTCCGCGCATTGCGTCCAATTTATGGTGCGCATGGCCGTCCTGCTGAGTCCACTATTCGACGTCTGCTCAATAAATTTGAGAGAACTGGCTCAGTGGCAGACCAAACAACACCCGGACGGCAACGAACAGTCAGAACAGTCGAGAATATTGCTGCTGTGCGAGAGAGCGTGCGTCAAGACCCGAATCAGTCATTGCGGCGACGTGCACAAGAACTTGCCCTTCCAAAGACCTCAACATGGACAATTATGCGTCGAGACTTGAAATTGCACGCGTACAAAATTCAATTGACGCAAGAATTGAAACCGCAAGACCATGGACAGCGCCGTACATTTGCCGCATGGGCTCTAGAGCAGTTGCAAGTCGACCCTGCATTTGCACGAAAAATCATCTTCAGCGACGAGGTGCATTTCTGGATGAATGGGTATGTCAATAAACAGAATTGCCGTATATGGGCTGACCAAAATCCTGAAGTGACTTGCTCAATTGCTATGCATCCTGCTAAAGTGACTGTATGGTGCGGTTTCTGGGCTGGCGGCGTAATCGGTCCATATTTTTTTGAGGACGCTATGGGCAACGCGCTTACGGTCAATGGAGATCGGTATCGCGCCATGATTAATGATTTCCTGTGGCCTCAACTGGACGATATGGATCTAACAGACATCTGGTTCCAGCAGGACGGCGCTACGTGCCACACCGCACGCGCAACGCTGGATTTACTGCATGAAAAGTTCAAAGGTTTCATTATTTCGCGCGGCGGCGATGTGCACTGGCCACCAAGATCGTGCGATATAACGCCTTTAGACTTTTTCCTGTGGGGCTACGTGAAGTCTCAAGTGTATGCGGATAAGCCACAAACAATTGCAGCATTAAGGGCCAACATCATTCGCGTCCTCGAACAGGTAGACGCTGAAATGTGCGGAAAAGTGCTCGAAAATTGGACCATGCGAATGCACGCTGTACAGCGCAGTCGCGGTGGCCATTTAAACGATATAATCTTCCATACATAATGTC
Source organism: Acanthoscelides obtectus (assembly GCA_963669975.1). Taxonomy (NCBI): domain Eukaryota; kingdom Metazoa; phylum Arthropoda; class Insecta; order Coleoptera; family Chrysomelidae; genus Acanthoscelides; species Acanthoscelides obtectus. Next base: position 95,602,040 of record CAVLJG010000005.1, read on the forward strand.
GTCGAATGCTATTTACGATCAATATAGACTTTTAGTGCTGACTTAAATTTTTTCCTTTTTTTTCCATTTTAACTTTCGAGCGTCCTTATCTGAACACCCTTTAGTACGTGTTTGCAGTATGCGGTGAACATAAATGACTAATGGCGACGAATGATTCTTGAATATTTTTCGTTGACCGCATATCCGTACGGTATTGAAAATAAAAGGTAAATTGGAAATAAACCCAGAATCATACTTCAACGAGAAACTTTCAATTCACTTGAATTTTTGAACTTGCCTTGTAATATTCTTTTATTACGCTCAACCGACGTCAAAGATACAAATGTCAACAGCATCCATCCATTCCCTTGTCGCTTCGTTCTACAAATAACTACAATTTCCGATGCCAGTTTATTTTTATTACGATCAATTTGTGTTTAATTGGAATGCAATTGCTGGAGAAGAAACGAGATCCTATAAGAACTCAATGATTCCATCTAGTGACATTTCAACGATTATATCAATGGTCTTGGATTCAGTCAATCGATGGTTTTAGGGATTAACTTTAAGTTTGGTTTAGTGTCAATGAGATAAAATTTATTCGCACTGAATGAGGCAAACGAAACCAAGAACATCTATTGCGAAGCTGTGTGCATCAAGACACGACCGATCCTTTGCTCCTAGGTTATCAAGATATTTTCTCAATTCTAATGACATTAGGTAGTTCAAAAATCGGAATAACAAAATGCATCCAATATTTTTACAGTAATCGTGACACCTCTGTTTAAGTCCTATAGGTCCAATGAATTCGGACTAAATAGAAATTCATATTTTTCTGCAGAAATATACAAAAGAACATGGGCTTCTATACACTTATAGTGATCTAGACCATTGATTCCCAAAGTGGTCTATATCGACCCCTAGGGATCTATGACAACCTGAAAGGGGTCTACGTCAGCGAAAAAAAATTTGGAGGTCCATGAAATGAATATGGGGGTCCACGATAGTGGATCTCAACACATACACTGATAGTACCTATTTACTTACATCATACTATCTTAGAATATCAAAACATATACATTATTTATAAAAGTACCTTTGAAGTAAAAAATGTATTATATATGTTTATAAAATTGTGTAAGTTGTAGGATGTTGGTATTCGCTTTGTGGTCGCAATACATTTTGAACTTGTAAAAACCTGAGAGTCGCAGTCTCAGAGCTTCGCTACCTTGAACTGACTTGTTCAATTCGTAACTCTATAAATACGAATGTGGGACAAATACGTTTATTCGTTACCTGAATCTCGAAAAGGAAAGTGCTAAGAAAATATTTTAGAAAATATAAACAGGTAGTATATCACACAAATTATAGTGAGTCAGTGTTATTTTGTTTGAGAGTGCTGGAGAAAAGTAAGTACATTATTTTTTATTAAATTTTAGTTTTGTACTCGTAGTTAGCAAAGATAGATAAATTACGCCAATCATGACTTTAGTTATTAGTAGTTAAATATTCAATCATGCAAAGTTACACGATTACTCCTCAATAGTTTCTTTTTGAAAGTTTTAGCAATCGGTAATGTAATTACAGTGCAATCTCCGTAATTCGAGCTAATTGTTGCAAGAAGATGTTCGAATTATGGAACGTTTTCGGAAAAATCAAAAAATATTTTTAATATACAGCTGCTGGATTTTTGGTCTTATTTAAATAATTTAATTTTGCCCACAGATGACTGATGCCATGTCCGAATCTAAAAAGAAATATAGACAGTACAGTGTTGATTATTTGAAATTTGGCTTCATTCCATCATTGCCGGACAAACAATCGCCTATGTTCCTTTTATGCAACAAAGTTTTGGGCAATGACGCTATGAAACCATCTAAACTGCAAGATCATCTGAGAAGATGCCACCCTGATAAAACAGAGAAAGATTTGAAATACTTTCAAACACTCAAAGATAAATTTCAGAAGAGACCTACACTGGACAGAATGTTCGCTTCGACGTCACAAAGAAATGATGATGGTTTGCGGGCGTCTTACAATATCTCGTTACTTATAGCAAAATCCGGAAAACCGCATACTATCGGAGAGAAGTTAATTTTGCTAGCCGTTGAAGAGGTTTTAAAAACTGTTTTACACAAACCTGCATCTGATATCATTAAAAGAATTCCCTTAAGCAACAATACTGTTGAAAGACGTATTGATGAAATGAGTTCTGATATTGAAAGCTTCTTATGTAATTATTTGCAAACGACCCATTTCTCTATACAACTGGACGAGTCAACTTTACCTGATAATGCAGCACTATTATTGGCATATGTTCGTTTTATTATGAATCAAGAAATCTACGAAGAACTGCTCTTCGCAAGAACTTTGATAACCGACACTAAAGGTGAATCAATATTTCATGTTTTGAAGGATTACTTCATTGAAAAAGCAATTCCTTTATCAAATATAATATCAGTAGCTACAGATGGAGCACCTGCCATGGTTGGACGTTATCGTGGATTTATAAGCTATTTAAAACAAAATGTGTCAGGGGTGTTAGCAATACATTGCGTCACCCATCGACAACATTTAGTTGCTAAGAATTTGAGTGTTAGATTGCATGAATCTCTTCATTTAATCATTGATGCAGTAAACCGAATCCGAAGCAACGCGTTGAATACGCGGTTATTTGCGCAGTTGTGTGAAGAAAATGACGAACACTTTAATCAATTACTCCTTCACACCGAAGTACGCTGGCTGTCGAAAGGCTTATGTTTGACAAGATTTTTTGCACTTTTTGAGACTATTTTAGAATTTCTGGATACTAAAGATAAAATTTTAAAAGAAAATTTAATGAACAGGAAAAGAGACATCGCCTATTTAACAGATTTGTTTACAAAATTTAATATGGTTAATTTGCAATTACAAGGCGACAGTTTAAATTTGATTAAAACAAAGTCCATCTTATCAGCGTTTCTTGCCAGAGTTAAACTAATGAAGCAAAATATTGGACGGGGCGAATTTTCTCAGTTCCCCAATTTGTCACAGACAAGCTGCCAGGAAGAGGACGTTTCAACTTACGTTCAACATTTAAATGCCCTCTATTCAGATTTTGAATCTAGGTTTGAGGATATTTTGACTATGGTAATACCACCGTGGATAATTAATCCATATGGTGACAGAAGAAACGAATGTCATAATACAAGAGGAACTGACTGAACTAAGTACAAACGAAGAACTTAAGGTTCAGTTTAAAAACGGATATCAGCAATTCTGGCTGCAAAACAACATACCCGTTACTTATCCCGTATTATGGAATATAGCGAGGACATTTTTAATTTCCTTTCCATCGTCATACCTAGTGGAAAGGGGGTTCAGCGCTGTTACCAATCTGCTAACGAAAAAAAGAAACAGACTGGACATCATTAGCCGAGGAGATTTAATAATTGACGCCAAATGTTGATAATTTATGATTAAAGCATCAGGTTCATCCTTCTCACTAAAAATATTGACTTATTGCTTATGTTGTTTTATTTATAGTTTATTTTGTTTATTGGTGTCTGACCAATAAATGCCCGCATTGGGAATAAGTGCCCGGATTGATTTTTTTTTTTAAATTTTTATAGAAAATATTTTTTTTTAAATTATTCTGAAAATTCAAGGTTAGGTACACATTAAAATTCGTTGATTTTTTGCCTATTTTTAGATAACTTAAACGTATAAGAAGCGGAATTTAATCAAACTAACAGTGAAATTATTGTAGAACATACGTTTATGTTATAATTAATAAACGAACTCGCTTATTGTACTATTTTAAGTAAAAAACTTTTTTATTATTTTTCACTTTTTTTTTATTTTATCCCACTTATTTTTTGTCAATGCGGGTACTTATTCCCAATGCGGGCACTTATTGGTCAGACACCTGTTTATTTAATGTCATGTATATTTTACATAACAGATACAAAATTTTATTTTGAGTAGTTTTAATTTAAATTCAATTAATAAATGTTTAAATAAACATGTGTTTTTACTTTAAGTTTTTAACACTAAACTTCACTACAGTTAGAAATTTACAGGAAATCAATATCAGGTAAGTAGGGGGTCTACCCGACACGGAAAAACATGGCAAGGGGTCTACGACACAAAAAAGTTTGGGGAACTCTGATCTAGACAATTGCCGAAATTAGTAAAAATTCTGTGGGCTGCAAAAAGCAGTTTAAGCATAATAAAATCATCTTGAATCTCGACGTTGAACTTTTACCTACACTCCACCTGTTTCTTTGAGTAATGATTCCCAAGTTAACCGAATCAAGCCACATACAGGGTGGGCCATTTAAAATGGAAGCATTTGTTTATAAAACAAAAATACATTGAAAAATATTTTTTGTTGTTCATTTGAAAAGTCTTTTATTTTGATCCAAGGAGGTTTGTTGTAATTACTATGATATGATATCCCGCAAATGGCCGCTTCTGGCCTTGATAACCAAATGTGCCCTTTTTTCGGCGTTTTCCATCACGTTGGCCAATGTTTCGGCAGATATGGCGGCAATTTCTTGACAAATATTGTTCTTGACAGCATCTAGACTCCTTGGCTTGTTAGCGTATACCTTGGATTCCAAATAGCCCCACAACTAAAAGCCTGGTGGCGTCAAATCCGGTGATCTCGGTGGCCAGTCAAAATCGCCATTTTTATCAGTCGTCCAGGGAACAATTGTCGCAATAAATTGATTGTCGCTTGAGCTGTGTGGCATGTAGCGCCGTCCTGCTGGAACCAGTAATCGTCCATGTCATTTTCACAAACAATTAGCCTCAAAAAATTCGTTATCATGGCTCGATAACGCTCACCATTGACGGTTGTTACCACAGCTCCATCATCGTCTTCAAAAAAATACGGTCCGATGACCATATTAGCGCAGATACCGCATCAAACAGTAAGTTTTTGGTCATAAAGAGGCTGCTGTTCGATTAATTGACGGTTTTCGGTAGCATAAAACCGACAATTTTGTTTACTTACGCCTCCATGTAACGAAAAAGGTGCCTCGTCGGACATGATGATTTATCGCAAAAATTCATCTTCATTTTCGGCCATTTCAATGCTCTATTTAGCAAAATCAAAGCGACACGGATAATCAGCTGGGTTTAGTTGATGAGCCATTTGAATCTAGTATGGAAACATTTTCAAATCCTTACGAATTGTGCGTCGGAGAGGGGTTCGACCGATGCCTAGCTCTTGAGAACGATGACGACCGGATGTTGATGGAGGCTCTTCAACACTGGCTCGTACGGCTTCGATATTTTCATCGGAACGTCTTGTTCGTTGTCTGGATAGGTGACTGGCATTACTACAGTATATTCAGATAAGAGATAGACCGGATGTAAACAAAAGGTTCGGGTGATTTTCACGCTAACGCCGCCGTCTCGACGTAAAACAGGAGCCCTCATTGGTCAATTCGCAACTAAATGCCTATGCCGAGCGGCAGAGCAGTCGTATCAAGGCAGAGTCACATTCAGGTTCAGACGTGTTACGTATGTCGTGTGCATCATTGCAATTTGATATTTCTTTGGACGTTTTCGTTTGTTATCTTATTATATAAGTTGTTGAGTTTGTCGTTGTTATTGTTATACCTTGTTATTGATTGTTATTGTTATCAACTGCTTGCGCAAAATGCCCAGTAGTACAGATACTGCCGATGAAGTTGTAAACTCCTGTAGTCCACCTACGAAACGCTCTAAAAAAAGACACCTGAGTGCAGAAATGAAAGAGGTCATTTTGAATATATATAAGATCGAGCGCGAGGAGAACGAGGCATCAACCATCAAAGAAATTGTTGTGAAGGTTTCTCACAAAGTTGGGGTGTGTCGCGCATCAGTGTTTAATGTGTTAAGACAATACAAAAAAAAATCACACCTTTTCTGAGCCAATGACCAGTAAACATCGCAAAAGTATTGTTAAATCATTTTATGAAGCTGATAAGCATGCGATTATTAGGAAAGTGCATGAATTCTTCTTTAAGGAATGAAATACCTACTATAGATAAAGTACTGCAGGAGGTAAATGGAGATACAACGTTGCCAAATTTCAAACGATCAACTTTCCATGCGTTACTGAAGCATTTAAATTTCAAATGGAAAAAACGGGGTCGTAATAGTTTACTACTGGATAGAGAAGAAATTGTGCTATGGAGGAGGGATTATTTAACAAAAATTGGGAAATATAGAAATCAAAACAGGAAGATTTATTACCTTGATGAAACGTGGGTAAACGCAGGACACACTACAAGTAAAGTATGGGTTGATGATTCTGTAACTTCATCCAGGAGGGCCTTTCTAGATGGACTGTCCACCGGATTAATAAATCCAGCAGGTAAATACGAGTAATAGACAACAATCGGATGTTTTTCAAACCTTGGGAACAAGGTTCTAAACATTAATTCCAGGGGGCAGATAAAACATATTACAAGTAACAAAACTTTTATAACTTTCGATAAAATGCGTGGATGTTTTATTGTCATTTTCATTTTTAGAACTTTTTTAAGCCATGTTTTTATGTGTTTTCGATATTTCAATAATTTTTTAATATAATCTTAAAATATGTCGAATATTATAAACTTAAAAAAAGTTACTAAGTTTTATATTGTGTACCGTTCCTAATATTTCTAATCATTTTAATTCATACTTTAAGCTTTATAAAGTTATAATTTTTTAATATTAATATTTGCGCGTATTTCAGGTTCCTAATCATTCATTTTTTAAAGGTTTATAACTTTAAATTAAATTGTGAAGCGCTCAGTAATCATACGACGTTCAATATTCTTTCTTTCAATATGACTAAATAATCCCAATTATAGCAATCTGATACTCATGTCTCAATGTTTTTTCGCTGAATGTGATGAAAACATTTGAAAAAGGTTCGCTTATTGAAATAAATCTACACCAGTTAGTACTTCGATTTCCAGGTAAAGGGACAAGGCTCATTATCTGCCATATTGGCAGTGAGGATGGATTTGTTGCTGACGGTCTGTGGTGCTTTGAGTCTAAGAAAACTGGAGATTACCACGAGGAAATGAATGGCGAATCGTTTGAACAGTGGTTTTCAAAAATTTTACCGAACTTAGAGGAAAACGCAGTAATTGTGTTGGATAATGCGCCTTATCATTCTCGAAGAATGGAGAAGGTCCCAACAACGGCTTCAAGGAAAGTTGATGTTCTTAATTGGCTCCGCTCGAAAAATATCAACTTTGAAGAAGCAATGCTGAAAGTACAATTATTAAGAATTGTCAAGGATCACAAGGCGGAATATCAAAAATACGCCATTGACGAAATGGCAGCAAGTCAAAATAAAACTGTGCTCCGTTTACCTCCATACCATTGCGAGCTCAATCCCATTGAGCTCATATGGGCAGAGGTTAAAAATTATATAGCTAAGCACAATACAACTTTTGAATTTTGTGACCTCAAAGGACTTTTCAAAGAAGCACTAGAATTAATAACAGCGCAAAAATGGGAAAACTGTATTAAGCACGTGAAAGACAAAGTTGAAAAGAGAATGTGGGAATTGGACAATATTTTAGAGGAACAAGTCGAGCCATTCATTATTGACGTTGGTGCTTCAGGCAGTAGCGATGATGAAAGCTCATCAAGCTCATCTTTCCAATAAAAGATGTCGTTCATCAAATTCGGTAAGTTATAAGTAATTATAAAGCTACTGTATTTTTTAATTAATTATTGACATTTTTGAACCCATTTTGGCAAAACCTATTCAAGAATCTACTTTCTGACAATGTTCGACCATGCACATTTTTTTACGTTTTGAACGTTTTAATTTGGTTACATATTTACCTAGAAATCAAAAAATATACTAATCAATATTCTAAAAGCAATTTTAAGAGATATACGATTATTTTTAATTTAGGCTAATTTAAACGCCATTTTGAGATTATATTCGACTGTATTTCACCAAACATCAGGCGGCATCCGAAGCTGGAAATCGAAGCGAAAATTTTGAAAACCTTATGTATATTTACATCATTATATATTTCTCACCCCAGCCCCACATGATCCTATATCCATCACCAATCGTATACACATCGAATTGTGCTAATTTACTACAAAGTTACGCAAAGCAGCATCTACTGTCTAAAATATGTACTGCGTGACTCTTAATACGTCCCTGCCGAATGTTACAGCGTTCGATGATCACGTGGTCTTGTTTATGTCCGGTCTATCTCTTATCTGAATATACTGTAAGACTACAGGTGTTCACAAATTTCGCGTATAAACGTCTGATAGTGTTATCAGCTGGAGCACTTTTAACTTTATTTTTTTTACGAAATGCACGTTTAGACTTCACGATTGAGAAGCTATTTTGAATGTACAACTGAATCATTTCAGCGCGTTGTTTTGGTGTCTACTGTTCCATGGTTAAAATTGTACTGAAATGACGCTTCCAACGCGGTATGACATTAGTCGATCTGTCAACTAATGTCAAAGATGTAGTGTTGCCTGGTGCTTCCACTTTAAATGGCCCACCTTGTACATGTTTGAAATTTCTCTTTATTGTACGTCGTTTTGGACCCAACGGTCCTTTTTCAAATACAATTGACGCTTTTGGCATATATTTTATCTGTCTTCCAGGTGACATTTCGTTAGTTTTTTCATTCATCTTCACATTCCTTTACAGTGAGTCCTGTAACATGCTGAGGTTGTGTAATTGTAATTTTGAGATGGCACCTCGCAAAAGCCGAGCTTTGCTATGAAAATTATATACCTACCACAACAGTGGAAAATGCAAAGCATTGGACACACACCAAAATTTATCACGAATACTGAAAAGGGTCAACTGGAACTTGTACTGTGGATCTTATCTACATTCATTTTGAAGCTAGAAGTTTTTAGGAGCGGTATTCACTTTTACGTTATATATAGTAATTTTACGTTTTCTCATTTGTGCGCCACGGGATATTGTTAAGGAACCGCAGCACGCCCCAAGCAATCTATTTAATTAAATTAATTATGTAACACAAACAATCACTTGGAAACAATATATATAGTAACAATATTATACAGGGTGACTTCGAAGTTGAGTCATTTATTTTAACAGTGAGTAGATCTGATCAAAAGAAATGTTTTTTTCCTTTACCATTTTTCTGGTAAAATTAAAGTAACAAAGTTATAGCCCTTTGGAAGTTTGAGTACCGCCCTGTCTCAATAATAATATCATGTACTCGTGTTTGGCAACAACGGATATAATCCGCCTTACCGGTTCATCGCATCGGAAACAAAAAAGCGAAAGAATTTGGAACGACGTTTTTGCAATTAAGTGTTTTATTCAGTTCAGTTATACATACAGTCAGTATCTGTCGGTTAGCGTGTGAATAGTTTCTGTTGCGTGGCTCAAACGAAATAAAAAATGGCACATGTTTATGCGGATCGGTTTCCCAATCGAGTGCAACCAACCCCTCGTGCCTTTGTTAATGTAGTACAACGGGCTCGTGAATCAGGTGACTTAAGACCTCACAGGGGACCTCACGATCAAATACAGGTCCGCACTGAAATACTTGTCGGGAGGATACTTTATAAAACAAGGTAACATTTTTTTTTTAATTTTTTTTTATTTTTACACACATATTCTGGTTTATCTTCCTTCTACAATCATTATCTGAAAATTAATGACTCAACTTTAAAGTCACCCTGTATAACATACTACAGTAGAATCCACTTATAATGAACTTGCTTATAATGGAAACCCGTATATAATGGACACAATTTAAGGTCCTATAAATAATTGTATGTAAAATCCTCGCTTAAAATAGACCCTCACTTATAGCGGACTACTTTAATCCATTATACAGGGTTATCCAAATTAAGTGTCCACCATTAGTAACTTTGTTATTAGTGAAAATACAAAGTTGTTTGAATTAGCAAACTAGTAGCATTTTTAACGCTGGTAAAAATGAGGAATAAAAAAAAACAATTGAGAGTCGTTATTTTGATTTTTTTCAGTAAAATAACATTTTTTTAAATGGAAACCCCTGTATATTATATTTTTTTCTGTTAAAGCATCAAATTTTAAACAAAAAAGCTCACAATAACTTTTCTCCTAGGTTACAAATTGTTGAAGTTATGGCCTCCAATCTGAAACAATTAAATTGTATCGACAAACCTTATTTTCAACATCAACTTATAATCTTACAAAATACAATAACAATTTTTTTTAAAGAAGATGCTCGAAAACACCACCTTGTTCTTCAATACATTTTTGGGCACGTTTTTCAACTGCTCGAACTGTCTTAAGTATGGTCCTACCATCTATCTGGGTTATCTTTTCCCTAACTGCAGTCTTTAACGCGTCAAGGTTATCGTACCTTCGCTTGTAAATTTGGTTCTTTAAGTAACCCCACAAGAAGTAATCAAGTGGGTTTAGATCTGGTGATCTGGGAGGCCACTGTATTGGGCCATTTGTTCCTATCCACTGATCATTAAAAGTAGTACTTAGAAAATGATAAGTACCTCTGGAGTTGTGGGCAGGTGCGCCATCTTGCTGAAAATGCAGATGATGTCTACTTATAAGATCCAATTCGTCTAAGAAATTAGTCAGAATTTCTGACATAAATTCCACATATCTTTCACCAGTTAGGGTTCCCTCATAAAAGAACGGGCCAACAATTTTTGAACCAATTATACCGCACCAAACGTTGAAACTGAAACGGACTTGTGGGCCTCTTGGATGTACTAACAAAAGATTTTCTCTTGACCAATAATGGTGGTTTTTTCTATTAAACATTCCAGAATTTGAAAAATTTGATTCATCTGTCCATAAAAGGTAACGAAAGTTATTTACATTTTGGCGACAGAAGCTAAGATACCAATGGCAAAAAACAAGTCTTCTCTCTGGATCCCCTGCCAAAAGCGTTTGAACTGGTCAGTACTTATACGGAATAAATTTGTATTTTTTTAAAATCCTTTGAACAGTACCATAACTGAAATTAGAGTCCTTGAGAATATCTGCTATTGAATTCTCACAATAAGCTTCAAAATATCCAATAACTGCAATTTCCGTGGCCTCGCTTATTATGAATTCTTTTTTTGCCCTTGTTTTAGCAAAAACATTTTCGTTGCCCCTAAATTTTCGATAAAGTCTCAGAAAATATCGTTCATACGGTTGAATGCGAGCGGGATATAATTCACTGTAGTATTCTCTTGCTCTCAAGGAGGATTTTCTGCACACTAAATAGCATTCTAACATATCACACTTTTCTTCATGGGAGAACATTTTTCTTTAAATTAATGACACAATAAAGCTTATAAACAAGTATTTACACTAATGTTTGACATTATTTGATTTTATCATTGTTTTCCAAAGCCTTCTAGTTGCGAGTATGTCCAGTTTAACAATTTGTCGCTTATCTTAATGCTGTTAAATCGCGAACGCCATGTTGTTTTCATAGCCGTCTTAATATTATAATACTGCAAATAATTAAAAATATTTATCGTTATTTTGACTTTATTTTTGACTTTAGCGGAAAAGCATTATGAACTTTTTTGTTTAAAATTTGATGCTTTAACAGAAAAAAATATAATATACAGGGGTTTCCATTTAAAAAAATGTTATTTTACTGAAAAAAATCAAAATAACGACTCTCAATTGTTTTTTTTTATTTCTCATTTTTACCAGCGTTAAAAATGCTACTAGTTTGCTAATTCAAACAACATTGTATTTTCACTAATAACAAAGTTACTAATGGTGGACACTTAATTTGGATAACCCTGTATGCGAGCTATTTTGGTAGTTCCCCGAAGCAGATTTAGCTGATGCAATCGTTTACGGCGGTTTGGCTTCGCAGTTTGCATTCGAACTTGGCCACCAGAGTTATACTGTATTTATCAGAGTTGTAAACATGTCGAAAAGTGCGAAACGTGCATTCTCTTTACACAAAAAGTTCACAATAATTAGTGGGCTTGAGAAGGGTTCATCTCAAGCAAATATATGTACCCGTATGGCTACAAACCGTGACAAAATTAAAAATGACTGGAAATCAAATAGTCAAAAGAAAAAAATGCGGCTATCGCTGCATCCATAAGTCGATGTCACGCTGTTTAAATGGTTTCAACAAAAGCTTGCTAATAATTTTCCAATAAGTGGACCTATGCTACAATTAAATGCAGAAGAATTTGGGAAATTGATTGGAGATTACTTCAAATGTAGTTCCGGTAGGCTAGACGGGTTTAAGAAAAGACATAACTACCAGATAAAACTCATAAACTAAAAGGTGAAACTTGAAATGGAGGGAAACGATCAGAAGAGCAAATAACTGTTATGATTTGTACTAATGCTTCTGGTACTGAAAAACGGAAACTATTGATCATAGGTAAGTGCATCAATAGAAATTCACGTTCTATTTTTTTTTCGTGGAAATTTAAGAATCCCAGGTGTTTCAAAAATTTTGAAACAATTAACGTCGATTATGTTGGAAATAATAAAGCTTGGATGACTTCATCAATTTTTGAAGAATATATAAAAAAGTGGGACGCTAAACTTGTTAAGAAATTTTCCTCTTGATCGATAATTGCTTCGCTAATCCAAATATTTCACTTAATCACATCAACCTTCAATTTTTGCCACCTAATGTGACATCAGTTCTGCAACCAATGAACCAGGGTGTCTTTTGTAGTCTTAAACAAATGTGTCGGAAACATATGTTGATGAAAATTATGGAGGTTCAAGAAGATGTCAACATTACCAAAGCTGTCACCACTTTAGATGCTATACATGAGTCTGCTAATAACATTGACTCCTCCAATATCATGCGTGAGATTGCGGCATCTGTTAATCCATCTAGCTTAAATGTCTGTATTAACAACACTCGGAAAATAAAGAATGGTATTGCTATACACTGCAAAGATGATGAATCTCTCAATACTCTTAAAAATAACTTGGATACAAAATTGGGAAGAAGATTTGTCATAAGCGAAGCATATAAGCTGAATCCGCGACTTTTGATAAAAAATGTTAACCTAGAGGGATTAAACACTCCTGACGACATTATATCTAGTATTATGGCGTTGAATGATTTAAGCAGCTTTGAAAGGGCCAACTTTAAATTTGTGACTAAACTGAAGCACTTCAATAGTACGAATATAGTTATTGAAGTTACTTCACCTGTCAGGCGAGCGATTTTGGAGAAGGGATATATTTTCATTGGATGGAAGAGATCTACAGTTCAGGACCATATACATTTTGTGAAGTGTATGAAATGTTGTGCCTTCGGTCATATAGAGAATTCTTGCAATGCAATGGTTTGCCCTCGATGCACAAGAAATCATAAATTGAAAGAATGTAAATCCGATGTGTTACAATGCATTAATTGCCTAAACTATAATCGATCCAACAAAAAGAGTATACCTACTGATCATTCTTCCAATTTTAACGGTTGTACTGTGTATCGGCGTTATGTTGAAAGTATGCAAGAGAAAATTAGTTATGAATGAAACAAATAACCTAAAATTATGTCATCTTAATGTTCGCTCGTTAACAGCAGATTTTAATAATTTTGTTCATCTGATCAATGATCAGTTTGATTTAGTCGGAGTAACAGAAACCTGGTTGAATTGCAATATTCCTGATCGCGATGTATTGCTTAATGGATATACATTTTTTAGGAAAGATCGTTCTGACAGGGGAGGTGGTGTCGGGTTATACGTAAAAGTAAATCTCACATGTCAACTGCTAGAACTAGATTTTGCTGTTAATACCTCACTTGAAATTATGAGCTGCAAATTGGTCGCAAATAACCGCAACTTTTTAGTCATTGTTGTATATCGTCCGCCTCATTGCTCCATGAATCAATTCATCCAAGTTCTTGACAACATACTCTCATTTTTCACTCCACAGTATGAAAATATAGTGTTTCTTGGCGACATGAATGTTGATTTACTTAATCATAACAATATTCTTAGTAATTGTTTTGATTCCTATAACTTTACTCAAGTTATCAATGAGCCAACTAGAATTACGCAGTTCAGTTCTACATTGATAGATCCTATATTCATCAATGCTGGGGTAATGTTAAACAAATCTGGAACGCTAAATGCTGATATCATTTCAGATCATAGGTTGGTATATTGTGAACTTCTCGTGACTATTCCTAGACCAGAAGCAAAGTTTTTGACATATAGAGATCTAAAAAATGTGAATATTGAGCTGCTTAAAGAACGATTAACAACTTTGCATTTGGATGATGTTTTCTATGTACAAGACATTGATACGAAAGTTTCAATTTTCACTGAGCGTTTGATTCACTTATATAATGAACTTGCCCCAATCAGGTCTGCACGCATTACCAAAGCTGCTGCTCCTTGGTTGACATCAAATCTAACGCGTATACTTCGTTTGCGAGACAATGCGTTTCGGGCATATCAGGAAAATAAAACAGATCAAAATTGGCGGACGTATAAGGACCGTAGAAATTTTGCACTGGCCTCGATTCGCAGAGAAAGAAGGCATATTTAGCCCAGCTGGATATTTCGAACTCGGGAAAGCTGTGGAAAAATTTGAGAAGTATGAATATCTGTCAGCAGAAACGAATTGAGATTCCTGATAGTTTATCTGATCCAGAGGAAACTAATAATCATTTCCTCTCAAATTTTACATTCGACGATCACTCCAATAATGTAGTTAATAATACAGCCAATTTTTACTCCAACAACCGTTTTGATAATAATTTGACTCCTTTCGCTCTTCATACAGTAACACAAGAAATCGTTCTTGATATCATTTTATCGATTAAATCGACTGCCACTGGGAGTGATGGATTGAATTCAATAATGATACGACTTTGTTTGCCTGAAACACTTGACCACATAACTCACATAGTAAATATGTGTTTAGAGAAGGGCTTTTTCCCAACAAGCTGGAAACAAGCTGTCATCACACCTATTGCTAAAATCACAAACCCAGCTGAATACCATGATCTTAGACCGATCAGCATTTTATGTTTTCTTTCTAAGATATTAGAAAAGATCGTCTATCTACAGCTTATTGAGTACCTTGAACTTAATCATATGTTTCCGATACATCAGTCTGGATTCCGCAAGAATCATAGTACTACAACTGCTTTGTTATATATAATTGATAACATAATCAGAAATTTGGATGATCGCATTGGTACAATATTGGTTATGCTTGATTTATCTAAAGCGTTTGATTCTGTGAACCACCGTATACTTTTGAGTAAGTTGAAGTACCTTGGTTTAGGTAATACTGCTCTTATGTTCTTTGACTCTTACTTGTCTAATCGAACGCAAAAGGTGAAAACCAGTAAAGGTGTATCTGTGCCCAAGTATGTTCCTTCTGGAGTTCCACAGGGCTCGATCTTGGGACCTCTACTTTATTTGGTTTTCACGTTTGACTTGCATAACAGTGTTGAGCATTGCGCAATCCAAACTTATGCAGACGATACACAGTTAACATTTAATTTCGACTCTAGCAACTTCAATGAAATTTCTTATAAACTTAATGTCGACTTAGCTAATATTGATAATTTCTGCAAACGGCACTCACTGAAAATAAACCCTAGTAAATCGAATGCTATTGTCTTTAGTCCACATAATTTTCCAGTTGATGTTGTTGATCTAATCCAACTGTCTGTGAATCATACTGTCATACCCTTAGTTAACGAAGCAAAAACCTGGGCGTTATTTTGGATAAAGACCTCCGTTTTAATCAGCACGTGAATGCCACATATATGTCGTTAAAATTATTATATTCAAACCGACACATTCTTAATTTCAAAACGCGGAAAAAACTTGTTGAGAGTCTTGTTATGTCTAAAATATTTTATTCGCTGGTTCTTTATTATCCTTGTATATATATATAACACTAAATATAGACTGCAGAAAATCCAAAACAGTTGTTGTCGGTTCGTATATGGGCTCAGAAGGTATGATCACGTATCGTCTAAGATAAAAGAGCTAAAATGGCTAAAACTTGATAAACACTATACTTTCTCTTTGGGTGTATTTGTCCATAAATTGATTTCCACAAGGTCACCCATTTATCTTATGGACAAACTTGTACCTCGTGGTCAAGTCATTTCTAGAGCCCTACGACATAACCATCTCTTCGGTATGTCATTCCAGAGAACATGTATATTCCGAAGATGTTTTACGTATAATGCTATCAGGACTTACAACTCTGTCAACCAGGTACTCAAGTCCAAAAGCTTACCTGTTTTTAAAATCAAATACAAATCTGCTCTTTTGGAATTGCCTTTTTAAAAATCCCTGATGATTAGCCGACTGATTTTGTAGCTTTTGTAAATTTTCCATGCTTTATACATTCTGTAATTGTTAATTGTTTTCTTTTTATTTTTCTGTACTGTACTATTGTCCTTATTATTATTATTATTATTTTTTCACTTCGTTTTTGAGGTTAAGTGGTAGAGTAGTCATGTGGCTAAACTTCGCCTCAATTCGAAGGTTTCAATAAAGACATTTATTATTATTATTATTATTATTATTTGCTTACTATTGCATGGGAATTGGTTACTCCAGAAACGATTCGTAATTGTTTTCTCCATAGTGAAAAACATAACTGAAATAGTCGACGATTTCAATACAGAAGATGAAATGCCATTAAGTGATTTACTGAATATAGACAAATTTAATGAGTATGTAAATGTTGACAATAATTTAATAGCAACACTGTAATTGTCAGACTCCAATTTGGTTAATGAAGGATCCGTTGATAACGAACAGGAAGACGAACTAGAAAACAACGATGAAAAGAGCTTCCTTCTAAGGAGGCATTAGATTGCGTGAAAACGTTGCAACGTTATTTTCAGCAAAAAGAAGACAGTACCGCCACACTTACCAAATTAAATAAAATTAAACTTGCTGCTGTAGATAATTATACAAAAAAAAACAATCTGTTCAAATGAAAATTACTAGCTTTTTTACCAAATAATTTACGTTTTTTACACATACCTACGTAGTACGTATAGGTACCTGTAATATGTTTATCAGATTCTGAAAAAATAAAATTCAAAATTACGTATAACTCGAGTCCATTATAAGCGGGTTGCACTGTATTAAATACTCGAACACCCCGGAAACTTGGCAACCATGCAAAAGAAAGAGATCAAATAAGTAATTCATTGGTGAACTAAACCTAAGACATACAAAATAACCTCTAAGGTCATTTGGAGGTCAACTTCATAAATTCAAATAACAACCACGATTTTCGACAGTAAATTCGTAATAGAAACATAGAAACTAATTTTCACATGTGAGGTCAGACGATCAAGAGTGGTTAGACTAGAATGCTCTGTGAACTTGGCAACCATACATCTTCTTTCAAACTAAGTTCTTACAAAAGGCTTCAGGAGACCAAAAAAGCAATCTATCGGTGATCTCTGATATGGCCTAGATCAGAGATCATTTAGAGATGTGCCAAGTAAATTCGAATAGTTTGCAGGGTGGATATTTAATATAATGTTTAACTAGATATTTACTACCACCCAAGGATCTGCTCGGATCGAACACAACATAGCTATTTAGAAGAACCAAATGAAGTTTAACCAAAGTGCCCTAGTGTTTCCAGCATTAGGTATTTCGCCATTGCTGCTGTCTGATGCTGACAATGTTTTGTAATGAAACCTTCCATAACTACAATTTAAACTGGAATTGTTTATACGCTGTACCGTAAATCAGTATTTAGTGGCGTTTCTTCGCATTAATTTATCCCTGTCTTAACAATAACACAATGATTCACATCGTCACACAAATACTATTTCTTACCTCGTATACTAGAGTATACCTAGTACACTTGAATATCTTCTCCAAATAAAATAGTTTACACTGGTAAAAATCCTAAAAAAGGGCAAACATCCCAAGGACAAAATTTAAAGAAGCAAGAGCTTGAGTAATAAAATATTTTATAGCCGCCTCTGAGAGGTATACATTTTTCTTCTTGATTTTGAGTTAGATTAAAGAATAACTTCCAGTCCTAATAATATCCTACATCAAGAATAAGATGTAATTGCAATTAAGTTCCTAATATTAAAGTGTTTACGAATAACATTTTATATAATCTAGTAATTGGAAAAAGAAGGCGTGAACCTTCGTAAGTAGGATATGAATTGAGTAGTTTAGTTAGCTTTTTATATCCTAGTATTTAATAATTTTTTGATATTTGAAGAATCAGTTTAATTCTGATGGAAATAGGGAATTATTGGCGTTGATGGTTTGCTGGGCACTGAATGGCAAATCTATTCACAAGATTGCATTAAGGCTTTACTCCTAAAATATTTGAATTCGCTGTATAGCTCAGAAAGTTGAAACTAGGGGTACGATATCAGCAATAGTGAATATTCGAATCTTGTCCTTTTGAGGTCCGAGCAATTTGGGAAGAGTATCCAATCAAGTCTATCAATTTAAGATAACCTCCTCGTCCTTTATGTTGCAAGAATAAACAACAGTCTGCCAAAAATTTGTGTCAGGCAGGATGTCACATGGCAATATTGAGAAACCGTGCTGCTCGCGTGACAGCGTCGCTGTTTGTAGAAGGAATTATTTAAGACTCTAATATGGTACGTACGTACACTAGAATTATGTAAAACACTTGCAGGCAATTAAGATGACCTTGCCATGCGTGGCGGTTTCGATGATATACGATATTTGTTATTTGAAGTACTGAAGTAGTGTTGTGTACTGGCACAGCCTGCGTCTCTTGTTTTCCCACACTCTTACTGGATGATACAAAACCCAGAAAAATATTGCCGCTGAACGCTCACATGTTTGTTAAGGCGAGAATACACATGCCAGTAAAATAGCATGCCAGTGGCCAGTAACTTGTATGCTAACTACTTGTCCTACGACATCCCAAAATACACATGCTAGTTTTGGATATGTCAGTCTGTGAAAACTTTCCTTTATCTTCTTTAACCCTTGGTGGTAGGTTGTTCTTAGGTTTTTATCTTATTTTTCATAAATTTCAATGTTAAATTGTTATCAGTCATTTGCTTCAATAAAGACTTGTAAGCATTGGCTCTAGCGATTTTATTTTTTTACAATGGAGATCATGAATTCCATAAACAAGGATACTCCCTATACTGCATAACAAACAATAGTCTTTTCGTCTCCCCAACGACCCATTTTGCCCCGAACTAAACAAATAGTTCTATAGTTCAAGAATCCGTTTTTTACATGCGAGTTTCTGGTAACGATGTCGTTCACACATCTTTGAACATGACTCGCATGTTTCCTCCCCTCCATTCCCTCGACGAAATCCTGCTACTGGCACACAAAAATCAAACGTCTTGCGATCTACTGGCGTGCTATCTTCTAGCGTGCTTTCTTGCTGGCAGAGAAAGTCACACATGCAAGTAGCACGCACAATCCAGTAACTGGCATGCTTCTGTGCGTGTAACAAGCATGTGTATTCTCGCCTTTATTTGCACCAAACGAAAAGTTTTGTTAATGAACATGTACAGAGCGTTACTTGATTTTCTGCACCTACTTTTTAGTTCCAAAGTACCCTAATGTCTTAGCGTCAGGATGTTTGTTGTACTAAGGACACATATGTTTGTTAGTTGGACCAAACGGAAATTTTGTTCTTGACTGTATACAAAGTGCCACTTGATTTTATGCACCTACTTTTTAATTTCAAAAATGTTAGAATTTGTTTTATACGTCTAGTTACAGATATTGAGCAGACGCCTATTTCAAGTTCTTGAGACCGTCTCAATTCTTTGAACTATGCTTTAGATTTCCTTTAATCTATACCTGCATTTGGGGCTCAACCCTATTTTCTATGTAATTGTGCTCTGAATAATCAGTAGTCAGTCAAACATCCAAGCACTCTTCGTAGTTCTTCATAATACTTTCCATTGCCGACCTTTTAAGGGAGAGGCTACCTGGAATATCAGAGCTGTTCAACTTACAATTTATTTGTCTTATTTCTGATATAGTTTTGACCCTTGGGATCTCGGAAACTGTAAGAGATACGAAATCGCTTACGCAGGGGCAAAGTTGTGTATTTAGGTAATCAAAATGCTGCTTAGAAAGTTTTGAAATCAAAGTACTTCCGGATAGAGAAGGATTTTTTCCTGACCTTATTTGTAGAGGGATTTCAAAATAAATTGTACAAAAACATTGCCACTTTTTCTCCTCTACAAGATGGCATAATTAGAATTTCATTATAACGTTTCGACTCTTGTTCTCCATCATCAACTTTGTTTTCTTATGGACGCCATATTGGATTTTTGCGCAAATTAATATAGTTTTTAACTCTAACTTCAAAAATGTATATGACATTGCTTAGCCTCAGTTTTTCCAGAAAAACAGAAGTTCCTAGGTAGGCCTAATAATTGTTAGATTTCATTTGTTCCGTTTACCACAGGTATTATGTAAAAAACCTATAAAACATCAAAAAAATCTATAAGATGTCATCTTGCAGACTAGGTAGCTTTTAGGATGCAAACAGTCATTCCACGTTTGCTCACTAGGATCGTTGTGAACGTCCATCTATGGAGGAATCGCTCAACTAAACTACACGCATTATTGGTTGCATATGTTTTGTGAGGGCGAGTGTCTGTAGTTTTTATTTCTGAAAAGAGAGTTTTTTGAATAGCAAAATCGCATCTGGATGATTATGTGTACTGGTCTGCATGTGTATAAAATC
This sequence comes from Acanthoscelides obtectus, assembly GCA_963669975.1. Lineage (NCBI taxonomy): Eukaryota > Metazoa > Arthropoda > Insecta > Coleoptera > Chrysomelidae > Acanthoscelides > Acanthoscelides obtectus. The sequence goes on from CAVLJG010000005.1 coordinate 95,622,684, forward strand.
AGTGATATTTGCTGCGTGAGAAAATCATTACTGAATATGCTGCCAATGAAGTATATATATATACATATATTACCTGTGCCCGACGGGTTATTTATATGTTGTGCTTTCTCAAGAGAGGTTATGTTCAAAGTTATAAATTATAAAAAACTGAGGAGAATTACGAGAAATCATCACCGCGCCCGCGTTGTGTGTAATTACTGTTAGCATGTATATGGCTTGTACTTCGTGTATAGTGAATATAATTATTTTGTATCCCTCTCATTTTTGAAATTCAGCAGATTTGTGTATGTAATTTCCAGGATGAAGCAGATCTTACATCACATCAGAGCCAAACATTGATAACTGAAGCCTCACGACGTTTAGGCAACACGTACAACTAAGTACTAAGTTAACATCTTGTAGAAAAACCTACATAATGTCAAAAAAAAGAACAGTATAATGTCAAAAACATCGATATAGCGTAACTTTTCAAGAATAAGCTATCCATGCAGACCTCAAATTGAACATGACAGCAGATATTGGAAGATTGAGAAGAAGAGTAAATAAATCAAGTAGTGAACAATGATGCGTACAAAATAACGGACAACATTTTGAACATCTGTTATGATTTATCTCTGCTTATTTATGATAATTATTGTTATCAACATCAATAAATAAATTTTAATTTGTGTTCAGGTTTCACTATACCTTTTTATTTCCTTTACAATTTTCTGGAACAACAAATTCATGGCGAACTAAGGAAATACATCACCGAATTTAGGACTGAAAAATCAGTCATTCAAATTTACAAAAGGCAACATGCAACAAGGCAGGAAAAAATGAAAAAGATTTTGGGATAAATCTGGTATGCCACACAAATGCCTATCTGATAATTTCAAGGCCTACCTAGGAAATTCTGCTTTTTTGAATGACACATTATACATTCTTGGAATCAGAATTAAAAACTCTCTCCATCTGTGCAAAAATCCAATATAGCGTCCATAAGGAATGCTGTAGTACAAGAGACGAAACGTCGTCTTGAAATTCTATTGATACTATCTTGTAGAGGGGAAAAAGTGGCCATGTTATTGTGCAATTTATGTTGAATTCCCACTACAGGTAAAGTCAGGCAAAAATTTAAGTAATTTTGGGAAAATTGTGTTTTTTCTGTCTCTCGCCGGAAACAATTTGAATTTCGAAACCTTGTAAGCAGCATTTTGTTAATTTCCAAAATATGTAAATTTGCTCCCATTTAAGTGACTTCGTATCTCTTACAGTTTCCGAGGTCCCAATTGTGAGGTCGAATTTGAATCACCCTGTATAGGTAGAAACTTTTATCAAGAGGTGTGTTTAAAAAAAGCTCATAAAGATACGGTTCCATTTAAAATTTCCAAGTTAATACGTAAATGATCTTGATAGTCGTAAGTTCCTGGATCAAGATCATTTCAGAATATAGAATTTTTCGCTCTTCCCATATGTGCGGTCAAAAACATACGATTCCTTATTATAGTATTTTCAAATAGACCCTAAATGACCTTGAAGGCCATTTCCAAAAGCATGGCCAAAATCGCCATTAGTTGGTCATTTTTTGCTTGAGCAGCACTTTCTGATACAGAGGGGGTCAGCTACTTTTTGAACACCCTGTATGCAACGACATGGATATTAAAGTCCACTTAGATGGGAAGATAATGCCTAACATAGATTGAGCACAAAGGAACGGCTATCGAAAATCTACACAATCAAATGGAAAAAGAAGGGGTAACTAAAGGAAACTTGTTAGAGTGAAGATTCCCCAGTACCCCAGTATTGTTACTAGATACTTGATTTAATGTTATCATCTTGAAGTATCAAACGCTCCAATGTTGAAATTCTTTCCCAGTTATGTACGTGACTCCTTAGAAAAAAATGTCTGATATCCGTTGTTTGACTTTATGTTCGTTATTTCTCGAATAAGAATTAGGTGAAGACCAATTATGCAGGTTCCTGCGTAACAAGCCGATATGTTATCAGGGAACAATAAAGGTTAACGAGTTACATGGCTTTTTGATAGCGCCCAACCACAAACATGCTTGATAGCTTATGTTCAAAATAGTTTCTTTAATTTAGCACAGTCTTCAGTGGATAATAGGTATCAAAACGGGCTGAAACTATTGACGATGGCAGCTACAATAACCAAACATAAAGGGTTATCCAATAGGGACGCAGGAAAGTAAACGTCAATTTGACATAGACGCCATCTTTGTTTTCTGTCACCGACATGTAATTTTGTTAGTTGAATGTTTACCATTGATCGCTATGGAGTCGTATTCGATTGAAGACCGCATTGAAGTTATTCAAGAGCACTACAAAAATGGTGCAAAAATAAAAAACACGTTTCGCGCGCTTCGTGAACATTTCGGTCGCAACAACCGCCCAAACGAAACAACCATCGGTCGTCTGGTGCGTAAATTCGAGGCAACAGGTTCTGTGGCAAATCTGCCAGGCTCTGGCCGGCCAAGGAGCGTTCGCACACCGGAAAATATTGCTGTTGTGAAGGAGAGTGTGAGAGACGAACCGAAACAATCAACAACGCGTCGATCCCAAGAATTGGGCATTTCGAGAACCAGTTTGCTCCGCATTCTCCACAAGGATTTGAATGTACACGCCTACAAGATCCAATTGACGCAAGAGCTGCGTCGGGCCGACCATTTTTCGCGCCGAACGTTCTCAGATTGGCTCCTTGAACACCGCCAAATTGATGCCAATTTTTCATCAAAAATCATGTTCAGCGACGAAGCGCATTTCACTTTGAATGGGACGGTAAACAAGCAAAACTGCCGCATCTGGGCGAACGAAAATCCCCGTGAGTATCAAGAGAAGCCGAGGCATCCTCAAAAAGTGACTGTGTGGTGTGCATTGTGGTCAAAAGGCATCATCGGACCTTACTTTTTCGAAAATGCGGCCGGGGACGCCGTTACCGTCAATTCTGAGCGATGTCTCGTGATGATAGAGGACTATTTTTTGCCGCAACTCGAAGGAATGGATATGGACGATGTTTATTTCCAACAAGACGGTGCAACATGCCACACAACCAACGTCAATATCCATCGATTTCAGTCCTTCTTCGGTGATCGCGTGATTTCGAGCAGAGGAAATTTGCCATGGCCACCAAGATCGTGCGATTTGACTCCCTTGGACTTCTTTTTATGAGGATATTTGAAAAACAAAGTCTACGTCAACAAACCAGCCACCCTCCAAGAACTCAAAAACAAACATCATTACCGTGATAAATGCCATAGAACCGACCATGTTGCAAAATGTCATTGAAAATTTCGACCATCGCGTGGACGTCTGTAAATCCAGTCGTGGTGAACATTTGAGCGATATTATTTTTCATACATAAATGGTATAAATGAACCTTCAAAATAAAGTACCCAACTTGATTTGAATATCAATTTTTCTTGTTTTAATATTTGTTTACTTTCCTGCGTTCGTTTTGGACAACCCCATACATACATACATACGAAGGTATAAACGTAATACTGTTTATAACACTTGGCACCAGAAAAAAATCCGAAGTTCTTAAAGAACATAACAATATTTTAAGCTATGTACCCATGTGCCTACTCGTATCTTGCTTTGTCCATGGGTCTTCTATCGCCAAGACCATTACAGTTGAAGATGCTTTGCGGTTTCTCCATCTTTGCATATTTTCTATTCAGTGGGCTAGATACACGCTGCCCTATTTTTTGTAGGTGTGCCTTAAATAATCAGAGGCTAGTCAATAGTCTAACAGTTTCTCATAGTTCTTCCCCATTAAAGCATCTACTCCTTTTCGACCAGAATGTTCTCTCAACGTTCTGTACTAGTCAATATTTCTCGCTATTTTGTGCCACCTGTTTTCTTAGTCATTTGACACTGAGTGGAGGACGATAGTTCATCCAAGGCTGTACAAAATACACACACAATAGGTCCTGAGAGACGAAGAGATCGGCTTTTTGTGGCAATTTCTTTAGGATGTTATGCTAGACCCATAATGTGAACTGAATCTGTTTGCTTTCCGTCTCTGCAACCACGACCAATCGCATGCAACCTTGTTCCATGCCTTTTAGCAATCGTCAGTATCCTATCGGATAAGTCGTGTGGCGAAAAGCAAACATTCGGGTGTTGTCTACTGAAAAACTCAGTATGCTGTTCCCAAAGATGTGACGACACTGACAACTGCTACTTACAAATAGTTCGCCAAAGCTTGATACATCCTCAGCCCATACGCTGAAAATAACAGGCCCATACACCGTACTGATAAGTGCTAAAAACTATAAAACAACGTTGTATGCGGTTGGTTATAATTCAGTTCTATGTCATTTGCATAGCACGCCATTGCTGATAGTCTTGATGAACTCTTTGTAGGTAGCAATTGTCAGTGTTGTCACCTCTTTGTTCCATCATATGCTTGTGATATCGAGGAGGGTGTGTCACGCAGGAAAGTTTCAATGTTAGTATGAGGAAATAGAAGACAATCCAAGGATGTAAAAGGCAATTCAAGGAGATCCAAGAAAGTCCAAGCAAATTCGAGGCAATCCCAGGAAATCTGACGAATTATAGTCCATGGTCAATAAATTAACTGATTTTTCAATAGGTCTGTTTTCTACACTAATAGAATTTTTATCGATTTCACTGCTAACTTTCCAACATATAATTCGAAAATGTTCGCGATCAAAATACTTCCATGTCAGTAGCTTGAATGACTCGATAAAACATGCCATTTATGAGTTGATTCTACGAAGATAAATCGATGATATAATATCGGGTGACGTCCAAGTCCCTATTACATCAGTTGCACAATCGGAACATTTCCGTGAAGTATTCTTCATCCTGATGACCTAAAAATCCTCCGCTCTCGACTCGATGCCGCGTTCTCGTCTTCTTTATCTGGGATTAAATATTTTTTCGTTGCTCGCAAAGTCAACATTGCTAAAGATATTTGTTAATAACTTTTGAGACCTTCAACGAAACGCCTTATCTTATCGCTAGTCCAATATACAAGAAATAACTCGTGATGGTTCCTACGCTAGATTAAAAAACACTTCATGCTGATGCTAATGCTAACAACTAAAAACTATGTACAGTGGCTCGTGAAATTAGGCCAACTGTATTTGCGCCAGAATGGATTTTGAATATTTTGCAAGATGAGTTCTTTGTCGTACCTGGCGATAAATATAGTTCCAGTTACCTAAAAATTATTGCTTTTGATGCGCTCCTTATCATGAACAATTGAATTGCATCCTTCCGAATCCATTTGCAGAGATTTTTAGTCCATAGGTTTGGAATGTGACCTTTTGTTCTGTATTATTAGTTTATCGCCACAAATGTTGGGTTTTAAAAGAGTAAACTACAGTACTTACTTATGTTCACCCGATGGGTCCCAAGTGTAAAAGATATTCCAAGAGAATGCTAAATGTCGCAATGTGTAATAGAAAATCTATGACTATGTAGGAAGCAAGTACGAATAGTGACTGGATCTTTGAGTTACTACTTAATTATCCAATGCATATCTACAGAAAAATAGAGTAATTTCTACTATGGAGAGATAAAAAGCATGATTGTCCTCTTCTACTCTATGTCGTAGAATGATCACTTACTTGACAAACCAATGGGTCGGGCGCATAGTTGAAATTCATCAAGAACTTTGAATGGGAATGTGCACAATAAGCAACATCAGCATCTACATGATCCCTGCTATTGCACAGTAATCCATTTATTCGAAAACCTTGCAAAAATAAAACAAAAATCACACTATTGAAAATGAATAAAATTCATTACCTATTTTAAAGTTGAAATCTTAAATAATAAGCTGACCATGGAAACACAACTTTGTTTATACCACCTTTAACCTTGGTTTGTGGTATATAATTCGAAACCATTTTTTACGGCAACATTGAAGAGTTTCAGTAACATCCGTTGAATTGTATGGCGAAAAACTTCGAACATCTTGATATAATAATAATAATAATGATAAGTAATAACATACCGGATATCGTGCTTACTCTAAAAAATTAAAACAAAACATACATAGTAGATTTCGCTGTGCCAGAAAAGACACATGGAGAAAAAATCAATAAATACTTACCTCTGAGTGATGAAATTCGCCAAACGTGGGACATGGAAACCATCATCCCCATTGTGATCGGAGCAACTGGAGAAATACCTAAAAAATTAAGAACATCACTGCAACAACTAGAATTGCCATTTGAATTATATTTACAAATGCAAAAGTCGGTCGTGTTGGACACATGCGGTCTAGTCCGTAGAGTTTTAGGCGACAACTAGAACAATATGTTTTTAACATCAGCATCGAACGGGCCATCTTGTTTCAAAACCGATGTGCCAGCGTTCTTAACCCAGGAAAGCCTGTGAATGAGTTTAATAATAATAATAATAATAATAATAATAAGTTTATTCACGTAACATACAAATATAACGAAAACTAACATAAGTGTAGATATACGTAAATAAACTCAATTTACCCACAGAAGAATAAATTCCTGTGCGTGGGTATTAACTTACATTTTTACATAAATATACACATACACATATATTCATATAAATAAACACATAAATAGATGCACATACACATATATACATACACATACACACCTATACATACACACATATACGAATATATGAACGTTGGAGAGTTTTTACTATTACATTAATTTTAAATTTCTTTCATACGTATCATGTTTGCAATTTGATGTCGATTTTTTTCAATTACAAATCTTTTGGTTTCAATTTTGAATTTTCCTTTATTTGAAATATCTCTTGTATAATTTGGTAATATGTTATATAATCTACTGGAAAGGTAAGTATGACATCTTTGGCCTATACTTTTTGAGGTGAAATGTGTTTGCTTAATGTTGTTGATTTTGTTTCTAGTTTGATATAAGTGATCTAACGGAATAAGATTATTCGTATGGTGAAATTGATAATTTATAATTTTATAAAAAAATTGCTGCCTAGGGTCTAATAGTTTTACTTCACAATACAATAGATCAGATGGGTATAAGAGTGGTTTGTCAAAGATTATTTTTAAAAACTGTTTTTGGATAATTTCCAATTTATTAGTTTGGTTATTAGTGCTCCATCCCAACCTAATATTGTGTAACTTATATGACTTTCGATCATAGCAAGATATAAAATGTTCATTGTTTTTATCCGAATATTTGTTTAGATACTTGAATTTAAGCAATAATGGTCTCAAATTGGTTATTACATGATCACTTTAAATGTGAGTCTAAATATACACCTAAATGTTATATTTTCTTTGTTAAATTTATTTGAGTATTTATATTATCATAGTTAATCTGTATAGATACAAAGGATGGTAATTTGTTTCTGTGATTTGTGAATGGCATGAACATAGTTTTTTGAAAGTTAGTAGTTAGGCATTTATGTCTGAACCAGCCTGCAATTGTTAAGTCTCTTTCAACCTTCACCTTTAGATCATCCCACGAGTTGTTATCCGAATAAATGATAGCAGCATCGTCTGCAAAATATATGATTGTCCCTTCAGATTTTAAGCTCAGCAGGCTATTAATGTGTAAATAATAAGCGGCCTAACACTGTCCCTTGTGGGACACCATACGTTATCAATTTGTTTGTGCTTAAGGAATTATTTATTTGTTCGCACTGTATTCTTTTGTAAAAGTAAATTTTCATGAGGTTATAACCCTTGCCTTTAATTCCTGAGTCGTGTAAGATTTCTAATAGTAGCAAGTGGTCTACTGTGGCGAATGCTTTTGCTAGATCTAAAAACACACACAGGGTATATTCTCTTTGGTCCAGTAATTTGTATAATTTTGATGTCAAAAAATAAATTGCGTCTTGGGTAGATTTATTTTTCTGGAATCCAAATCGTTTTTCATTAAGCAGATTGTGTTTATCAAAAAAATTTAGATGACGTGTTTTTAGAATTTTCTCAATAATTTTTGCAGAGCTGGATATTAGAGTTATAGGCCTGTAATTGTTAGTATCTGTTTTTTCACCAGATTTGTGGATGGGTTTTACTACTCCTACTTTATAATCATCTGGAAATTCTCCCGATTCACTTATCAAGTTCGCTATGTACGTCAAGGGCTTACTAATTTCGGATGAAATTTTCATTAACATTTCTGATCGTATACCATCAAGATCTGTGCTTTTTTGTTTCTCAAACTGTGTATGGCACTTTTTATTTCATTTTCAGACACAGGTTGTAAGAAAATAGATTGTTGTATACGTTTTCTAGGCGGAATATTTGTGCTAGGTTTATTTATTTTCATTGTTAATTTTTTACCTACTTCTATAAAGTAATTATTGAATGCATCAGCAATATCTTTACTTGTGTTAAGTGTTGTATTATGGACGTTTATTCCTTCAATTTTTATTTCAGGTTTGGATGAATTACATATCTGATTTATGGTATTCCATTTTATTTTAGAGTCAGATTTGTTGTTTTGTAGTTTTTCTGTGTAATATTTTTGTTTCGAAATGTTGATCAATTGGCAGAGTTTAGTTTTATAGCACAAATAATTTTGCTTTGTTTCGTCTGTTGGATTTGTCTTATATAATTTATATTTCTCGTTTTTTTTCATTGATAGATTTAATTAGTCCAGCAGTTACCCAGTTTTTTCTTGGACTGTCTTTACGATTTATTTTAATTTTCTTGGTATTTTTTTATATACCTTCAGTGATTGTTGTAGTCAGATATTTAGTTGCTGCGTGAATATTTCTTTAAACTTCGCTTTATTAGGGTTAGTGTGTACAAAATCTTTAAGGTTGAGGGGTAGAGTTGATACTGTACTATAGTGATCAATAATATCTGATTTTATTACGAAAGCTTTATAATTATGATTTTCTTGTTTACTTCTTAAAAAAATGTGGTCAATACAAGCACATGAGGCGCCAAGCAATCTAGACGGAATATTCACAATTGAGGTGGAGTTTAGTATAGACAACATGTTAAGATATTCATGAACAAGCAAATTGTTACTATCTAAGATGTTTATGTTGAAGTCTCCATTTAAAACGCAGAAGTCTGTATTTATAACATGACCTTTTAAATAATATTTGAGATCGACTAAGAATTGTTTCATATCAGTTGAGGGTGGTCTGTAGAAAGATATACTAAGTGACATATAAATCCGAACACCCAGTTTAAATGGTTTTATTTTAATAAAAGTTGGTGAATGTATTTATCTTACTGTAAATAACAAGTGAAAAAATTTTCAGCCTTATCAGTTGGACATTCCGGTTTTTATACTGCTTTTTTTTAATTCACTAACGCTCTAAAAATGAATATTTCAGCCGCAGTAAAGAATCAACGTTGGCGGATTTTGGTTCTTGACATCCTTTACGATCGGTTACGATGCCTAGAGTACGGAGACCTGTACGACTTCGTCAACTTAGCGAGTTTGATAGGGGCCGTATAGTGGGACTTCGGGAAGCTGGACTTTCTTTTCGGGCAATTGCAGTTAGAGTGCAAAGAAATGTAGACACTGTGGTTAGGTGTTGTCAGGCATGGCTTCGAGAAGGCCGTACGCAAAGAGCAAGGGGCACTGGACGCCGCCGTAGAACAACAGACCGTGAAGATCGCCGCCTAAGATTATTGGCCTTAAGGGACCGTTTCTCCACTACCAGGTCTATTGCAAATGAATGGTTTGCAGAACACGGAAGACCTATTGGCATGCGAAGTGTTTACCGACGAATGAGAAGTTTTGGCTTGTTTTCATACCGGCCACACTGGGTCCTCCCTTTAACTCGAGAACACTGACGTATTCGCCTTGAGTGGTGCAGACAACGGTCACTCTGGGATCAGGAATGGAACAGTATTTATTGTCTTTAGTGACGAGTCTCGATTTTGTTTAGGCATGCACGATGGTCGTGCCAGGGTTAGAAGGCGACGTGGTGAAAGGAGGAATCCACAGTTTTTTGTTGAAAGACATGTTCATCACACTGTTGGAGTTATGATTTGGGCTGCTATAGCTTATGGTTCCAGGTCACCTTTAATCTTCATCAGTGGTAACATGAACGCGCAGCGTTATATCCACGAAGTTCTAGAACCCCATCTTTTACCCTATCTTGACACCCTGGTAGATCCAACTTTCCAACAAGATAATGCCCGACCACATGTTGCAAGAGTCACAATAGACTTCTTTCAACATAATGATGTCACATTGTTACCATGGCTACCAAGATCTCCCGACTTATCCCCAATTGAGCACGTGTGGGATATGATGGGTAGGAGATTGCTCAATTTGCAACGTCCTCCTCAGACTCTAGAAGCACTTCGAGAGGAGTTGGAGGTTGCCTGGAATGAGATACCACAGGAGGACATCGACCACCTTATCAGTAGCATGCCTATTCGCGTTGGAGAATGCGTAGCACATCAGGGTGCATCCACACATTATTAAAGGTCAAAGGGCTTTAAAGCAGTGCAATCATTTTGAAATTTTTATCATTTACTTATTATGCTTCATTAAGTACTTATACAAAATTTTATTAAAATAAAACCATTTAAACTGGGTGTTCGGATTTATATGTCACTTAGTATATTATTGAGATAACAATTTTATGTATTTATCTTAGTAAGTACCCCTGTACACTCAGTGAACTGTATAGTGTCTGACGTAGAATTTAGGATTTCATTTACGTAGATGGTAACACCATCATTTTGGTTAAAATTTGAATTGTTGTAGAACACTTTATAACCATTAAGCTTGAAAAAAACTAGCATCTGCAATATTCCAAGTTTCAGTTAAAACGGTAGCGTCGAATTTCTTATTAAAAGAATGTAAGTATATTTATAATTCGTCAAAATTCTTTGATATACTTCTAATATTTTGATGAAGTATGCTAAATTGTTTTCCTTCTGAAATATTATACTCTGAAGCATTATTCAGGATTTTGGTATTAAATTGTGTATAACTGATATCCCTTATGTACTGATTGATCCATAACTTAGTACAAAACTATATAAAAGGCAGAATACCTGCCACGTTTCCATTAATATCAGAATATCGAATGTGTTAGATAAAGAATAAGTGCAATCTTTTAGTGAATTTAAGTTTTGATTAAGACTTCTTAAGTTTGTGGAAAATTTTTCCACATGTTTCCATTGGTCAATAAAGCATCTAATTGACTCATGTGAAATATATTATTTTGTCAATCTTAAAATTAGTTATGTAATTGTCCGTAGGGATCATCATAAAGAGAAAACGATCTTTCAATTGATGTGATAGATATGGATTCTTGTTGTTCGCATATATGTCGTGGGTTGAACGGATCACTATGTTTACCTTCATTCTTTTATGTTAGTAGGTACTATTCAGAGGGGTTTTCAATGAGGTTCCGCCCTTGCCCAAATTGGTATTAATGGTGGACCTTGCGGACACTCAAAGTACGGCTATATAAAATCTAGAGACAGCTCCTACTAACCTTTGTGAACTATTTGGAAATATAATCTTTTATATTGCATGTGGTCTGAGTCTTTACTCAACTTTTTTGAATATGCATTTTAAGTGGCCTAAAATTGACCTTCAAATGCCTTCCTAGAGAAAAGGTGATGTCTGATTTGGGCTCAAAGACAGCAAGTCTGAACTAGATGTCCTTGAAGTGACCTTGAAATGATCTTCAAATACCCTGGTTCGGACTAAACCTAAATGACATGTGACTGGGCTCAATTGTCCCTTGTTCCTTTGAAAATGCCCTTGAAGTGACCTTCAAATGCCCTCATAGGGACAAACTGACCCCAGATTTGAAATCAGCGTTCCAAAAACCCAAGCTCTTCCAAATGTATTTTAACTTTTTTTTTTGTTTTAGAGTTAATTACCCAGATGAGATAGTGTTAAGATTGAATCAAACTTTTTGAAACTTTAGGTTGTTGGGATTTTGTTTAAGGGATGGATTAAAATCAGGTTAAACTCAATAACTGTTCAGGAAAATATCCTAAATACTATATTTTTTCTTATTATCGTATTATTTCCCAACCGGATAATACATATTGGCTTTTCATTCGAGCACGTGCATATGCAGTGAAGACAGGTCAGAAACAAATTCAGATATCAAATGCAAAAAGTTACCCACACAATCTTTTATTATCCAGAAGCGTTCCTTTTTCACTTTAATATAAACTTCGGAGCAGCTGGAATGCCAATTTGCTTGTAAATTTGACGATCGGCAAGCTGGCATGAATCAAATACTAAAAGTTACTTAATGATAAGAAAATTAATGGAAAGACATATTATGGTTGATATATCGATAGATAGCGTAATGCGTTGAAATTCCGATAACAACTAAGTACTTGTATCAAGCTTGTTTTCGCGGTAAGCCTACTCAGTATTGAAGACAAAGAAAAAAGTACCCAATTTAACAGGATACAGAGTATTTTCTTTTAGCTATTTATTGATTATATCTTATCGTTTATCGCGCTTATTACTATTTGTTTTTTGAAATATTGGTACGAAATCCTTGATTTTTTCTTTTAGAAGTACTCATGTTGTTGGGGATTATAAAGATATCGACAGCGATATGTTTTCACGTCAAGATTATAATTACTTTACACCACGATTAATGATATACAACGACGTATTGTTATTCGGTTTATTGCCCATAAATCTTATGACATTGTTTGATAATCCAAAAGAAAAGAAAAGCAGTTTGGTTTTTCTTGTATTGTTCATTCCAATTTGTTTATATTGTGAAGAATTTTTATTACTATTCAACTGTAACCGCAGTTTCGTTATAAATATGATTCCAAAAATTTCTTAAAACACTTCATGTGTCGGACTAACATTTGAGGCCACCGGATTTGATTTGATTCCATAAAATTTTCCTCTGGTGTTCCTCACGAATCGCTACTAAAGGGTGTTTTTTTTTAGAGGTATAGAACTTTAAATTGCAATAAAACAACGATGGATTATTCGATTGACATTCATTTTTTATTCGAAAGATAATCTTGTGGCAATACATTTTAAATATGATTTCTGGCATATAACTGCCACGGCTGGCTCGGATGTAGTCCAATATGGACGTCCAATTTTCGATGACTTTTTCCAACATTTGTGGCCGTATATCGGCAATAACATGGCGAATGTTGTCTTCCAAATGGTCAAGCGTTTGTGGCTTATTCGCATAGACCAATGACTTTACGTAGCCCCACAGAAAATAGTCTAGCGGTGCTAAATCACAAGATCTTGGAGGCCAATTCAAAGGTCCAAAACGTGAAATAAGGCTGTCACCAAACGTGTCTTTCAATAAATCAATTGTAGCACGAGCTGTGTGACATGTTGCGCCGTCTTGTTGGAACCACAGCTCCTGGACATCATGATTGTTCAAGTCAGGAATGAAAAAGTTAGTAATCATGGCTCTATAATACCGATCGCCATTGACTGTAACGTTCTGGCCATCATCGTTTTTGAAGAAGTACGTACCAATGATTCCACAGCCCATAAAGCGCACCAGTCAGTTTTTCTTGATGTAACGGTGTTTCGACATAGTCTTGAGGATTAGCTTCACTCCAAATGCGGCAGTTTTGTTTGTTGACGTAGCCATTCAACCAGAAGTGCGCTTTATCGCTAAACAAAATTCGCTTATGAAACAGCAATCTCGTTTTGGGCCCATTCAACGAATCTACGCCTTGCTTGATGATCGTTTGGCTTCAATTCTTGCATGAGTTGGATTTTGTAAGCACGCAAACCAAGATCCTTCCGCAAAATCTTCCATAAAGTGGATGGACACAGATCCAATTCCTGTGCTCGATGGCGGATGGACTCATTCGGGTCTTCCTCAATGGTACGCTCTACAGTAGAAATAGCTTCTTCTGTACGCACCGTACGGCATCTCTGGGGATGCGAGTTATCAATTAGAGTAAACGTGGTGCGAAAACGTTCCATGGTTAATCGAATTAACTGCTCTGATGGACGATTTTGTCGGAGATAAAATGGACGTAGTGCACGATACGTATTCCGCGCAGAACCATTATTTTCGAAATAAAACTGCACAATTTGCAAGGGTTGTTCAGGCTTGAGTCTATTCATGATGAATTGCCAAACTAAACTGAGAAGAAATCACTTGACAGCTGTCAAATCGGTCGCCATCTCAAAAGTAATGCCAACTTAAAGTTCCATACCTCGAAAAAAAAAACAACCGTTATTATACCCCAAAGAGAATAGTGAAGATAATTTACGACCAAGGTGACTCTGATACTGACGAGAATACACAAGAACAACTGGGCAATCGAAGAGCAAACGCCTGAAGACTATTTCATCATATTTCTCTACCGTGTGTTTCATTAAGGATAACCATTTAAGTACTTTATCAAACCAATCTTCGTGATTAGTTACTCATCCTCTATATTTCTTGTTCTCACTAACTGATCTTGTCAAATCTGATCTTTTCTAGTAAACAGTTCCATAAGAATCCTTAAGATTTTGAACCAAGAAAAAGCCGCTAGAATAGTGGAACAGCCATGCCAAATAGTTCGTCAAATAACTAAAGCCAACGTTTACAGAGGACCTACTCGTATTTAATAGGAAGGTCGTAAGGGCCATATGAGGCTCTTGGGTCTGGTAAAGGAGGTCACAAGACTATGAAGTCTGAGTGAAGGATCAAGGCTGGACACATGCTAGCAAGTCTTATCTAAACTGATCTTATCTGAGGTCAAATGTAAAGTCTGATCATATTTGGTTGATTGTCTCGAGGAAGAGTTTGTGTCTTACCAAGTGACCATCACTGATGCCCTGACTATAAAGAGTTCTTATCCTTCATGGAACAGAGTATATACATGACGTTTCATGTTAATTAGATTATAATAGAAAAACCCCGCATGTAGTTAGAGAAGAAATCAAGTATCTCTCATGAATCTGGATCCAACGATAAGGCACTCAAATAATTATGTTAATCTATCAGCGGAATCGTATTTGTTATTCAAGACATCGATAAATGCTTGACACAATCCTAGAAACTGAGTGGTGTCGATATTAAAATAAAGCTCTAGTACAGTGAATTTAACAGATAACTTTATAGTATGCAATCCCTACTAGTCCTATAAATTAGAAAGTGCAGATATTTGTCCAAAATGATAATGAGTTGAATATAGCACATTAAACTATGGAACATATCAATAACGCATTTATCTATCGGCTAATCTTCGAAGTTTAAACCATACATGTTCGCTTCACACTAATACCATATATCAACGTATTCCAAGCATATGTTTTACTGTGAAAGTATAAGCTCGATAAAGTTTTAACTCTAGGTTGCCACAAGGTCGAAAAGGCTTCCTACCAGCATCGTCCCAAGATGGCATTTTCCAAAACAATTGGGGAATTAAATGTCGATGTGAGAATGCATAGTGATTTTTATCATACTTAATGACTTTTATAATCCATTAAAATGTTTTTTCATAAGTAATATCATAAGGGCATCTAATTTTTCCGAAAGAAGTCGAAAAAACATCTTTCCAAGTAATATTTTAACAAGAAGCATGAGTCGAGGATTTTTGCACCTTCACGAATATTTTTTATTGAGAAAATATTACTTTGCATTGTGTTTTTTCGATTTTTTTTCACAGGAAAAATTTAGATGCCCGAATGGTATTTGACAATACTATTTCGTGAGTAAATGAATTCCGTAAACTGTCTCCATATTGACGTATAGGTTTTAACAGTATTGTACAGTACAATTTTCGTAATCGCCAGATCAAGATTAGTCAAAGAATCATTTCCAAAGCGACTCATTTTCACTACATAAGCTGACTGGCATTGTTTAAAACAATATTACAGAATTTACGATTCACGATTTAACAAACCATTATTCTGCACCAATAGGGTACTAGTACCAAACAGTCCGTTAAATATACCCAATCAGCCTCAAGATCTCTCCGTCAAATTTTTGAAAGCAAATAGCATCAAAGTATTCAAAACAAAACACTGTAAAATATAAAGTGACAGCTTGCCATTGAAATCCTTTCAGTTTATTAAATATTATGAAATTATGTATAACTGAGCCAAAATTTTTAAAAATGCTTGATGTCTGAGTAAAATCTATTTTTTCAGATTAGCTGAAGGTTTTTCCATGTTTACTGCAACTTTTGTAATCCATATGTGATTATATCACCTACTGCCTGCTTATATATAGTTTATCCTATATTTGCAAACTTGCACTTCCAAACCCTTACATGAAAAAGCCTTTTCACCCAAATTTTTGTTAGGTGTTGCATTTCAACACATTCATACACTTCTTTCCAGTTCCTCAACGATATTTTAACCCCACTGGTCCGAAACTGTTCAACAGTTTCAACATTCATACATACAATTGCAGTTGCAGTTTTTTGTTTAATTTCAGTGTATAATCAGTCGCACCATAGGTGATGGTACATTCAACATTACCACGTATTTAGGGGTTCGTGCAGATTTAACGTGTACACGACAGTGTAATATGTATTTCTTCACAAAAAAATCTTGGAGGGAGCACTTTTATACGGAAATTTATTGTTAAAAAATTCTATTTTTCACACATAACAAAACAAGTGATCACAAAACATAGAATACAGTGACGTTGGAGAAGGAGAATAGACCAAAGGAGATCGGAATTGACATTTGAAATTAGTGTCTCATAATGTTAGTGATGGGAGAATATATTTGCGATCCGTGGAATGTATTGGAACGGTTAAAAAATATGAATTGAATCGTTTTTACGTTATCTCGACTGAAAGACTGGAATATCTGCTCTGTTTCTGTATATATATTTTTTTGTGGTATTGTTGCATAAAGTAGTTGGTTCACGAACTAGTTCCTAGAGCTGAACGCAACTTAATGAAACGAACTGGAAAGCACATCACTTTTTCAAGTAATCCAAGAAGGGACAAATTGTCATTTCATCACACTAGTGATGGGAGAATCGAAAGCCTGAGGTTCACTTTGCTTCTGTGGCTCAGAGATATAGTGTTTTCTTCTGATAAAACTAGCGCAGCTTTTGTGTTTAAAATACTCTACTTTAGTTAATACCTTTGATCCTAAAGTTGCTCCCATAACAATATTAAACAACTCTCATGTCGTGTCGCGTATTTCGAAACGATGTCAAGGGCCGGCAGGGGAAAATCTTTCTCTGAGAACTGAAAATCATTAAACGCGCTGTTTTCAGTCTATTTTATTCTATCTCTTGGGGACGTACATAATGAATAAAAGACTACAGTGCTCAGTGGCTACTCAGTGGCTCAGTGCTCGTCTGTAAAGATAATATTCAAATACTACTAAACACCTGAATAGCTTTCTGGCCTTTCAATTTCGAAGCTACCAGTCCTCGCTTAGAGATGGTGGTACAGTTAAGGATAGACTCGGGGTATACGGTTACGGATGTTTATGATTCCTCTCGATATCGATATATTGTCATGAAACCATCGATGCGTAAATATCGATGTTTTACGTCCGATGTATCGATGTTTTCGATACATCAATGTATCGTCTATCGTCGCCATCCCTATATCCCCACCAGTCACCAGTCAAAAACCTTAACCTCCAATATTTTATCACTATTTATAATTCTTTTTAGCTCTCATTTTTCAGTAATTACTAATAATTTTAGGTCTATGTCTACAGTAATTGCATTATGCACCTCGGAGATGTAGGGATTAACATGTTTTGCACATATCGGTGTTTTAGGATGGGGACGACATACTGTTTTGATTGCTTTGAAGAAATTCTTTAACCCATGAATTTATAACAAATGCTTACTATTATGATCTAAAGAGAGATGAGGAATTGGTTGGAATACATTTTATATTCTATTTTCTTGCAAATCCGTACAATTCAACAGGGATGTGTAGCTATAATGATCACATATACACACAGTATATTGAACTTAACAAATTTCGAGATTGCCATGAATTAACAAACGACCAAACCTGCTGCCAAATTTAACAGCTAGAAAATCAGCCTATTATTTCTCCCATTCCCATTCGCTGAGGGGATAACGGATGGTCAAATGTACATCTATAACGTAAATCAAAATACATGAAAGTTGTCCTGTTTTCTCTGTACACAAGCATCATGTTGCAATCAAAAAGTGGTCTTGTTTATAATACAGTCGAATTTTCACGATTTTTTTCAACATTTCAATAGAAATCACTGATATTCTGAGACCTTTGATAGCTTCCGTCAAATTGCATTTCAATAAGGTATTTTCTTATTGGTCCATAATAATAATGTTGGCGAAATCGGCCCTTAGAGACCATAATTACTTGTTATCAAAAAAAAATTTTAGTGACAACATCTGTCATGTTTTGCCACGGGTGAACTCGAAAAAACTACAGACAGGTGCTGACATAAAATTTTTCCATCTAGAAACCATTTGTAATTCAAAATTAAGACGAGAGATAGTCGTCTATGATCATCTTCCAAATCACAAAGATGCTTCCTTACACTCAAAAAACTGTTTTTTTAAGAGTTTGCTGCCACAATACTATCGAAACAAATTTTATTTTGACTATTCCTTCATAGGAGACAATTTGGTAGTCTTCATCTGGAACTTGCTGACCAATTGTAATGTCACATTTGATTCCAAAATTCACTTGATATCGTATTATACTCTTTAAAAAATTCTTCCAACGCAGCCAAAACGCATGCGTCTGATTACTAGTCGGTGAAATTGAAATAAAATAATATCTATTATGACAACACTATTGGAAATTATAACAGAATACGAAGCACGTGATAGGTAATGGTTGATAATTAGGCAGTGATGGATATTCTTTTGTTTGCGTATGGGGCCGTCGGAGGTAGCGTGTGCTACTGTTCTTTTGTCTTTGTGGTGGTAGGAAGGTTAGGCTAGCCGCGACCATTTGCAGATGAGTAACTGTTAAGGAGCTCTACTATCGATACACCTGGCTTATTGGCTATGATTACTTGTTGATTCATGGGGTGAATTATCATGCGATGAATAAACCAAACAGTCTGCATTAGAGTTCGTTGTAGATACTTTTATCCATTTCTGCCAGTATGTATGCCCGTCATATTGAGCCGTATTCATAAAACAAAGGATATCCTTGTACTTGCAAATTTAAAATTATAACAGTATTACTAACTTTTGACTATAACCACACTATGATATAATTGGAGTATGTATTTCACAGAAGACTATTTTACCCGTTTTCGTCAATCTGTCTGCCTTTCTGTTTGCTAATCTTTGGACCCTCTGT
Organism: Acanthoscelides obtectus; assembly: GCA_963669975.1. Taxonomy (NCBI): domain Eukaryota; kingdom Metazoa; phylum Arthropoda; class Insecta; order Coleoptera; family Chrysomelidae; genus Acanthoscelides; species Acanthoscelides obtectus. Next base: position 95,641,876 of record CAVLJG010000005.1, read on the forward strand.
AACTCTGAGAAGAATTTCTGATTTTAAGAAAAGTTTGGCCCAAGGATACTACTGTGTCAAGGTTTCAAAACTTGATCCAGCAACGGCGGAGTTACGGGGAGAAAATGACAATAAAAGAAGAAACTTGTTCCTTTTTGTAATGTTTCTTAAAGAATATTGGTCTTGAGAGTTATGGGGGTGGGGTTTAAAACGTTGTATCTTGGTATCAGTAAAAGTGCTTCGAACATAGGCATATCTTCCATTGAAGCAAATATGGATTGATTATTGATCTAGTTATAGTACGAGAAGTAGTCTTACTATATTTGGTACCTTCCTAGTCACGTTTCATTTTCATTTCGTTTGAGCAGCCTCTACTACAACTGATTACTTCACGTTATATAATTAAAAATATATAAATAATGAAGGTAAGTTGACTTGATATTTCACATACAACTGATTAACTTGCTTTTTTTAATTGCAGTTCATACGAAAATAAACTGAAGATGATAGAATAGCATGAAAAGTACACAGACAACCTACTTGAGGCCATTTTTTTACAAGGAACACTCTAGAAAAACGGTTCTGTTAATATAGTTGCTCGACCGAATAGCATAGTGAAAAATAAATGTAAACACTATTTTACAAGGAATATGACATCCTTCAAATGTCTGACATGGCTTCTTTCACTGGTCCGGGTGCAAAAGCTTCAATCTTCAATGGTTCAACCGCAAATATCCGCTGAAATTTTACCACAACTAAAATTTGCTTGAGGCGGATTATGTACATTGACACGTACTTTTTGGGTGGTCATCACTGTCGACAGTGTAAATTGGCAATCAACATTCTTCGATCTGATACCATTAAACTTTTACTTGCAGGACTTTTTGCAGTTCCAGATCTTTCCCTATAACCCACAATTCATCGATGCCCTCAAAGCCAAAATAACACCATACGTAACGCTTTGAGCTGGGAACATTAAAACCCTTGTCTGTTCTCCCAAGCCGCGCGAAAATTGGCAAGCCGACGGCATTTTAACCTCACACAATCGACAACCCCCGTCTTCCTTCCAAAACATGATTTCTGGGAATCGATCCCACTAATTGACATAAATAAGCCGCTCAAAAATGAACGGTCACGTTATCTAAATGACCACGTCATTTGGAAATTAAAGTTCTAGAACTTGTGTAATTTACTTATGGGCTACCATTGATTCTATTATGTCATGTAGTTCAAGCTTCAAATACAGTTGTTCTAAGAATGCAAATTCGTTTATTTAACCACTTAAGTGGCTGTAGCTGCTTTCAGCGATGACTTTTCAAAGTCACGTGAATTGGGTTACTTTAAATGAAATGCGTACATATACGGGGAAACCACCATCGTTAGTACTGTTTTTAAACAAGTAATGCACACAAAATTACTTGAAACTTATTTATTTAAAAACAAAATACAGCCGATAAATAGTAAAAAATATTATTCTTTCGTATGGTATATCCCAAAACAAGGTGCAGGACAGAGACCAGTACGACACTCTAGGCACCAATAACGACTCTCTTTTCGCTGCTTTCTTTCAGCACATACAACGCATCTGAAGTAAAGAAAAACGCAATAAGATAAACGTAGAGTGGTAAGTTTTTGACTTACCTGTTTCCCTTTTTGTCGGTTTTGCTTTTGTTGTTGGTGGTATTATCGATGGAAAATGCCTTTCAGCCAATCTGGTGGGCATTGGCGTTCTTTTTTTTAATTTGTCATTGTTTGCTGTATTTCTCCACTATCTTCTCACCCAGCTCCAGTAAAAAGTTCAGTTTTTTAGCTTTCCGCCATTCTTCTTATAAATTTGAAAGGCATTCAACGTAGTGACACTTAAAAAACGGAGAAACATCTTCAGTATTTTTTAATTCTAGTACAAGCAATTCCATAAAAGTGGAGGTAATTGTCAGATAAATCAATTCCACCCATGCTGTCATTGTAGCCGATTACGCAAGATGGCTTTTCAATGCCCCCACTCCTTGCTGCAATTTTTTTTATGCTGTCATCGTGGACTGTGCTTATCATGAGGACGTCTCTCTTGCCGCGCTATTTCTGAATCATGAGTTTTTCTCTAAAACGTGCTACAATTTCTCCTCTCTGTAACTTTACTTTTAATTCCCGTGGTCTTCTTTTTCTATTTATTCTCATTGTCCCAACGCTATCCGTCCTTCTTTTTACTAGTTTGTCGCACAGGTTTATGCTTGTATAATAATTATCTAAAAGAGGATAAATCAATGTGAACACTATCCTCGAAGTAAGTGGTTCATTTATTTGCAAAGCGTTGTATTCAGTATCTGTAAAGTTGTACATGTAACCACTGCGGCTTTCACATAAGGCAAAAACGTCCATGCCAAATCGTTTCCTTTTCGAGGGTATGTACTGTTTCCAAGCAGTCTGCCTTTCCATCCTATCAAGGACTCATCTATGACAATGTTTTGTTCTGTTATATAAGCTGACATACTTTTTTCAAAAAATCCAAAACTGGTAAAACTTTGACCAATTTTCAGGTTTTTGTATGTGGATTTATAGTAGAATTATCTAAAAACTTTAGCAAAAAATCTCTCACCAATAACTTTAGAGAAAAAAGGAGTCTCGATGCTCTCTCGTTGTGAAAATTACATTTTGTACTCAGGCTTAGGACGGTAATATTAGCAACCCGATAAGGGTCCTAATTTCATTACTATCTGTATCAAACCATGTTTTAGCTCGGGAATTTGGCTTGAGGTTATCTTGATTCGAAGGAATATACTGCGATGCATATTTGTTTGTTTCTCTGATTATCATATCTATTAGATCATCTAAAAAATATTCAAAAGTTTGCAATATACCCTTTAAATTGATTACTTGTGCACCCCTGTTTGGCCTTGGAATCCCGTTCTCTGTCCAGGGCATTTCAAAACTTGGATCAAGATCAGGTTCATGTTCACTTTCGGTATCACTCTCTTTAAAATCCTCGTTGAAATTAGAATCATTATCTGATTCGTCAGAACTACTGCACTGACTATCATAATCACTGGAATCATCTATAGTCATTTCAACATCAGAACTAGCCATTATCAAGAGTACTTTCAACGTTTGAGCACAAACAAGCAGGAAACAGCCGGTATATGAAACCACGCAATAATGACTGCTAGCTTACACCGAAATCAAATGGCGGCAGACAACAACTTTCGGTCACAAACACAAGTAATTGTTCCTTATTCCTTATATGTTCGGTGGAATCATCACAGGCGAACGTATTCGTGATACCATGGACGGCCTCAATAAAATATTCTTGGCAAATATATCCGTCATAATCAACCTGGATAAAAAATATGTGAATATACAGGGTGTCCCGAAAACAGTGTGCAATATTCTACCAGCAGTTTCTAGAGCTTAAACTAGGAAGAAAAGTTTATATAAACATAGGTCGACAAACGTCCCCTAAGGGCGCTACGGTCTTTTAAATGGGCTCCCCTGAAGATGGTTTTTCGTTAATATTTCCGAAACGTGTTGAGATAAAGACATAAAATTTGGTATTCTAGCCTAGTTTTTTATGCTGGATTTAAAAATATTAACAATTTTAGACAGTTTTGTTTGGAAGCGTATGTAACAGGGACGAACTCAGGTTATTTTAGCCCCAAAATTTTTGTGTGATTCTATTTTTGAAATTCAATTTTAGAATTTGAAAACTTGGGGTTTTCTACATAAAAAGGTACTCTTATTGAATATCGATAAATTGTACCATTTTTGAATAAAATCAAACTAAAAAATTTGTCACATGATAGGAAATGTACTGCGAATTTAAATGAATTGTTGATTATACATAGTTAGCCATGACTGCAAACAAAAGTTGTTTTATTGATTAAGATCAAAATTTTTATTAAATCGATTTAAAATGCCAAGATTTACAGACAGAGGACTGACTGACATGCATTTTTTGTACGGGTTTTGCAATGGCAGTTCATTGGGAGCCGTAAGAGAATATCAAAGAAGATTTCCCAATCGCATAGTACCTGGACGTCGAATGTTTACTGATATTCACCGGAATTTGTTAAACCAGTTCTCAGCGCATGCAGGGCTCAGGCAGGCTACTGGAAAATCATCGTATGGATATTGCTTTAAATATGTTTGAAAATAATCCGCAAATAAGCATACGAAATATTTCAGAAAATATGGATATACCTCGATCAATAGTAAGAAAAATTTATAAATACCTATTTGATAGTTATCCTAAAACTAATAATTTTAGATAGGAAGAATGACAAGAATGCAATCATTTTAAACGGGTGCAGCATTTAACGAAGGCAGATTTTTTACCACGAATCTAGTTTTGCCAGTGGATATTAGCAAATGAAAATATTTACTAGGAATGGTGCTTTTAATTTCCATAACATGCATCACTGGTCAGATGAAAATCCAAAATTTGTTCGCCGTACAAGTTTCCAACATGAGATTTTCATTGAACTTATGGGCAGGAGTAATTGGGTTTCAAGTAATTGGGCCTATTGTACTTCCCAATCGTCTTAATTCAGAGGTGTATCTGAACTTTCTTCAGAATGAGCTCATGGATATAATACCATTGGATGTGCGCCAGCAGTTTCAAAATACTTTTTTTTTTTACACCTTGATGGCGCCCCTGCACATTTTGGACGCAATGTTCGAAATTGGTTGAATGTCAATTTTCCAGACAGGTGGTAGGCCGAGGAGGTCCTATACCGTGGCCGCCACGTTCACCTGACCTAAATCTATTGGATTTCTATTTTTGGGGGTCATTAAAAGACCTAGTTTACTCAAGAAGATTTACTTCAAAGAATCCATCAGGCTACAAATGAACTAAGACGGAAAAGGTTTTCCACTTTTCGGGCTACTCAATCAGTAGTTCGTCGAGCGAGACTCTGTATCCAACAAAATGGGAATTCATTTGAACACTTATTGTAAAGCTAGTTTTAAGTATATCTAACTGTATGTCTTCTTTTTTAAACAAATTTCAATTTCGTTCGTAGAAAAAATTTATTTCTTTTGTTTTTGGCTAAATGTTAGCTGTGTTGCAATAGAAATATCTAGGTATTTAAGTAATATTTACCAATAATTAAATTAGTTTTTTCGTTGCCATGGCTAATTATTCAACAATTCATTTAAATTCGCAGTACATTTCTTATCATGTGACAAATTTTTTAGTTTGATCTTATTCAAAAATGGCACAATTTATCGATATTCAATAAGAGTACCTTTTCTATGTAGAAAACCCTAAATTTTCAAATTCTAAAATTGAATTTCAAAAATAGAATCACACAAAAAATTGGGGGCTCAAATAACCTGAGTCCGTCCCTGTTACATACGCTTCCAAACAAAACTGTCTAAAATTGTTAATATTTTTAAATCCAGCATAAAAAACTAGGCTAGAATACCAAATTTTATGTCTTTATCTCAACATGTTTTATAAACTTTTCTTCCTATTGTAAGCTCTAGAAACCGCTGATAGAATATTGCACACTTTTTTCGGGACACCCTGTATACGTCATTACCACTTAAGGAGTTAATTATTTTATGATGAAATGTTATGCATTTTAACTCGATTTGATGTATAGTTAGAGCAAACTGTATAAATATTCCTTTAACATTATCAACGTCAAGTATCCCATCACGCTGCGTGCTAGTAAAACAATTACGGCGACCAATAAGAGATCAATACCACAAGGACCCAATGTAGTGTATGAGCAGTAATGCGGCAGGAAATAAATGTGTCTTCATGGCTTATCGATTTACAGGGAATCCATACAAAGTTTCCGTCAGAGAGGACACCGCTGCTCGTTCCACATAATGGGGGGAAAAGTATAACACAGGGTAGGCTATCTTCTGTCCAAGCGTTTGTCAAATCAATAATAGTATCTTTTATAGGAAAAGGAAAGAAGGCACTATACAGGATGTTTCCAAAAATATGGGGCAAAGATTCAAGGTGTGAATCCTTCGAACTACTCAAGACTATTTTGTTCTCTGATTTTCCGTTTCGGAGATACGCGCCCCTGAAGGATGCCATTGGAAATAAGTTTTTACTTAAATAACAACAACACTATATAATCCAACAAAATGTTAACTGCGTAAGGAATAGTTGAAGCCGCAAATTTTCACATCCACAGAAAACAATTTGTTCATTTATATTGTCAGGAATCGATCAGCCCTAACGCAATCCCTAATTATTTAACTTCTTGTATGACAATCGCATAAATATGTAACATTTTCGAAAAGCCTGACCATTTAACGTGTAATCTTGTTTAACTTCGATATCATGCGAAAACTACCTTGTTTCAGTACTGATCATATCGTTTTATACTGTCGTCAATCCCCACAGTTGGACAGTACTCTGAAACTTGGTAAAGTGGTCTGAACATTCCACACGGGGAATTTCCGGGTTTCTAATTATCAAAATTAGTATTTTTCTAATATCAAAACCATTCAATTACTGCAGCAAGACTTTCTTTCTCAAAAAGGGCTCATTTTTTCAGATTGGGTAATGTGAGGCCTTGATACTGCGCTGTCAAAATTTCGTTGGATTCCTTTGTAGATTGTGAACCAATTTGATATTATTATGATTATTAAATATGCAGTTGTTTTGCTTCGCAAACTGTTGTGTCTTATAATATTTCCTCACAAGTCAATGAGCTTTGAGGTGTCGAAGTACTATTTCTCGTATTTCGGCTCCATGAACAGTGCAGGTGTACAGTATATTCAGATAAGAGATAGACCGGACATAAACAAGACCACGTGATCATCGAACGCTGTAACATTCGGCAGGGACGTATTAAGAGTCACGCAGTACATATTTTAGATAGTAGACGCTGCTTTGCGTAACTTTGTAATAAATTAGCACAATTCGATGTGTGATGGATATAGGACCATGTGGGGGTGGGGTAAGAAATATATAATGATGTAAATATACATAAGGGTTTCAATATTTTCGCTTCGATTTCCAGCTTCGGATGCCGCCTGATGTTTGGTGAAATACAGTCGAATATAATCTCAAAATGGCGTTTAAATCAGCCTAAATTAAAAATAATCGTATATCTCTTAAAATTGCTTTTAGAATATTGATTAGTATATTTTTTGATTTCTAGGTAAACATGTAACCAAATTAAAACGTTCAAAACGTAAAAAAATGTGCATGGTTGAACATTGTCAGAAAGTAGATTCTTGAGTAGGCTTTGCCAAAATGGGTTCAAAAATGTCAATAATTAATTAAAAAATACAGTAGCTTTATAATTACTTATAACACACCGAATTTGATGAATGACATCTTTTATTGGAAAGATGAGCTTGATGAGCTTTCATCATCGCTACTGCCTGAAGCACCAACGTCAATAATGAATGGCTCGACTTGTTCCTCTAAAATATTGTCCAGTTCCCACATTCTCTTTTCAACTTTGTCTTTCACGTGCTTAATACAGTTTTCCCATTTTTGCGCTGTTATTAATTCTAGTGCTTCTTTGAAAAGTCCTTTGAGGTCACAAAATTTAAAAGTTGTATTGTGCTTAGCTATATAATTTTTAACCTCTGCCCATATGAGCTCAATGGGATTGAGCTCGCAATGGTATGGAGGTAAACGGAGCACAGTTTTATTTTGACTTGCTGCCATTTCGTCAATGGCGTATTTTTGATATTCCGCCTTGTGATCCTTGACAATTCTTAATAATTGTACTTTCAGCATTGCTTCTTCAAAGTTGATATTTTTCGAGCGGAGCCAATTAAGAACATCAACTTTCCTTGAAGCCGTTGTTGGGACCATCTCCATTCTTCGAGAATGATAAGGCGCATTATCCAACACAATTACTGCGTTTTCCTCTAAGTTCGGTAAAATTTTTGAAAACCACTGTTCAAACGATTCGCCATTCATTTCCTCGTGGTAATCTCCAGTTTTCTTAGACTCAAAGCACCACAGACCGTCAACAACAAATCCATCCTCACTGCCAATATGGCAGATAATGAGCCTTTTCCCTTTACCTGGAAATCGAAGTACTAACTGGTGTAGATTTATTTCAATCAGCGAACCTTTTTCAAATGTTTTCATCACATTCAGCGAAAAAACATTGAGACATGAGTATCAGATTGCTATAATTGGGATTATTTAGTCATATTGAAAGAAAGAATATTGAACGTCGTATGATTACTCAGCGCTTCACAATTTAATTTAAAGTTATAAACCTTTAAAAAATGAATGATCAGGAACCTGAAATACGCGCAAATATTAATATTAAAAAATTATAACTTTATAAAGCTTAAAGTATGAATTAAAATGATTAGAAATATTAGGAACGGTACACAATATAAAACTTAGTAACTTTTTTTAAGTTTATAATATTCGACATATTTTAAGATTATATTAAAAAATTATTGAAATATCGAAAACACATAAAAACATGGCTTAAAAAAGTTCTAAAAATGAAAATGACAATAAAACATCCACGCATTTTATCGAAAGTTATAAAAGTTTTGTTACTTGTAATATGTTTTATCTGCCCCCTGGAATTAATGTTTAGAACCTTGTTCCTAAGGTTTGAAAAACATCCGATTGTTGTCTATTACTCGTATTTACCTGCTGGATTTTTTAATCCGGTGGACAGTCCATCTAGAAAGGCCCTCCTGGATGAAGTTACAGAATCATCAACCCATACTTTACTTGTAGTGTGTCCTGCGTTTACCCACGTTTCATCAAGGTAATAAATCTTCCTGTTTTGATTTCTATATTTCCCAATTTTTGTTAAATAATCCCTCCTCCATAGCACAATTTCTTCTCTATCCAGTAGTAAACTATTACGACCCCGTTTTTTCCATTTGAAATTTAAATGCTTCAGTAACGCGTGGAAAGTTGATCGTTTGAAATTTGGCAACGTTGTATCTCCATTTACCTCCTGCAGTACTTTATCTATAGTAGGTATTTCATTCCTAAAGAAGAATTCATGCACTTTCCTCCTAATCGCATGCTTATCAGCTTCATCCAATGATTTAATAATACTTTTGCGATGTTTACTGGTCATTGGCTCAGAAAAGGTGTGATTTTTTTTGTATTGTCTTAACACATTAAACACTGATGCGCGACACACCCCAACTTTGTGAGAAACCTTCACAACAATTTCTTTGATGGTTGATGCCTCGTTCTCCTCGCGCTCGATCTTATATATATTCAAAATGACCTCTTTCATTTCTGCACTCAGGTGTCTTTTTTTAGAGCGTTTCCTAGGTGGACTACAGGAGTTTACAACTTCATCGGCAGTATCTGTACTACTGGGCATTTTGCGCAAGCAGTTGATAACAATAACAATCAATAACAAGGTATAACAATAACAACGACAAACTCAACAACTTAATAAGATAACAAACGAAAACGTCCAAAGAAATATCATATTGCAGTGAGGCACACGACATACGTAACACGTCTGAAACTGAATGTGACTCTGCCTTGATACGACTGCTCTGCCGCTCGGCTTAGTCATTTAATTGAGAATTGACCAATGAGGGCTCCTGTTTTACATCGAGACGGCGGCGTTAGCGTGAAAATCACCCGAACCTTTTGTTTACATCCGGTCTATCTCTTATCTGAATATACTGTAGCATTATTAGTAGTAGAAGGTTGCATAATAGTCAACCGGCATGTTGCGTCGGTAAAACTAATTTATACTTATGTGGTTTCATTTGGTCACAGAGTCAAGAAAGAAAAAGCTTTGTAGTTTTCGAGAATCATTCCAGTGGCGGCGGGGCTAGTGACAAAAAGCCGAAAAAGTAATAATTGCTCAAATTTCATTTTTTGACGATCCAGAGGCTCCTGATCATTTTCAAAAAAATGTTTGTAGAAGTTGCTGGAGGTATATCTCATTTTACGGGTGGCAGAATATTTATTCGCTTCCCACCCCAGTACTTAGAGAAATATTCTTAGACGAGACGCGGTCGGTCGGGACGATGCAATGCTCCGGTGACTTTCGTTCGCCGAACCCTGCCTTAGGTTCTCTCAGTATCGCCGACAAGGATGTTATAGTATCGTGGCTGCCGCTTATGATGTGTCAACATGTCTAAGCGACCAGATAGTTCCTCATTACTTGTACCTCTCTCTGGATATGTCCCATCAGCAGCGTTACCAGATAATAATAATAATAATAGCTTTATTGTCCAACTGTTTCCCATAGGACAATTTATAAACAATACAAAAGCAAAAAAAAAAGCGAAAAGAAAACAACAAATGCAACACAGGTATAAATTTGTAACATGAGCTATTGGTCCGAATAAGCCTTAGTCGCCTTTAGCAGGTAATTAACATTTGTCGTAAATATATCACAGTAACATCCAATTCTGTTTAAGTTAGAGCACATTACATATAACGGTGACTTGAGAAGAATGTTTGTCCTAGCTCTAGGAAGCCCGAATATTTTATGATTGCGAGATGCAAACGTTGGAGTACGAAACTTGATCTGTTCCAGGATCAAGGGGCAATCCATTAAATTGTTGATCATTTTGTAGCCAAATATTATTGAGGCACAGTACCTACGTTTTTTCAAAGTCAACATGTCTAAGCGACCAGATAATTCCTCATTACTTGTACCTCTCTCTGGATATGTCCCATCAATCCTAAACAGAACAAACTTCATAAACTTCCGTTGTACTCTTTCAATAGCTGTGCTATAGCATTCATAGTAAGGGCTCCAAATAATACTACAATATTCGACTTTGGATCTAGCATAAGCATAATATAATAGCTTAATAGACTTTATGTTATGAAAATTCCTGCAATTCCTTACTATGAAACCATAAGCCGCCAATGGTTCTGATGCTTTTTTATTTATATGTTGACTAAAAGTTAACTTTTGATCATAGATTATACCTAAATCATGTACATCAGAGCATCTTTCTAGCACAGACCCATCAATAGAGTACGGATATTCGCAAACACTAATTTTCCTGGTATAGCTGACTATTTTACATTTCCTCACATTAAGCTCCAACTTGTTTTCTACACACCAAGACAGCACAAAATTTAATTGGTGTTGTAACTTGATACAATCATCAGGAGTATTTATCTGCGAATAAATTTTTAGGTCATCAGCAAAGCATCACATTCAACTGAGTCACAGAGGTCATTAATAAATATCAAAAACAGTAATGGTCCCAGGTTGGACCCCTGAGGAACTCCAGAAGGTGCCAAGTAGGTCTCAGATTAGAAGCCATTATAGCTAACAAATTGGCTACGATCGGATAAGTAAGATTTCATCAACTCCCTAGCATCTGTGAAACCAAGTGGTCGATACAGGACAGGGTAGAAACTAACGCTAGCGTTATCAAATGAATGAGGATTACTAATTGTATATGGGCCTGTTTGGCTGACTTCCACACATTTAATTACTTTCTTATTCGTGTTTGTAGTTAGCTCAAATGGACAAACTTAGGCCTTTATGAACTGGTGACTGGGCTGTACACAAAATTTAAATTAATATAAGGCACTATACAGTGCAACCCGTTTATAATGGACTCGGCGGAACTGTGACAAATAGTCTATTATAGGCGGATGACCATCTTAAAAGAAACACTTTTTTAATGAAAAATGCAGCAGAAATAACATATTAAAAGCTTAAAATGTGTTTGTTTAACATGTTTTACATAAATAAAGATACATCAAAAAAGTTATACTTAAGTTTGAAATTTGCATTTTTTCAGAATCTGATACACATATTAGAGGCATACGTACTGTGTAGGTATGTGTAAAGACCGTAAATTAGTTGGTAGAAAAGCTAGTAATTTTCATTTGAACAGACTGTTTTTTGTTTAATTATTTAGAACAGCTGTTGTTGTTGTTGAATTCTATTTAATTTTGTAATTGTATTGTCTTCTTCTTGCTGAAAATAACGTTGCATCTTTTTCACGCAGTCTGATGCCTCCTTAGTCTCAGTGGAAGCACTTCTTCATCGTTATTTTCTAGTTCGTTTTCTGCTCGTTATCAACGGATCCTTCAATAACCAAATTGGAGTCTGACAATTCCTGTGTTGCTATTAAATTATTATCAACATATACATACTCACTAAATTTGTCTATATTCTGTAAACTATTAATTTTCATTAAATCACTTGATGAAATTTTATCTTCTGGATTAAAATCGATAACTATTTCAGTCATGTTTTTCACTAAACCAGCATGGCGGAAACAATTACGAATCGTTTCGGAACTAACCAATTCCCAAGCAAATTTATAGCATCTAAAATGGCTTTGGTAATGTTGACATAGTCTTGAAGCTCCATAATTTTCATCAACATATGTTTCTGATACATTTGTTTAAGACTCTAAATGACACCGTGGTCCATTGGTGTCACATTGGGTGGAAAAAGTTGAAGTTTGATGTTATTAAGTGAAATAGTTGGATGCGCGGGGCAGTTATCGACCAAGAGTAAAATTTCACGATTTTTCTTAACAAGTTCAGCGTCCCACTTTTTTAAATGTTCTTCAAAAATTGATGAAGTCATCCAAGCTTTATTATTTCTTACATAATCGACTGGAATTGTTTTAACATTTTTGAAACATCTTTGATTCTTAAATTTCCCTGAAATAAAGAAAGGGTCATAAATTCTTTGCAGCACTGCCATTGAATATCAAATAGATTAGAACATGAATCTCTATTCATTCACTTACCTATTATCAATAGGTTCCGATTTTCAGTACCAGAAGCATTAGCACAAATCATAACAGTTATTCGCTCTTTTGATATTTTCCCTCCATTGCAAGTGTCACATTTTAATTTATGAGTACTATCTGGAGGCATTCTATAAAATATCCCGGTTTCATCTGCATTGAATACGTTATCATTTGAATAATCACTGGATATTACGGGCCAAACTTGAGAAATCCAAACATTGGTCATTGTCAACTGAAGCTGACTCACCACACATTTTTTCCAAAAACAATGTTATGTCTCCTCTTAAACCTGTCTAGCCAACCGGAACTACATTTGAAGTAATCTCCAATCAATTTCCCAAATTCTTCATCCGTTATTTGTAGCATAGGTTCACTTATTGGAAAATTATTAACACGCTTTTGTTGAAACCATTTAAACAGCATATCATCGACTTGGGTATGCAGCGATAGCCGCATTTTTTCTTTTGACTATTTGATTTCCAGTCATTTTTAATTTAGTCACGGTTTTTCCAAATATTTGACACAGTGGATTTTTTTATAGCCATACGAGCACATATATTTGCTTGAGATGAACCCTGCTCAAGCTCACTAATTATTGTGAACTTTTCGTGTAAAGTGAATGCACGTTTCGCACTTTTCGACATGTTTATAACTCTAATAAATGCAGTATAACACTGGTGGCCAAGTTCGAATGCAAAATGCGACGTCAAACCACGATAAACGATTGCATCAGCTAAATCTGCTTCGGGGAACTACCAAAATAGCTCGCATATAATAAATTAAAATAGTCCGCTATACGCGAGGGAATTGTGTCCATTATATACGGGTTTCCATTATAAGCAAGTCCATTATAAGTGGATTCCACTGCATTTGAAAAATAATCATATACCTCGGTTAAATATAATTTCAACCAAAAGATTTAACACTCTACTCCGGAAAACCTAGAATCGTTGTCTTTCGATAAGTTTGAATATTATTTGAAAGATCACCTCCTGAATAAATACGAGTAGTTTTTGTTTGTATGTGCGTAAAGATTTAATTTCAAATTGAAATGGCTTAACAAAATTTTGATCAGTGTTGTACTTTTTTTGATCAACTGGAAGGATAGCTACATGAGCAAAACTTCTCCCTTCTATAATATTTGTATTGTAAATAAAGACGATTACGATTATTATAATAATTAATCATTAAGCTTTTAAAATTGTATTCTTAAAATTATATCCAACGCTCGTTATACTTACACTGCAGAAAAATATTGTGATCACTCCACCTACCGGCTAATTACGATCCTGTATCGTCATTAAATACTGGATGAAGTTCAAAATACAGTGTTTGGCAGTAGTAGCTAATTTAACTAACCTTTTCGGACATTCATGCCATACATATTTTATGTGTTTCTACATATCTGCATTTTATTGGCAGCAGTTTTGACGATGCCACCTACGAGCTTCAAACTGGAATTCATCAAATAGCTAAAGCTAATAATAACAAGCTGACAAGATTTTTACCCAGAAACTAGAATATACTTTCCCGAAGGTTTTCCATGCGAAATCCAAATCCGTGGCACTAGAATCAAATCCCAGCGAATAACCAAAATTTCTATGTTATGTACCGCGGTTATAATATGGTTCAAGATGACACACGGGTTGATGACGTCAGTTACGGGAATGGTTTGAATGCTTTGGTTTTAACCGCGGTTTTGTTGAAAGTTGTTTATTTTAGAAAACGCGTATATAATTTCTGATTCTTTTTATTATCACTTAATAATCGGTGCTTTTTCGTCTACAACGGTGTATGGAAAGTTTAGAAAAGAAACCTTTCATAATATTAATGGGAGAAATGTTTTTTTTTTCATAAAAAAAAATTTAATGATGGAACCAAGGCTTTGTAGGTATGATAATTTACAATTCTCTAAACTTTTCCGCATGACAAAGAAAACATTTATTGATTTAGCAGAAATGATAGTAAAAAGCGATGAAAAAAAGGTATTAGCAAAACCGTATGCTGGTGGACATCATCCAGTGAGTTTATATGGCCATATTTTAAGATTCTTGTGGTATATGGCTACACAGGATACTTTGTTAAGCAAAGGAACTAGATTTGAAGTTTCAGTAACAACAGTAACGATTATAACTAATAAGGTGCTCTACTTTATGCTAAAACTGAAGTCAGCCTGTATGAAGTTTCCCAAAAATGAAGCTGAAACACAATAAAAATATCCAATACCCGGCAAAATTCTAACTTGTTACATTTCAAATAACCAGAAATATAAAACTACTCCTGAGTTGGGTAAATACCACAACTTTGTGGTGATAACCATGACATATAACAGCTGATTCATGACGTCACAGATCTTAGAATCAAACTAATAACTACATTCGCTTGAACGAATCGGTAAATACCAATCCAAAATGGTAAATACCATTTTCATTTGGTTATTCGCTTGAATTTAATTTAAGTTTCGAGATATCCTAACCTAAAAGCGCAAAAATATTCATTGTTGTCTATATTTGAAATTATGTGGCATGATGAGTTTTTTTTTCAAAAAATCATATACATCATCTAAAAGTACAAGCCTCCCTGTTGCCCCCTCAAAAGCTTGCTTAAGTATCTTTTTGAGATATGTTACTTATTCGTTTTTATCAATATCACTGTATTTGATACTCTATACGGATTGATTATTTATTTTATTTATTTACCAAATTTACGGGTGACCCCATTTTTACAAAATAAAATCACGAAAGATATAATATATATATATATATATAAATATATATATAAATATATATAAGACACCAAATTCTCCACAGTTGATCTACCCTTAGAAAAACCCAAATTGAGAGGTACTTACAAGCCCACGGCAATACCAATTAAGTTGATCATATATCAAGCTATCAAAAAGTTTCGGAATCGATGTATGTATGCATCAAAGTTGTGGTCTGGATTATGACACATTCAAGTAAAATATTGCTTTTTTCTGATAAAAGCCAAACCGATCTATATCAGAAAAATGAAAACTTCAAAGTGCCATATCTCATCGAAAGAAAAAGATCTTTACTCAACTCGTTTGAAAGGGCCAGTTTTGTACGGTAAGGTTTTTGAAAAAAAAAATCGCCACGCTTCATAACCATAAACCTAAGAGTTGATGTCTTTTGTGATCCAGCGCCTCGCACTCATACTATATAAGACATGTAGGGCTGATTTTGTTTCTTTTCCGCATTGTCTGCAGCTAAGGTCTCCATCGTGCAGCCCTGCTTTGCTCAGGTGTCCTTTCAGGTCATTGTGTCGTGTTAGAAGTCCTGTAACGGATTCAGGCAGATACATTGATCTATCTCATAATCCGAGTAACGCATCAACTTTTATATGGACAGTGTAGTTGGTTTAGCTGTTATGCGAGCAGTATTCCAAGGCAGGTATTATTTATACAGAATAATGAGGTTAGACCTTTAAAAGTAGTTCTTGGTTCAATTTCTCAGCAGCTGCTGCAGAGTTGACGAGAGGTGTTTCCGTCCTTCAGTTTTTCTACATCGTCAGGTTGCTGCGTACTACTGACGGGTCTTTCTTATTTATAGCAAAAAAATTGTTTCAGGCCGATAGAATCCTTATTTCCAATTTACTTCTAAAAGAAATTATGAATATAAGAAATGGCGTCAAGTAAGTTGACTCTGTACTTCCCATGCTACGTTGTCATCAGTTCGTAAAGGATTATGAATGGCACAAGTTAGCCTTTCTAAGAGAAAAGTTAGCAAAGAACATGTATAGCGAAAAATTAAATGACCTTCCTCCGTCCCCTGAGAAGAATTGATGCACATGATCGTTGAAATTATTAATCTTGCGTGAATAACGATATTAGCCTTCACTATGCACAGTGCACGCCCAGAGTAGTGTGGGTGAGACTGCCGAATGTGACGTTCGACCACCGACGACGACGTTTGATGACTGAAATATCCCTGATATGGGCGTAGATATTCAACCCCTGCAATCCCTGACCCCCAATTTTTAACCAGGTACGGATCCAGGGGGGGGTCAAGGAGGAGTTTAAAGGTTACCACGGATGCTACGGATAAGTAAAGGGCGTCGAGTGAAGTTTGGAGTGCACGCTATTTATAGGATTTGCATATAATTATGAGTAAGAAAAAAAAACAAATATGATCGATAATTGTTGTCACGTTTGCCGGGATTAATATTTCATTGAATACAAACTTGGTGACCAACACTAAAATACGTTAAATAACGTGCATTACTACAGGATATATACTGGGCACTATTTGCGAAAGAGATATTCTCCACATTTATCGCTATTTGCAAATTAATGACGGCAACTGAGAATAAAGTAATTAGAAAGACCTGCACAAGTAACCGAAACAAGCTCATGGATAGAGCAAAAGATTTTTTAATAGTAATTTGATGCAAGAAGTTAATCTGATGCTGCTCCAACGTGCCAGTGAAACAGCTAATTCAACTGTTTCAATATTCACGCGGATTTAAAATTTTTCGATAACGTAAAATCCATCTAAATTGTTCAGATAAAGTTCTAACTACAGATTTTGCTGGTAATAAGGATGTCACATATTAACAGGGACTTACAATTATATACAGTATACACGATAGTATCTGCTGGGCACTGTTACCTCTGTTTTTTTATTATATGTCTATATAACCTGAATAAAGTGCAGACTGTGAGATCAAACATTTTTTTATTCAATACAAAATAACAGAATTATTCTAATTTGAATCCGCGCCTTGCTTTTCGTTCAGCAAAGACTTCCATCGCAGAATCCAAATTGAGTGTATTAGCTACTGATCTTTCGATATAGAGTATAGAGAAGTTGTTGAGTGTGTCTTCAGCCAAAGAATCTCGACGGTATTCTTTAATAATTTTCAAAGAGCTCATAACACGTTCAGCACTAGCTGAACCGATAAGCAAAGTCAAAAACCATCTGAATAAACTGCAGCTCTCTGGAGAACTGTCTATAAAATTATTTGCAAACATGAACTTTAAATAATCTAGCGGTCAGTCATTAGTAAAATTACGATTTTCTGAAAAATACATGCTCGTAAAGCTGGCTAATTCATATTTTAGATCTGTAGTGAAAAAATTGAATATTTTTCCATCATATGTGACGCTGGTTTCTAATTCGTTTTCTTTTAGATTGACTAATTTCTCTGGCATAAAAAAACCAAACACATCATTCACTTCACGAAATCCTTCAGCACGTTCTTGCAATTCGTTACTCATTGAATCCAAAACTGCATAGTAATTTATTCGATGTTTTTCGTGTGTTTCCAGTGGCGAGTCAACAGCTTTTTCGTCGCACTTTTTTTTAATTTTCCTCTTTCTGGCAATGGGAAAACCAGGATTTTCCCATTCCATCTCTTCCCATTTATTCTTAGTCTTCAAAACAAAGTTATCGTATGTGCTTTCGCTCCTCAAATCTCTTAATTTTTTTAATGCTGCTGAAATGCACCTTTGAGCCGTCATCAAGTCTATTTCTTTCTTTTGCATTTGAACTTGCACAGTATTCATTACGCTCAATACTGAATGCCACCATAACAAATTGAAGAAAAAGGTCCAGTTCATGGAAGAAAGCAGAGATCTTGCATTCATTATATCTTCGCCAGAAGCTCCCACTCTTCATCTTCTATCCACGATATTATCAAGAAGAAAATAGATGTCATCAAATAAAAATATGCACAGTATTGTGAAAGTTTATGGATAAGCATTGAAGACGTGAAAAGACTGTAATAGACGCATTAAAGTCTTTATTAGACTGAAAGAGACTGATTCATACCCCGAAGATATTTATTTTTAAACATTTTATGCCTGGTAATAATATATCACTGTAAGCACAAAATGAAAAAATAACCCCTCCACTACTTCAGAAATAAAAGGGTCATTCGGTCATTTTTTTAGAAATGAAATAGTCAGTTTTCAAAAAATTTCCTAAGAAATGAAAGGGAAAGTTTTCTTATTCAAACTGAATGCTAACGCGCTGTTAAACATTACGCAGATGGTCAGTAAAAGAATATAACAACACTCTGATTTCTTGTTATTAATTTTACACAAGACAAAAAAGAAGAATTAATTTTGTTATTTAACAATAAATGGTTTATTTACAAATTAGATTGAATATTTTAATCACTTTTAGGCTGTACCCTAAGAGTACAATGCTAGGGTTGTCATTTGCCATCCGTCCGCCAGTCAAGTTTTTAATTTTTATATCAGAGGTACTGATGACAACCCACTGCCCCCCCCCCCTACCCTCCAAGACGAGAAGAACATCTTCCTGAACATGAAGTTTTTTGACCAGTGTGAAATTAAACCAAATATGAAAGAAAGTCACGCGCCGTGGCTTGTGAGATTTGTGTCATTAGCAACTTATCTTCTATGCTGCAAGATTTCAAACTTTATTTATTTTCTTGACTACCCTATTCATTTTTAATAGGATGTGCAATATCTCCTTCGTTAACCCATCCTGTGAAATTTGTGTCATGACACTTTGTTTGATTATTCAGAAAATCAGTAAATCCAATTATTTTGACAATAACTATCTTATGTCAACCATCTTTCCAAGATTCTGTAGATCCGCTTTATTTGTGCATGTCTTGGATTGGGTCGAGTTGGATCTATATTTACTTTTATCTGAAACATCTGTAACATATAACGAGATTTGTGAGAAATCGTATAACCCAACTCACAATAAAGACTCATGGTCACGACCATGGTAGCATTGATTCTGATAATAACAAATTATCGTAGTTTACATTCGGAGCAACTAATAAACAGTTTTATACATTTTCGAAAGGACCGAAATTAAACGGAAATGTGAACGACCAAAGATACTACTCGAAGGAAGGAATACTCAAACCTAGAAAAGCAACAGCAAAGTTACGCAGAATAAACACCTTTCCATCTTCAGCATCAAAATTAAACCATTAACTGCAAACAGATGCACACTGATTTGCCAGGCAGCGCCAACGTCGCTTTCGACCTCCGTTTATAATAATCTAATTATTTTATTTCGTTTTGAGCCAGGAATGAGGAAGGTTGCGCGTAGTCTTGAAGAAAACTTGGCAAATCCCACCGGCCTGCGCGCCACGGTATCTAGCGAAGTGATTATCAAGGCCTGCTGTGTCTAGTGTTGGGTAAAGTTGAGTACTTTTGGTGTTTTTATTCCATAAAAAGATCATCAAAAATCACTATCACCGAAAAACTCGCAACGTCCTCTTGGTCCATTCCAGGGGTCAATCTAAATTAATATTCACAAAATCAGAGAAAAACGGAGGTTGGTCGAATTGGACCAGCGTATGTGGCAAAACGTTTAACAGATTATAAGTTATTTACTATTTCGTAGAAAGGCCAAACGTAAAAAATGGAAAGGACAGCTACTTAAAAAGATGAACGAGCCCACATTCAAAAAATCTGAGATCAATGATAACTCACCACTCACGTAATTCATTTGGAGGCAAAAATGACGCATGTCCAAGTAGCATATTCACAACTCTGGATGCAAAAGGTTTAGCAAGTACTTCATTACGACGGTGACGCCATGCTAGATAATAAAAGTAGCAAGAATATTCTCATCACTACTTTCGGTTCTAGTATTAGCATCCAGATTCTGGACAGTGAAATGCCGAACAGTGCCTGCTGCGAATCGTCTGCATGACCTCGTTTTCAAAAATATTTTTACTGTGTAAGAAATATATCGGTCCGTGAGAAGTTTATACGTACACATAAAATAACTTCCATCTGAACATCAGAAGCAGTTCGACTCGTCAAATGATAATATCCAATCCCTAATGTAACATCTGAACTTATCATGTGGTTTTCAATTCTGTAAGGTCAAACTGTTGTGTCTTATTATTTCCACACAACCCAAACAACATGGTCCCCTTCAGATGTCGAAGTACACTAAGTGACATATGAATCCGAACACCCAGTTTAAATGGTTTTATTTTAATAAAATTTTGTATAAGTACTTAATGAAGCATAATAAGTAAATGATAGAAATTTCAAAATGATTGCATTGCTTTAAAGCCCTTTGACCTTTAATAATGTGTGGATGCACCCTGATGTGCTACGCATTCTCCAACGCGCCTAGGCATGCTTCTGATCAGGTGGTCAATGTCCTCCTGTGGTATCTCATTCCAGGCAACCACCAACTCCTCTCGAACTGCTTCTAGAGTCTGAGGAGGACGTTGCAAATTGAGCAATCTCCTACCCATCATATCCCACACGTGCTCAATTGGGGATAAGTCGGGAGATCTTGGTGGCCATGGTAACAATGTGACATCATTATGTTGAAAGAAGTCTATTGTGACTCTTGCAACATGTGGTCGGGCATTATCTTGTTGGAAAGTTGGATCTGCCAGGGTGTCAAGATAGGGTAAAAGATGGGGTTCTAGAACTTCGTGGATATAACGCTGCGCGTTCATGCTACCTCTGATGAAGATTAAAGGTGACCTGGAACCATAAGCTATAGCACCCCAAACCATAACTCCAACAGTGTGACGAACATGTCTTTAAACAAAAAACTGTAGATTCCTCGTTTCACCTTCTAACCCTGGCACGACCATCGTGCATGCCTAAACAAAATCGAGACTCGTCACTAAAGACAATACTGTTCCATTTCTGATCCCAGAGTGACCGTTGTCTGCACCACTCAAGACGATTACGTCGGTGTTCTCGAGTTAAAGGGAGGACCCAGTGTGGCCGGTATGAAAACAAGCCAAAACTTCTCCTTCGTCGGTAAACACTTCGCATGCCAATAGGTCTTCCGTGTTCTGCAAACCATTCATTTGCAATGGACCTGGTAGTGGAGAAACGGTCCCTTAAGGCCAATAATCTTAGGCGGCGATCTTCACGGTCTGTTGTTCAACGGCGGCGTCCAGTGCCAATTGCTCTTTGCGTACGGCCTTCTCGAAGCCATGCCTGACAACACATAACCACAGTGTCTACACTTCTTTGCACTCTAACTGCAATTGCCCGAAAAGAAAGTCCAGCTTCCCGAAGTCCCACTATACGGCCCCTATCAAACTCACTAAGTTGACGAAATCGTACAGGTCTCCGTACTCTAGGCATCGTAACCGATCGTAAAGGATGTCAAGAACCAAAATCCGCCAACGTTGATTCTTTACTGCGGCTGAAATATTCATTTTTAGAGCGTTAGTGAATTAAAAAAAAGCAGTATAAAAACCGGAATGTCCAACTGATAAGGCTGAAAATTTGTTCACTTGTTATTTACAGTAAGATAAATACATTCACCAACTTTTATTAAAATAAGACTATTTAAACTGGGTGTTCGGATTTATATGTCACTTAGTATACTATTTGTCGCATTTCAGATCCATAAACAATGCCCCTGCAACGGAACGATGAACCAGGGTGTCTGGTACATTAAATAGCGGTAGATAACGTCAGGCTCGCTTGTAGCTTTGGAGGGCTGGACGTCCTTTTCGTAACGGATATGCCTACCCCAGACGGTTTTGGGCTTTACTGATTTTGCTCG
This sequence comes from Acanthoscelides obtectus, assembly GCA_963669975.1. Lineage (NCBI taxonomy): Eukaryota > Metazoa > Arthropoda > Insecta > Coleoptera > Chrysomelidae > Acanthoscelides > Acanthoscelides obtectus. The sequence goes on from CAVLJG010000005.1 coordinate 95,664,036, forward strand.
GTGCCATCTTAAAATTGGAATCTCGCATGTTACAGTTCATTTCAGACTATTGTAGTAACACACTGTTTAGAAATGTGAAAATGAAAGGAAAAAAACAAACGAAGTGTCACCTGGAAGATGAATAAAACGTGTTGCTAAGAAAGTGTCCATTGTACTTGAAGAAGGTCATAATTGGGGCGTAAACGTCGTACAATAAAGAGGAATTTTAAACATAATTATGTGGTTTGATTCTGCAGACCAACCTCTCAATTAAACTTCTGTAGTTCTGTGTCGAATCTGACCAGAGACCTAAAAATCTTAGATCAGTATATTCCGAATCCTAGACCTAGTACGAAGATTATCCTGGTTGTAGAGCATATATTCATTTAAAGATTTGTTACCTATATGTACAAACAGCACGTTCTATCTCCTGAAGAACTTAATAAACATTAGATATACACCTAGCTTGAATTGCAAGCCTGGACCATTGGGGTCATTGTCTAACCCTGACATCACCTTTAATAATTTTTCACATCACTGGTCGCTCTAAAAAGTATATTTAGCATAATAAAAAAAAAGATGATAAACGATTAAACTGAAGAAATCGAGTAATCCTGAAGTCGCAATGAACAAGTTTCCAATAATTTAAAGTGGAAGGAATTTTATGGGACAAATTAGGAATTGAGTAAATATCTCAATAAGCCGCAGTTTATCGATTGTCGGAGACGAAGTTAAATGTTGGTTTATCGAGCTGGCACAGTATTTATCTACATTATGAAACGATGAGATTATAGGTTTATCCTTCAGTAACAGTGGCCCATTTTAACCAAACATTAATTATATATTTCATTAAAACAAAGTGACGATTGGTATTTGTGCTTTTACTTCCTATGTCAAAACTGCCGAAGAAGTATTGTAATCGCAAAAAATTTCGAAATTGAGATATGTTTTTTTTGATGCTATACACTTATGACATGTAGGTAGATCACGAAAAACCATGTCACTCATTTCCTCTGTCTGTCAATCTGTTTGTCGGTCTGCCCGCTAATTTTATAACCGGCTATAACTTTAGAAGTAGCGCTCGAATTTTGATAAAATTTTCACTCAGTGCTTACGAAGGATGAAAAATCTTAGTAGTTGTTGAAAATTGGTCTAGTGATGGCGAAGAAAACGACCAAACACGAAAGAACATAACAATCGTACAACTTCGTTTTGGGGGTTATATGGGGTGGGGGAGGGTATATCTCAATTTTTTGACGATGGATTATTTATTCGCCTTCAACCCCAGTAATCTTACGCATCTACTGGGAATTTTTCCCCCATCATTGCACGAACCGAAAGATAATTCGCTTCAGAGATTCCGCGCAGATGTAGAAAGGGACAACGTTGCCACATGGACGTTAACTACCAGTATGGCAGGGAAAGAATGTCCATGGACTAATTGTTTATCAGAGTTAATACCTTTTATGTCTCTGTTTTACATGTTCTTAACTCAATTTTGATTCAGGCATAAAAATGGCATCAAGTAGTTTGACTCTGCACTGCTCATGCAACACTGTCATCATAAAAGCTTATGTTTAGCACAAGTTAGCGCTCTTAAACAAAAAATAATTACGAACATGTATAAACAATGGAATCAACTAGGTCAAAGAGAAATTTCTCCTGACCTACCCTACTGATCATCCGGCAACGTTAGAATCATAGTGGCGAATAACAAACTCATCGAAGCTCACAACATGTTTAACTTCTATTTTAGTTGTGCTTCGACCCAGGTATTGAGAACATCATTGTAAGCTTTCAAAGCAAACGCACAGGGAAATATACATAGTCATGCCATAAGTTCTGTCCCTCGTTTTCAAACAAGTGTAGACCTGTTAATACTTGTCCGATTGTTTACATTGTGGTGTCAGTTGATTAAGCGCTTTTCGGGTAATTACATATACCTCAGTTTGTATTGATCTCTCGAAGCATAACGATGGAGTGGGGCAAGGCAGAGAACCGTATTGCAGTGATAGCTTTACATAAGTGTAATCACAGTGCTAGTCAGATTTTTGAACTCTTACGCGGCCTTCAAATATCGCGTAAATTTGTGTCTAGGACCATTCAGCGGTACAATGAGACGTCCTCTGTTGATACAGGCCAAGAAGCGGAAGACCTCGTCAAGTAAGGACTCCAGCAGCTATCAAAGCCGTAAAAGCCAGGATTCAAAGGAATCCACTCCGGAAGCAGAAGATCCTATCCAGGGAAATGAAGATTCCTGTCCGGACGATGTCGCGCATCATTAAACAAGACCTAGGGCTAGGGGCTTACCGGAGACGTACGGGCCAGCGACTTACGGCCACCTTGCGACACATCAGGGCGACAAGATCCAAGAAGCTCTTGGAGAGGTACGCAGCTGGGGGATTCCGAAAGATTTTGTTCACGGATGAGAAAATCTTCACCATAGAAGAAAAATTCAACCGACAAAATGACAAACTGTATGCAAGGAGTTCACAGGAAGCTTCGGAGATCATTCCGAGAGTTGAGAGAGGCCACCACCCTGCGTCAGTCATGGTTTGGTGGGGGGTGTCCTACGAAGGGGTCACTCAGCTCCATTTCTGTAAACAGGGCGTGAAAACAAAAGCGGCAAACTATCAGAGCGACATACTGGATCCTATCGTCAAGCCTTTAAGTGGTACATTGTTTGCCAACCAACACTGGGTCTACCAGCAGGATTCCGCCCCCGCTCACAAGGCTAAGAGTACGCAGCGCTGGCTGGAAAGCAATGTGCCAGAGTTCATTGCTGCGGAAGATTGGCCCTCAGGGAGTCCGGACCTCAATCCTTTAGACTACAAGTTGTGGGACCTGCTAGAGCAGTTGGCCTGCTCCAAAGCCCACCGTAATATCGAGTCCCTGAAAGCGGATTTGATCCGATCAGCGGCAGCTATTCCTTTGGAAGCTGTGCGTGCAGTGATAGATGAGTGGCCCGCGAGATTGAAGCAGTGTGTGAAGGCCAAGGGGGGACATTTTGAATAAAACTGTTTGATTATGAATTCTAAAAATGTTGTCGAATAAATAATATCTTTCATATAAATATATCTTATCTTGTTTCATTTTTATCATGAGATTATCATGGGACAGAACTTATGGCACGACTACGTATGTGTGAAATGTGTCTACAAAGTTCATAGATTAAAAGGGTTAGAAGCATGTCAGTTTGCCTATGCCAAAAATTAATACCCCTCCCCCAATTTTCTACCCCTTCCAAAAAAAATTCCAAAAACGTGCGGGGACCTCAAATACGATTTTTCTTTTTGTAGTCTTTAACCATAACCCCGCTGCCATTGGATACATTTTTTAAGCCTACAAAGCCTAAAAACACTTTTTGTCCTTGCCAAAGTTCATCAAGAACCGAAAGATACTTTCCGACTTCTAGTAGAGGTGTCAAGGATTTGCGGACAGACCGACAGACAGACTGATGGAAATGAGTGACACGGTGTATCGTCATATGCAATTGTACATGTCAAGTTACATCCAAAAAACATAACATTTCGTTTTCGAAATTTCTTTCATAGTAAAATTTATATACCATAGTATCGCAACTGCTATGTACCAGAAAAAAAGAGCTCTATGATACAGATCAATAAGATTAGTAGATCGGCAGCAAGTTGTACCCCAAGAAAGTGATAGATAATAGTATACACTGCGCAACAATTTGTTTTTATTGCAAAATTAATGCTTTTATTTATGTCCATAAAAAGTATGATGACGGTATTTGGTGTGCCACTGAAAAATCATACCACAGTTCTTTAAACTTCGCCTTTTCTCATTCATCAAAATGGCGGCAAAAGCCGCAGGCCTAGGTTGACGCCAATTTGCACTTATCATTAGAAAGCAAGCCGGTTAAAGTTTATGGGATCTTGCATCAATTTTCGAATATTAAATTTATCAATCATGATGCTTTGGACAACTGTTTCATGCTTCATGGCTACCATCAGGATGGTCCAGGCTTGGTCCCTTGTCTCTGGACAGGCGAACGAAAGCATCGCATCTACAAGGTCTGTAAATTAAGTGATGAGACTGGATTTTTTTAACTGTTTTTTTAAATATAATTACGATTTTATATTGTCACCCTCAAAATAACTTCCATTTGAACCCACACAGCGCTGAAGAGGGTTCTTCCACTTCTCATAGCAGTGCTGGAACTCCGACACTGGTTTAGCCTTCAGCCGGTCGCTGAGTGCTTTTAACTGTCCCAAAATGGGTTCCGCTGTTGTGATTTTTCAACTTCGGGAAGAGAAAAAATCACATGGACTCAAGTCTGGTGAATAAGGAGGCTGAAGAGCCTCAGAAATGTTTTTACTGGCGAAAAATTCGTTTATTGACATTGATGTGTGACAAGGAACATTATCGGGATGCAACACCCAGTTGTTCTTGATCTAATGAATGGCGGTGTGAGTCATGTTTAACTCTTCCCGGATTCTGTCGATATTTTCAAGATGAAGGTCTCCTGCTTCGTAGTGCATCTTCAATCAACTGTATCCCTTTTGAAAATGACTTAAACCACCGAAACACCTGATCTCTGCAAAACCTGCTAGCACACCGTTGCTTGAAATTATTGCTGTCACTCGTTGTTAAAACACAATAGAAGAAACTGTTCCACAAAAGCAATCGCTACGGACAAGCCAGTGACTCGAGCAAGTTCAAACTTGTACTGACGGGAATCACATGTTCCCATGTCACACCTCCAAGCCCGGCCCAGATCGAAGGCTACGTTGCCAGTCTTATCAGTTAATTTACAGACCTCGTGTCCTCTATAACGGAGGTACGGTCTATCAAAATAAGACAGCGCTAGCGCCATCTATCACACCAGAATTGGCCGCTGAGAAAAGCGTACAGCTGCTATTAGTTGGAGCTGTTGGGGATCTTAGTTCACGTTTAATAGCCCAGTCACCACGTGACCGCTAGATGATTGACGATTCTGGCTGTAAAGTAGATGTAGTCTACATGCCATTGAATAAACTAAAAATCATGATACTTTGGTCAGTCCGACCAAAAAGACAGCTAGCCATGGAAAGCTGTTTCGTGCTTCTTGACTATTCTTCTTCTTCTACTTCAAATCTACAGGGTGTTTCTTAATGATATGCGAATATTTAATAGTGTGAATCTACATAAGAAATTAATGTTAGTTTGCTTGATAAACTATGGCCCAAAAATGTTTCCTTGCAAAAACTCGGGGTGTTGAAGTTTTAGGAAAAACATGGGAATTAACTAATATTTTCAGAACCGCTTCAGATGTTTCACTGACATTTAGTACGTAGTGAAAGTTAATAAAGCTGCATATTTTTCAATGCAAAAATAATTTTTGCTTCAACAGTGGCGTGCGTACGGGTATTGACTTCGATATTTTTTAAGAAAAAAATGGTACGCCAATGGTTTTTTGCCAAATAAAAATTATTTTTGAATTACCCGTTCAATTCAAAATAAATGACCTATCTTGAATAGTTTTCCTTCGATGCGCCATTTTTGAGTAAAAAATAAAAACCGTTCTATTGTTCGAGAAAATTAATGTAATAATTGAAGAATGCAATTTAGCAATAAATATCTAGTTCGCTGTGACATCTTTTTCATTATTTAGTTTTCACAATCTTGTTAATAATGGTGAATTATTCAAATGCAAAAATGGTGGATATGCATTACGTAACATATATGACCTTGCCGACGATAATGGTGAGCAAGCCAGACGGATTTATCACCAGATATATCCCGATCGTGCTTTGCCAGATAGTCGAACCTTTTCTAATATTCATCGTCGTCTTGTTGAAACTGGTTCTGTCCGAAAAGGAACATCTGAAGGTAGACCTCTAAGTGTGAGAACACCTGAAATTGAGGAAGCAGTGCTGCACGAAGTCGAAGAACATCCTGAAACGAGTACGAGGAAGATCGCTAGACACTTAAATATTTGCCATCCAATTGTTTGGAGAATTTTAGCGGATTTTTTGTTACATCCTTACCATATTTTAAGAGTACAGGCGTTACTTCCCATTGATTTTCCAAGGCGTGTGATCTTTTGTCAGTGGTATCTTCAAAAAATTACACAAAATCCACAATTTGAATCAATGACTCTGTTCGCAGACGAAGCTAATTATTCTCGAAATACCATTCAAAGTTTCCACAATAATCATTTGTGGGCAGAAGAAAATCCGTATGCTGTAACCGAAATCCATTTCCAACATCATTTTTCGGTTAACGTATGGGCAGAAATTATTGGCAACCACTTTATTGGCCCATTCTTCTTGCCGGGACGACTTGATGGACAGACTTACCTCAATTTTCTTCAACAACAGTTGCCTTTGCTGCTTGATGATGTTCCGTTAGTAATAAGAAACAATATGTGGTACATGCATGATGGTGCACCAGGGCATTTCAGTGTAGCGGTTCGTAATTATTTACAAACTGTTTATCCAAATCGTTGGATTGGCCGCGGTGGGCCCCAAGAATGGCCACCAAGGTCCCCAGACCTCAACAGTTTAGATTTCTTTTTGTGGGGCTATCTTAGGACAGTAGTGTACACAAGTCCCATTAACACTGTAGAGCAATTAAGAGAAAGAGTAGTAGAAGCTTGTGATAGAATAAAAAACACTCCAGGAGGGCGGAAGCATGCATACTAAGTGAAGGGGGCCATTTCCAAGAATTTTTGTAATCATTTCGTTGGTTTTAATGTTATGTTTATGTTGTCAGTTGTTGTTGTGTTTAATTTTTCCAATTATATTAATAATAATTTTGCAAGTTAGACAATAGAACGGTTTTTATTTTTTTACTCAAACATGGCGTATCGAAGGAAAACAATTCAAGAAAGATCATTTGTTTTAAATTGAACGGGGAATTAAAAAATGATTTTTATTTGGCAGAAAACCAATCTGCATACCAATTTTTTTTAAATATCGCAGTCAATACCCGTACACACGCCACTGTTAAAGCTAAAAATTATTTTTGCATTGAAAAATATGCAGCTTCATTAACTTTCACTATTTCACTACGTACTAAATATCCGTGATATATCTGAAGCGGTTCTGAAAATATTAATTAATTTCCATTTTTTTCCTAAAACTTCAACACCCCTAACTTTTGTAAGGAAACATTTTTGGACCATAGTTTATAAAACTAACATTAATTTCTCATGTAGATCCACATCCTTAAATATTCGCATACCATTAAGGAACACGCTGTACTCTACTTCGCTCACAATAGAAACAAAAGTCAAAACAAATCAATGCATAATTATAATGAGACTACTATTTTTGTGTTCAATGTGAGCGCAGTTGAGCAACACTTTTGGTTTTATGTATGTATATATTATGCTGCCATCATCAGGAGTCCGTCAATGTAGAAGAGAACACATGGCAAGGTGATCAAAAACTGGATCTACGTCAAAAAATGTTGCACAACATAAATATATTTTACTACTAGAGTGCAGAAAGATTTGGATTAACTAGATAAATTTTCTTTAAACTTTTCAAATGTAGAGGTTGAAATTTGAGAAAAAATTCTAACATCTCGACCGCATCTGAGCCATTAGGAAAAACAACGTGATGGAAGTTTAAAATACATACGGTCTAAAATATTTAAATGCAAAGATTTCATAGATTCGATCAATTTTAAATTTGACTATTTGAGTTATTTTTAGCAACAAAAGCGCTGCTTACAGACTCTAATACTTTTACATCTTTGAACATGTAATATGTCTCAACGTTTTTTGTGGGGCATCAATGAACACAGATGGAAGATATTGAGAATCTTCGATATATCTTCATCCGAGATTAATGCCAAACAAACTTTCGAGAGATTTTGCTATTTGGGCTATGAAAACTAGACTATAACGGATTTTCCAACGTGTCACCCTGGTAGCGAGCATTGTGGCGCCGCTTCAGGGTTTACCGTTTACCAGTTCGCCCTCCATGTCTTCTCCCTGTTGGGTTGGCCGACAGCGCCCTGCTCAACGTCATCGTTGCCTCCTTCCTCTTCCACAACTATCGATCCTTCTTTCCCGGAACATTCAGCGGCAACGGTGGCGCTGAAGAAACTGTACAGTTGGAAAACAAGAGATTCGAAAGCTTTTCGAGGTAGTTGATTTAAAATTGACGTGTCCAGAGGTTGCATTTCACAACAAATTCTCTCTCAACATCGGTCTTGCATATTTTGTCACACAATAGCAGATTTAGGAAGCTGTCCAGAGATTGAAAATTGAAGAGAGGGTGGGTGGAGATGGCTTTGGTGGCAGCTGCTCGATCTCGATGATTCATCTACGGGGGCCATGATATCCATGACCCCCTCCCCCTGAACCCACCGCCCTTAGTGGTACTAAGGCAACTCTTCATTGAGGACCGAATTAGAGGAGATTGATCAGTATGACAATTTTTGTGATAATTCAGATGAGCTTAACTGCAAATACATATTTTCTACCTTCAAAAATTATTTAAAATAATTAGCACCTGTGGCAGTCATTACCAAAATCATGAAAATGAAAGCAGTACTTGATTAAACACGCTTTTTTATGTCATATATACTCAGCTTTGACGTACTGTTCACTAAATATGTAATTCCATGTATTTGAACATACTATCAGATGTTCCCAATTATACAAAGTTTGAGCTGACTTAGGGGTTCCAAGAATATTTTTTTTTATACTCCAACCACCACGAAGGTCTAAAGCCTAAACACCCATGAGGTACTTACGGGATCCGCTGGGTGGTACCTCCGCGTATGGTAGTCAGAGGCCGTCTACCACCTACGGACAATCACAACATCCATAGCCAAGAGAAAAATTTCTCCTGGTACGGGATTCGAACCCGCGCACGGCGACTGATCAGGAGACCAAAGAGTCTACTACTGCGGCCACCGCTGCTGCTTATACGGTGAGGTTCAAATTTTGCTGACGCCATAATGTGTACGAGAGAGAAGCGCGATTAGCGTGCGATGTGTATGTTAGAGAGAGTGTGCCGTGACCTCGTACTCCGGTTGCTAGGCAACGAGGTGCTTCCATGTCTTTCTACATACCTGTATAATATTCGCATTAGTTCGACAATAGTTTCTAACACAAGTTTTTAGTATATCAAAAAAGTTATTTACTGATAAACTGAATCATGGCTTAGATCATGACGTCAGAGGTCATTTGGAGGCCCAGTTTGTAGGGCCCGATATTCTACATAAGAGTGCATTTTCAAACTTGAGGACAAACGGTCATAAGTTGTCCAATCAGCATGACTTACTGTTACATCTGAAAAGTACGAATACCTCCAAAAAACTGTGCAAACACACATTCTTCCAAAGAACGATTGTAATAGAATTTCCGGAATATCAAGTCATTTTATCGGTAATCGCAAGCATGACCTAGGACCAACATGATAACCTCAGGGGTCATTTGGAGGTCGTGTTTACAAAACGACGTTATATATGAAAATGCACGCTGATGAAGAATGTCGAGCTGCACACAAGATCTGCTGACAAAAATGACGAATAGTATTTACGTTTACGAATACGACCTCTAAATAACATGAGATCTTCGTTGAACTGATTTTTGATATTTTTCAAATTTTATGACATCATTTTTTTTTCATAAAAATGCGTAGTTGCCAAGTTTTCGCAGCATCCGGGTAGTCTTCAGGCGTTGCAGTAGGACCTTAGCGATTGAACTATTAGGCACCACTTGACTTCATGTATAAAAATGAAGTTAGATGTAAAATGTTGAACTCCACCTGAATCTGCTGCCAGAAATGATGTTTCCTATCTGAATTTATGAAGTTGGCTTTCCAATGGCGACTGAAGTCATTTCTAAATTTATGTTTGTCTTTTTGATATCCTGTAACTTTTGATGGAACCTTTCTCCAAAAAGATAAAAAAATGCGTGATTACCACGTTTTCGGGGTGTTCTAGTTTTAAAAGCATCATATCACTTACGAAATCTATATGAGCTTTCTCACAATTTTATTAGAATTTTAATAGCACTGATTTTCAGACGCTACGAATAGGAAATTTTAATAGCACTTTAAACAACTCAAAATTTGACGGAAAATCATTGATACTGACAGAAATGTTTATCTCCGCAATAAACTTAATGCCATCCTAAAAAATGAGTTGATGCTTAGCTGCTTCAAGGGTTCTAGCTTTTTTTTCAAAGATACATTATATAAAAACTATTATACTAATTTTCCGCCAAAGGATCTATTGTCATCATCATCAAACGACCAAATACATGGAATTGCCCACAAACAAAAAATATGAAGGACGTTGCAGATATTTAACAGCAAGAATGCAAAGGCGCCATTATCATCATATCTACAAAAAGATATGCCGCTAATAGCACATAACAATTTAGTCATTTTTATTCATCCTGCCATTACATATACACGTATAAATATTATTTGTGAGGAAGCGTTCAGATATGGATGATTCAATGCCAAGATAATATCTATAATTTTGGCTCGCCAGTCTCGCTTACTAGTACATCTGAATGGAATATCTATGAAGTACAAGTACAAAATTGTGTTTTATCTGTGTGTTGATACCGATGTTTCGCACGGATAGGGTTTAGCCTCAATTTGTTGTTTTGTACACAATTGACCTCCAGTTTCCAGGGTAACAGAACTTTGCATGCAGAGTACCTGAACAATCTCTTCCTCTCTGACCTCTGACCATGAGTCAGTAATTGCATAGGTCGATGAATACTTTTTTGTTCAAGCTGGACATGGGCAAACTTCCTGTTATCTGGGAGAATATAAGTGTTACAGAACATATATGAGGAAAATTGGAAGCAAGTTTCAAAGTCCATATCATTAACATCACAGCAGAAATATCAAGTGCTTCAAGTATGAACATAGCAGATCGAAAATGTGCTACCATTGTGATACTGCACTGATCGCTCAAATTATACATTTACCGTCTGTTTATAGTCTACGACAAAGAATACTAAACATATTGGAAGGGCAGTGCCATTAGAAATATTATCTTAGGAAGGATTTCAGCCTGCTGTTATTTTTGTTTAGGATACAATTTCCGTTCTATTGTCCGAGAAAATTAATCTGACAATTGAAGAATGCAATTTAGCAATAAATATCTAGTTGCTCTGGAATATGTCACTGGCTTTTAACATCTGACAAGTCTCTGTTATTCAAATCTGTTCTCTGTGACATATTTTTAATTATTTAGTTTTTACAATCTTGTTAATAATGGTGAATTATTCAAATGCAGAAATGGCGGAAATGCATTACGTATATGGCCTTGCCGCCGGTAATGGTGAGCAAGCCAGACGGATTTATCACCAGAGATATCCCGATCGTGCTTTGCTAGATAGTCGAACCTTTTCTAATATTCATCGTCATCTTGCTGAAACTGGTTCTGTCCGAAAAGGAACATCTGAAGGTAGACCACTAAGTGTGAAAACACCTGAAATTAAGGAAGCAGTGCTGCACGAAGTCAGAGAACATCCTGAAACGAGTACGAGGAAGATCGCTAGACAATATTTGCCATCAAATTGTTTGGAGAATTTTAGTGGATTTTTTGTTATATCCTTACCACATTTTAAGAGTGCAGACATTACTTCCCATCGATTTCCCAAGGCGTGTGACCTTTTGTCAGTGGTATCTTCAAAAAATTACACAAAACACGCAATTTGAATCAATGATTCTGTTCACGGACGAAGCTAATTTTTCTCGAAGTGCCATTCAGAATTTCCACAATAATCATTTGTGGGCAGAAGAAAAACCCTATTCCGTAACAGAAACCCATTTCCAACACCAATTTTCGGTTAACGTATGGGCAGGAATTATTGCCAACCACTTTATTCCAATTCCAAATCGTTGGATTGGCTGCGGTGGGCCCCAAGAATGGCCACCAAGGTCCCCAGACCGCAACAGTTTAGATTTCTTTTTGTGGGGCTATCTTAAGACACTAGTGTACACAAGTCCCATTAACACTGTAGAGGAATTAAGAGAAAGAATAGTTGCAGCTTGTGATAGAATAAAAAACACTCCAGGGATATTTCAACGAGTGCGAAAATTCCATGAGAAGGAGGGCGGAAGCATACATACTAAGTGAAGGGGGCCATTTTCAACAATTGTTGTAATCATTTCGTTGGTTTTAATGTTATGTTTATGTTGTCAGTTGTTGTTGTTCATTACCCTTAATACGTTGTACTAAATATCAGTGAAATATCTGAATCGGCTCCGAAAATATTAATTAATTTCCATTTTGTTCCTAAAACTTCAACACCTCGAATTTTTGTAAGGAAACATTTTTGGACCATAGTTTATAAAGCAAACTAACATTATTTTTTCATGTAGATTCACACCTTTAAATATTCGCATATCATTAAGGAACACCCTTTATATCCATACACCATTTATGAAATCGTGTTAAAGGAAAAATAAATACCCAATGTTGCAAGAACTTCTTTGTTACGTCTACGAGTATTTCCTTGGCCGTAATCCAATGTGCTTCGATTTCAGAGTATCCTGAACATTTCCACCGTCTTCAACATATTGAATAATACAGTAATTATTAACCGAGTGTGGAGATGTTGGGAATGCTGATCCCCTCCTCCAAAATAACTTTTGTATAAACCTTAGATACATCCTGATATCCAACACGACATTTCCATCACGATCATCGCTGAGGCCTAATGAATTATACCACGGTACGACGGATGACCTAGTTAAGGGCGACACGTCGGTGATGTATCCCTTTGTGCACTGGAAATACCAGGTCAATCACCAAGAATTTAGATAATCCCCTGGACATAATTGACAACGAAGCCCTACAGTATGGATGCCATATTAATAGTGCAATGCCGCATATTACATATTTACGAGGAATCTCATTATGGAACTAAAAGTTCTTCCGCCATATCTATATTATGTAATACCTTTATATTCCCACAGCCGCACACAGGGATAACGCAAACATCTGAGTGTACTGCAACTGGTGTATAAAAGTTACGCCGAGCGGAAATTGGAACGCAGTTTCGTAACTACGAGCCCCTTCCCACTTCAGTTGGCCCAACTATTGAAATCTTAGTTTTTTTCTTATCAAACACAAATAATAAAAATGTAGCAGGGTGTTATAGGTTTAAAATTACTAACAATGAATATTTTGATAATATATAGTAGAAAACACCAACTTTATCACTCGCTAATCAAATTTGCAGCATAAAAATAACACATGTTGCAATTACAGCATATCAACCTATTTTCATTTCAATGCAAAATAAGTCTAAAACGCATAGGTGGCTGTGAAAAATAAAAGCCATGACAATTGTTTTTATTAATCACAGCTGTCAGAATACGTTTAAAATAGTTTTGGGTAGTTAAGGTTGTCAAAATGGGTAGAGGAAAGGTTATTAGTGAGAAAATTCGGTTACTGATAATTAAATTTTTTAATTCTGGGAAATCAAACTGAGAAATTGCAACTCTGTTAGACTTATCGCGGTACAGTGTGAGAAATATTGTTAGAAGATATAACGTAACTGGTTCAGTTAATATTAAGCCACGATATGTGAAAAAAAGTAATATCACAAATGCCGACCGAAGAGCATTAAGAAGAATAATCGTGAAAAACAGGCGTGCCAATTATTTACAATTAAGTGCTCTGTGGAGTGACGCTGTTGGAAGGAGAATTTCGAGGTCCACAACTCATAGAGAGGCCCACAAACTGGGATTTAGCACTTGCAAGGTAAGTCTCATAAAAAAAAAGTGAAGTAAAAACCCTAAAGTTGCACAACTTGTTTATAGGCCAGAGAAAAGCCACTATTAACTCCACTGCAAAAGAAAAATCGGCTTAGATGGGCTAAAGAACATAGACAATGGACACTTCAACAATGGTGTCCAATACAATGGAGTGATGAGGCCCGATTCGAAGTTTGTGTTGGTGACAGTCGCAGTAGAGTTATTCGCAAAAAAAAAATGAAGCATTCCTTGTCTGAAGAGAAAAATGAAATGTCCAGCATCCATTATGGTCTGGGGCAGTATGTCATCAAAAGGAGTAGAGAAACTTCATTTTATTGATGGAAATGTGGATACAAACAAATATTTGGCAATTTTAGAAGAATCGCTTTTACCAGTGATGGAAGAATGTTTGACATCCGGCCAAGATTATGTGTTTCAGCAAGATGGTGCAGCGTGCCATACCTCAAAAAAGGCTATAAAATGGATGGAAGAAAATAATGTACCACTTTTGAAATGGGTTTCTAGCAGTCCAGATCTGTCGCCTATTGAAACTTTGTGGCACGAGATGAATAAGGTTCTACGACAACATCCTGCTCGTAAAATCTCTGAACTGAGACAAAAGAGAAATATGGGATTGTTCTACACCAAATTTTTGCCAAAACTTGGTTAATACTATGCCCCAAAGAATTTCAGCCGTAATAAAAAATAAAGGTGATTTTACCCAATGGTAATCTTTCAATTGTTGCTTTGTTGACTTCGCGCATTTATTCGCGCATTGTTTATTTGTTCAGATGTTCTATTAGTTATAGGTCTAAGTGATTTCAAATATATATTTTTTAGGACTATAGTGTATCTAAAATGTTTTTGAGAAAATGAATTGTTTTAGAAGTAAACTGTTTCTTTATGTTTAGTTTATAAAGGGATATTTTGGTACAAATCATGAAGTGGGCCAACTAAAGTGGGAAGGGGCTCGTAAGCTGTGCATCGACGCCAAGTCAAATTAGGGGTGGGTTTGAATATTGCAAGTTGATTGGCTAATTCAAATTTTAATCATTATATTATTTATCCGTGGAGTGAAGTATGTCTAACTTCATCCTTTCAGATTGAACTTCAACCATCTGACAACAACCAAGTCCATCCCCAACTCGGCTGCGTTATCCTGCGTCATAACGGTTCGTCCTTCTTTGAGATTTTGTTGAACCCAGTTCATAACAGACTGAGTGACAGGATTGGACAAAACTTCTTTTAATAGATTGGTCCACAGTAAACGGCAGTAGTCGTCCACACGGGGATCATGTAAAAAACCTACAAAACGTCAAAAAAAACCTATGAGTTGTCAACTTGCAGACTAGGTAGTTTTTAGCGCGCAAACAGTAATTGCACGTTTGTTCACTAGGATCGCTGTGAACGTCCATCTATGAAGAAATCCCTCAACTAAACTACACGCATTATTGGTTGCATAGTTTTGTGACGCTGACTGATCCGTGACTGTAGTTTTTATTTCTAAGAAGAAAGTTGTTTGAATAGCAAGATCGCATCTGGATGATTATGTGTATTGTGCATGTGTATAAAATCAGTAATACTTACTGTGTGAGAAATCATTACTGAATATGCCGAATATGACGGGTTATTTATATGTTGGGCTTTCTGAAGAGAGGTTATGTTCAAAGTTATAAATTACGAAAAACTGAGGAGAATTACAGGAAATCATCACCGTGCTGGCATTGTGTGTAATTACTGTTAGCATGTATATGGCTTGTAATGTAATTCGACAGTGTACAGTGATTATAATTATTTCTTATCTCTCTCATTTTTGAAATTCAGCAAATTTGTATATGTAATTTCCAGAATGGGTAAGAAAAAGTGGATGCGCAACTAATTTAGTTTTGAATCTCGATTAAGTGTATTTGAGAGAGGAATCCAATGGAATTATCATCAACACATACAACTTACAGCTTAGACCTCCAGTAATGCCATCTCAGAAGCAGATTTTACATCACATCAGAGCCAAAGATTGATAACAAGCCTCATGACGTTTAGGCAATACGTACAACTATATCAAAAAAAATCGGCATAATGTCACTTTTCAAGATACGTGATACCCGTGCCGATCAGGTCCTATGGGAAGAGCTTGATCATGCCAGAACGGGAAATAGAATCCTCACAAGTCGTGTAGTAAATTTAAAATCTGGCGAATTTTTGTAAACGATTGCAGAATTCTCATATTCCTATCAAGCAGCAGTATTGGGACATGAGCAATATTTCAGGCCGGCTCTCATCTGGACTTTGTAAAGACAAAAGGCACGTATAGATAAAAAAACTCATTCACGAGTCCGCTCTAAACGGATAACAAAGCTGCTGAAATTGTGGTCCACGAAAGTTCTTATTCCATCAGGCTAGGGATAATAATAATAATAATAATAATAATAATAATAATAATAATAATAATAATAATAATAATAATAATGATGGGTCATTATTAAGGAATACATTACATATTTATATAATGCTCCGTAAAAGGCGAAGTCTAGAAAATATCTACTCTACTCAACCTTTCGGAAAATGATTAAAATAAAAAAAATGAATAAAAAAAAACGGACTCAGAGAGGAAGACATTAGAGCGATTTTAGATAACAAAAACTATACATGGCTTTAATTAACAACGCAACAATTAACACAATTAATTTTTTCCTGACTTTATTTGTAGAATTTCAAAATAAATTGCACATTAACATTGCTTCTTTTTCTTCTCTACAAGATAGCATAATTGGATTTTCAATATGACGTTTTGTCTCTTATCCTCTAGCATCAACTTAATTTTTTCTCATAGACGACATATTGGATTTTTGCATAAATGAATAGGATTTTTGATTATGATTCCAAAAATATATAATACGTCATACGTTGATGTTACCAAACCTTAGTTATTTCAAAAAAGCAGCATTTCCTTGGCAAGCCTTGAAATTATCCGATAGTCGTTTCTTTCGCTTACCAGATTTATCTCAAAATCACTTTTATTTTTTCCTGATATCATTTGAGATTTGATTCCAAAATAAAATGCATTTTAACATTGCGACTTTTTCTTTATTTTTTCTTATGGACGACATATTGAATTTTTGCGCAGATGGATAGAGTTTTTAAGTCAGATTTCAGAAACGGATGATAGGTCATACATTGACATTGCCAAACCTTAGTTATTCCACAATACAGAAGTTTCTAGGTAGGCCTTGAAATTATCATACTTCATTTGTTTCATACCAGACCTCAAATTGAACATAGCAACAGAGTTTGGAAGACTGCGAAGAAGAGAAATATATCGAGCAGTGAACAATGTTCCAATATAGCCTCCATATTAAAAAACAGAGTTGGTGTTGAAAGTAGGAAGAAGAAATGTCGAATTGAAAATTTACCTACGCCATCTTGTAGAGGAAAATAAGTAACAATGACAACGTGCAATTTATTTTGAAATCCCATCTCAAATAAAGTCAGGAAAACATAAAAGTGATTTTGGGATTTCATTTGTTTTATATACCAGACGAGACCTCAAATTAATCATAGCAACGGAGTTTGGAAGACTGAGAAGAACTGAAATAAATCGTGCAGTGGATAATGTACAGAAAAGAGTCAGCACTTACCTGCAAAATAACGGACAACATTTGGAACATCTACTATGATTTACATCTGCTTATTTATGATTATTATTGTTATTACCATCAATAAAATGTTCATATTGTGTTCAGGTTTCACCATACCTTTTAATTTTCTTATAATGTTTATCTAACAACAAATTCATGGCCAATTAAGGACATGCATCACCGAATTTTGGACTGAAAAGCCCATTTAAATGTAAAAAACAATATAGCGTCAATATGGAAAAACAAAATTAGTGATGGAAGTCGAAAGAAGCAAAAAAATTCACTACGTCATTGTAGAGGAGAATAAGTAACAATGACCACATGCAGTTCATTTTGAAATCCCATCTCAAATAAAGCAAGGAAAAAATAAAAGTGATTTTGGGATCTGGTAGGCGAAACAAATGACTATCGGATAATTTCAAGGTCTACCTAGGAAATTCTGCTTTTTTAAAAAAAATCAAGGTATGGCAATACCAATGTATGACGTATTCTACATATTTGGAATCAGAATTAAAAACTTCATTCATCTGTGCAAAAATCCAATATGGCGTCCATCAGACAAAACAAAGTTTTTGCTGGAGGACAAGAGAATAAAAATCATATTGAAATTCCAATTATGCCTTCTTGTAGAGAACGAAAAGTGGCTATGTTAATGTGCAATTCATTTTTAAATTCCACTGCTAATAAAGTCAGGAAAAAATTAAAATGATTTTGGGAAAAATCGGGTTTTCCCGTCTCTCTCCGGAAGTACTATGAGTTCCAAAACTTTCTAAGCAGCATTTTGTTAATTACCTAAGTACACAACTTTGCCCTCATTTAAGCGACTTCGTATCTCTTACAGTTTCCGAGGTCATTATGGTGAGGGTCGAATTTGAAACACCCTGTATATGAAGTTTTGTAATATCAAAAGTATCAGGGCGTTAAAATTTGGTGCCTCCCAACTAACAATTATCACTCCTATTAGAGTTGTAAGAATGATTATACAGTATTCTTTACACAGCATTGTATACTGTAAGAACATTGGCAAAACCCTCTCAGAACAGCTATACAAGCGGAATGGGCACACCTAATAGGACATTCAGTCATTTAAGAGGTTGTATAAGGGCTGCAGGTAAAAGTTATACAACAAAAGTGTAAGCCCCTTGCAGCCGCTATAGGACATTTGCGTCAGTGCAAGATTCAGTTTTTGTCAACTATACAACTATTCTGTTTCGTGATTCTACTTTATTGCAACCAAACTGTTTCTTATGTATTGCATATACGAAGTGAAGAATATATAACTAACACATTACAGTCATCTTGTTTACTTACATATCGGCCATTGTGAATTTCATACACAGGTATATGATATACTTCTACACTGTGATATAGGGCTATTGAATTACTTGCGCAGCAAGTTTTATTGTGATTATCGTGCAAAGTAGTTAAGCAATTTCTACGGGATTCTTATTTGATGCATATTTTGATAATGATCAAAAGTATGTCTAGATTTTTAAGATGGAAAACTGAACTTACATATTTGCGTCAAATCTTGCACAAATCCTATATTTAGACACAATTACACTAATGTTCATCACTTTATATCTGTAATTTCGAACTGAAACATAATTATTTAATATTAAATAGAGGAATAAATGTTTGCCCAATATGGCTGGTGGTTGTATATAATCATGGCATCTTCCATGTTGTCTTCAGTTTATTAGAATATTTAGGTGTTGCCTGCAGGTGTTATAAAACAATTTGACAAATGCCTGAAATGAAATACCGACAGAGTCGCATGATTTACCCAGAATTTGTACCAGATCTATGTCTTCTGTTTGAATAGTAGATTAAACCTTTTGAACCAATATGCATGCGTTGTTTGTCTTAAATCATTGGTTATGGCATTTTAACAAAAATATGACAGCAGAAAGTTAGGTTATGGTGAAGTTGTATACCAACATATTTAGCATATGTACAGCCTTTAACAGTTACTAAACAACAGTTGTATAAGTGCTTCCGTTGGGAGCAACTTGTTGGCTAAAGTAGTAATATGCACAGCAAAACAACAAGGCTCGGGTTTGTTTTATAAACGTTACCATGGATGTCACAACACAACCATTTTGACTAACGTTCAAATATGTCGTATAAAATAGTTGTATGAACGTTTATGCAACAGTTAAAAATTTGTCCTATAAGGTGTTGTATAACTATGCTAAAGAATATTTTAAACACCTCATTTTAGAGCAAATATGTTGCAGAAATCAAATTTGCAATCCACACAACATTAAGCCAGCATTTTGATGTTCAGGCAACAACAATAGAGAGCTTTTATGACCGATCGGTTCTTTTACCAAAAGCTTATAGTACTACTTTGCTAGTTGGGCTTAACCCCTCTAGGTAAGATTGCTTCACCATTTTACAATAAGTAACTCGTCTTTATTGTGGACTTACGATATATACAAGGTGACCCGACGAAAATAGGAAGTAGTTTAATAGAAAAACTATAAAAGATATTCGAAAACGATCTGCGCAGCAAAACTAATCTTAGAAGATATCTTATAGATGTGTATTTTTAAATTATTTGGAGATGTACAGAGTGTTGCAGGGTGTTACACAGTTCCGTGGCAAAATAAACATGTTTTTTTTTTAATGAAGCACCTTATATTTTATTATGTATAATCATACCGCCAGTCCATTAAAGCCCAATCAAACTTATAAAACACGAATCTGATGGTGTAAAAGTACATGGGATGTTCCAATTCTTGAGAAATACAGCATTTTCAGTTTTGCAGGACCCTGATGAAGTTAGCGTACTTTTTCTTTCAAAAAATTCAGTGAAAAGCTATGCAAAATTTCAGGAGTCAAAGTTTTCAAGAATAGGTATTTCTTCGGACAAATAATAAAATGACTAAGCAAATGACGATCAAAATCCTACAGTGTGTTATATCAACCTTCTTGTTTCCGAGGGTGTTCCATAAACAAACAAGTTTGTTGTGTCACGGAATTGTGCAACACCCTGTATATCTGTAATAATTTAGAAATATTCACTTATAAGATGTTCATCTTGCTGCGTGAATTGTTTTCGAATATCTTTTTTAGTTATACTATTGAACAACTTTCCAATTTCGCTGACACCCTGTTTATATTCCAAGTGTTAACGTGATTTTTATTATATTGTGTTCCCTGGGTATATTAAAGACGAGTTAGTTTTCGTAAAATGGCAGGTTTACCCATAGGGGATGAGGCACCAAACTTTAACACCCTGTATCTCCAGTCGAAAGCATTTCTGGGCTTTGCGCAGAAGCGAACAATCCATCAATCAGTACAACATGAACTATCCGCTAGTCAAATTCCATATGTTTTGTGCCTGGTATTTTGTCACGTAAGTCAGGAGGCAGGAATTTTCTTCTGGTGGCGGAAACCACGCTGCCTGTCGATAATGAATTTTCATCACTTTGTAATTTTTTGCGATAAGTTTTTCAATACAGTGTTAAAGAATAATCGTGAGTATTTTGGAGAAGTTAAATATGCTGCCCCATAGGACTCACGGTGTCAGTCAAGCACGAAAAACGAAATCTGTGAATGCAGACTACTTACTCACCAGGGCATCGAACGGATTAATTAGTAGCTTGATGCAGATACCTGAGGATTCGCCCATGCAGCAATATTTTCAGTTCTCGGAATAATCTTTCTTGTATACGTGCATAAAGACACTATTTACGATTGCAAAAGTGTATGCGTATCCGTTTAATAAATTTCAACGTTCTCGCAAACAACATTGTAGCAATGGCTTGTTTTTTTTGCTGACCATCCACGACTTACCAGTATGCAAAGACATACATTGTTACCGTAGAAGGCTTGTGGCAGAAAACGATTGATTTATTTATTGACCGACAGCAACACACTTCAATTGTTGTAGGCAACATAATAATGTTATTTTAGAAAACTACGTGGTCTCTAGTGGATGCCAAAATTTAACTCGTGACCTTACGTCAAACAGGTGTTTGACCTCGTAGCGCGTCAGTATAGCCCTTACGCCTAAGATGAGCAAGCATTTCTTTCCTCCTGATAGTAGAAAACAGGCCGATCATGCGACCCATCACCTATATCTGTCTTTCGTTGATATAGCAACAGCAGGTATAATACTGCACTGTGTAGGCACATACACTTTAAAGCATTTTTCATAAGAAGAACTGAAAAGTTAGTCAAGAATGGCTGATGAAATTGTACGCGTCAAGCGCAGCTTACATAACTTACACAAGATTACATTGGGTAGCATTCCGATAGTTGGGCAATTTGACAGCAGCATCTGAAAATAGATCGTAAATGTCTAGCATGTAAGAACCGTAAAAATATTGCCTGTTCAGAAGCGCCATAACAAAAATTGCCGGTGAGCAGCACCCGAATTAGTGTTCACTTTACACTTTCTGATACTCATAGTTTTTAGACTTCTGCACAATATAACACCTAGGTGAAACTCGCCAGCCTTCCTGTAAATAGTCAATATCCCTACAACTGGGACCTCCGGAAAATCCTCTCTGCTTCTTCAAGCGATGTTCAATACTACCCTATCTCTTTTTGCATATCACATAGGTAAACTTCAGGTCCATTGAGACAGACTATGGCTCATGACTGAAGTTTATTTTTTTATGCACCATTCAAGGACCAATGTTCAACCCTGCCATCCTCAAATGATAATGCTACTCACGTTTGGTGTATGGACTTTTGCCTTTCTCATCCTGCACTATTGTACAGGATACAAACTTTAGAGATATCTTCTCCCTTCAGCTTACCCAAGTTTGGCACCTTGCAGAGCGGGGGTTAAAGAACGACCTCCTGGAGGCAGTCAACACTAAATGAAGTGTGATTGCATTGCAATTAAAGATAATCTCACAAAAGGAGAAAATTTCAATATATATATATATGTATATAGAGAATATGATCATGCGGAGAAAGGTACATAACAACAAGTAGGATTGTGGACTTCGTGTGTCGTTTTTTCCCCCTCCAACTTCGTTTCCTCAGGTTACACCCGTACCCGGATGTGTGGGCATGTGTATCTACTTTTGTAGTTTCATATGTGCATTCATTTCGGGCCTGATGAAGCCAACCAGCAGAAATACGTATCGCTCGGGTTACCTATCCTATTTTCTGCTCGAATCCACTTTCCTCCTTTTTGCGGATTTTGCCCATTATTTTCCTAAGTGTTGTTATATATGTATATATACTATATACAATTAATTGTTAATTGGGATATTGGCAAATCTTTTAAGCTTAAGTTGACTCTTTTGACGATAACATCAAGCTTTCGGCATTCTCAACAAATTAAAAAGTATTACACGTGAGAAGAAATTTTGGTGAAACAATCGGAATGCAGTCTCTAACCTTCTACTTCCGCTACACGTGGAGAGGGGACGGCACGGAAAGATAAAGCGTCGACAGATGACAAGTGATTGACGCGACGGATCGTGGAACTGTAAACCTCCCTGTCCAACTTTGGGTGTGAAGTATACGAGGGACGCTCGCTAAACCTCCACCCAGAATTACTATAATGCTGAATTAACCTGTTTTGGAAAAAAGTGTGTAATGTCAGTGAGAAAATAAACTTCAGGTCTCACCGTGAACTTAAAATAAAAATGAACCTGGTGAAACAAATGAAGAACAGGGTTATAAAAATCTCAGACAGTACTTTCCATCTTTCCAATTTAAGGAAGCTTTCATCTATAATATTCCATTTCTTAATTCTGAGTCAATCTGTTGTATTGATCTACCTTTGTCTTCAATTTCCTTACGGTACTGATTTTCCCATTCAATTGCACCTTCCTCTATAGCTTGTGATTTCTTCTTTTGTAATTAATAAGTTCATCTTGTTGCTCAATTACGACATTTAATTTGGTAATGTCCTCCTTGAGCGGGCTTACTATATCGGTTTCATAGCTGTCTTTACTGTACAATATTTTTGTTTTTCAATAATAATGACGTCATTCGCACGCAACTTCTATGGAATATCTTGAAACAGTTTGGACACACCAGGCATGTAAACTTCTTGTATTAATTTCCCATTGGTGTTGCATTTAGTCTGGAACGCCACTGGATATACCCAAATCTTTTTAAATGGAATTCTGTTTATTCACTATTTACGTTCATGCTCGGAAAACTTCGGAAAATTTCGTATTTTCAGTTTACAGTGAAACTATCTTTCGGTTGATATACCGTACATAAGTTCTGTATCTTGATTTGATCATATGGAACTGGAGCGTCTAAATGTCCAAAGCCATTTTCTGTGGAACCTTTTGTGGTCACCTCTGATAAGCAAGGATCCCTCCTTTCGCAACAGAAGGAGGGAGGGACCACTGACTGTACTCGCTATTTTACTAACAATAATAATAATACACATATACATCAGTGCGGCAAGTTTAGCCAAAGGGCTACTCTTATTCTCACTGACTGCATGAAATGTGAAGCTTTTTTGGAAACGGGCTGAGTAGTGGACTAGCATCGCATAATTTAGGTTATGTCTGATATTTCTCTGATTAATGTTACCTATTGGTACCAGCTTTTCTAAAATATAACGAATCCAAATAAGAATAGAGTAAAATTAAAGAATATTGCAAAGTTGACAGGATCAAGCTTTCAACTATTTTTTCCGAGTCTTAAAGTTTAGAATGTACCTGTTGGAATACAAAAGTTTCAATTTAGAAAAAGTTTTCTGAGACAGGTAACTATCAAACTTCAAGTTCGAGTGTAAAATAACACCCAGATAATCAGTACAATTGCGTATGTTTAGGAAAAAAAATCATACTCGAACTCTTTTTTAGGATTGATCCTGAGGCAATGCTGTTTCCAACAATCTGTAATATTAATTAAATCAGTCTCAATTTTAAACGACACTTCATTTCACTGAGAATATTTTTAAAGTTACTTCAGATGATTCAAAATGATTGTGTGCGGTTTGTATTCAAATTGCGTAAATTTGACTACGTTTCGCCTGAATATCAGGTACTAAAATGGATGAAAATGAATGGTTTGGTAGGATATCGTTTCTTAAATTTCACGCATAAAGTATTGCTAATATCATAGTCTCATTATCTTAGAGAAAAAGATTCCTTTAGTCAGGATATACATGGCTAATGTGTAAGAAACAAAAATATTAATTTATTACAACATCGTTCAACCCTGTTCGAACATAGTTTCTTGAGGCGTATAAAAAAATATTCACTTCCCGTGTTCCGTAAAAAAGTTAAAACCTCTGTTAATTTCCTCAACCGTTTGGTCATGGCTGTTACATGAATCTATTTTCATATAAGTACATATATCATTGCAGGTCAGTATTTTTTTAATAACCGTTGGTTTGTGATTTTTCTATTTTATAAATTTCTGTATTGCTAATATCCCACTTAACGCATGTTGCGGAACGATTGGTTAAGTGTAAGAGTAGCAAATGCTAAATAAACGTCTGTTATTATGAGTGTTATACAGGGTGTAAACGTTATGGTAGTCATTATTGAAATGGGTAATAGGGGGGGTCAAAACAAGTCAAAAGGTTCATATGACCTATGGTCCAAAAATAAATAGATTTTTTGTCTAAATGGCTTTATAGTTTACAACTTTAAGTGCTTTATATCGACCACAATCACCACAATCTTAGTAATTTTTATTATCTAATCTAAAACGTTTTTAAATTGGGTAATTAACAAATAAATGACATTAAGTTTTTCTGAGTTTCGTCAAAATTTGTAGTCAGTAAGTAAGTAAGTTTCATTAAATTAAATATTTAAAACACACATGACAACAGCGAGACGGTTATTCATCACTCTTGTCAAACCGGCAATCGATCGCAAACGGTACCAGTGGTTAGATATTGTTCGCGTACGTCGTCGTGTTTATTTACAATGTTCTCGAATCAAGAGTTCGCCGACATGTTGTTAGTTCACGGTGAAGCTCGTCAGAATTTAAATCTTGCAGCTCAAATTTATCGTGAGAGATTTCGCCAACGGGTACACCCAGACAGAAGGACATTTGTGCCAGTGTACCAAAGACTTCGAGATACAGGAAGTGTACAGCCTACTAATATTCGCACTCGTGAAATACAGGTTACTGTAGAGCAGAAGGAACAAATTTTAAATATCGTGGAAATCAACGCAGATATCGGCACTCGTGAATTAGGCCGCCGCGTAGGACTACCGCATACCATAGTCCATAGAATCCTACGGGAAAATTTGCTTTATCCCTACCATGTACAACGAGTGCAGGCCTTGTTACCAGAAGACTATCCTCGCAGACTAACATCTGTCAGTGGTTTTTGCACAAAAACATTGGAAATCCGGATTTTTTTTAAAACATTCTAGCGACGGACGAATGTACTATGTATAACTACGAATAACAACTGAAGCACAACTTCGCGAAAAAAATGTAAATGCGGCTGAAATAATAAATGGACAACTTCGAGGACCTAGAGTAAGAAGAAACTGGGTTCATCGTAATGAAGCTTGTGTGGAAAGTGGAGGACGACATTTTGAATACCTTCATAAAATACAAAAAAGTGCATTGTGGGTTTTAAAAAGAAAAACAATGTATGTATCAAAATTGTGTTCCCTATTTATAATTTAATTTTTTTAATACGTTCATTAAACTTTCACACACCAGGTGAAGCGCTGAGACAGTTAGTGGTAAGTTCGTTTTTTTTAATTGTTTCTATTTTACGAGTACATTATCAAATAATGAAATAATACCTAAGAGCCAAAAATAACAAACTCCATCTTAATTTACACTGCGTTCCGTCATAATTTGCGTCTGGCATTGCGCCGTTGTCAGATTTTATTTCACTTTAAAGTCGCTTTTCTCTAAAAAATGCCGTTTTGACCCCCATGTTATATGAAACTTTTTGCTTCTTTTAACCCCGTCTATCACCCATTTAAATAATGACTATCATAACGTTTACACGCTGTATACATTTTAAGCCCTTTTGCACCGGAATATGATATCCGCAGCTGACGTCATCCAACTCGTAGCGCCTCTTCTTCTGCCCAACAGGCTCCCGGCGTCGCCTGACGTTACAGCGTCGTGACGGCCCGGCCCCGGCGTCGTCTTCGGGTGGCAGCGCGCCATCGAGACCATCGATTGGCGGCAGTTTGTTGCTGCACCAGCAACCCAGCAGTGCAACACCAGCAGTCTTCTCTTTAGCTGGCTGCTGGCTCTCTGGCTCTGCCGACGTTACCGTCGCGTGCGTCGCTGGCTGACAGTCCGTCGCTGGCTCTGCCGTGGCTTCGGCGTCGTCTGCAGTGTACCACAGGCCATCGGGCCGACCTGAACGTGCTAACGCTAAGACTCATACTTGCCAGTTTAGGTGTCTGTGTCTCTGTGATTATATGTGTGCGCATTCCATCGGACAAAGCTGATAACCCGAGGTGAGTACGTCAGCATTGCTCTGTCTTTGGACTTCTTCCTGTCTTGGATACCTACCAGCGTCGCGTCGCGGCTGTACATTTTTAGACCGCAGCGCAAAGGTCGGCCAAAGGTTACACGTCCAATGCAAATAGTGGTTGTCTACGACAATGGACTGTGGATGTTCTGCGACGAAATGATGCGCGTTACATATAAGTATACCGGGGTTGTCGCATATCATCTCCTTGCCGAACATAAGTGCGCGTTTCATCTGCGCCTGCTGTTATTTTTGGTTAAGCACGTCAGATGTGGTATCCCCAACTCCAAAAAAGACATTGAATAAGCATGCAAAACGCTTTCTGAGGTTGACGAATATGCAATTACATGATTTTTGCGAAATCAAGTCAGCCCAAAGGCAAAGCCTAGTTGCTGGAGCACCGTGACTGCAATTAATTAAATTGCGGAGACCATATTTATACAAGTGTCAAACTTATCAAGAAATGTACCTATGATCTCTACGTAAATCGATCCTTCAGTCACCCTAAGAATAGAAGAGAGCTCGTACCGACCAAATAGACCTAGTGTGAAGTAGTTATCTGGAGAGGTTCTCTTGAAATATCTATGAAGTGGTGAAGGTTAGTTCAGAAGAACATATTCCAGCCTTATTATATCTGTGTCCATATAGATAAACTTGTCTGTCAAGAGCCTTAGCGTGAAGACGAGATAGGTGGTTAAACTCATGGAGTGGGCGTGAAGCCAAAAATGTCGCCGAGAGTTGGTACACTGAGCAGCAAATTAATTTCAGGTGCTACGCATAGGGCCTCTATCGTGTGTACACTGCGCAGAAAATGTGTTTTAGGTTCTGCGCATGTGGAATCTTCCTATTGCTGTCATCATGACTGTAGACAACAATTTTGACAGTTCGTGCGAATTGCTAGCAGAAATATTGGATAAATTAACCTCGAAGTAATAAACCTACAAAGCATGGCAAAACGTGAGTGAAATTCACATATAGATTGCGGCAGGTTGTGTTGTCATTTTCCAATGCGCAGACGCTCTGCGCCATATTCTACGCCCACAAGATTTCCGAGAGCCACACCATCCTTGGTGATAGGATTGGCTTCATACAAATACATGTATCCCTTACGCAGTTTAATCTCCTATTCATAGTCTTCGCGAGCTTTAGATTGTTTATTTCACTTAATACCCAATATGGCGCCTCTTGGCATACGTGCTTTTATAATCATTTAACTTTAGTCGACGATTTTGCTCACAAAATTAAATGTTACCTATTGCGTAGGTATCCTAATGACCTAACTTCTCAGAGGCAAGATGATTATCAGACCAAAAAGGACGGAAAGATGTAACACTCCCGGCAAATACTTGCTTTCTTGATACATTAAGTTAGACATGAAGGTTGACAGACGACATTAGGAAGAGTATCAAAATGCTCGTCTGTACATGTAGCATGGGAATAAACTCAAACACGAGGCAAAAATGTTAAACGTCCTAACACTAGGTGGGGTGGCAAACGGCAATATTACATTTGGAGGTAAAACACATGTGTATGTGAGATATCGTACGCACATTCCAAAACCACCCTTACGAAGATCATCGGGTGTTATCGATAAAAAAACGGTGTAATTTAACATTACAGCACGAAGATTCAACTGAGCAACAGTTCATTACACATGTTTTCAATGGTTTCTTGTCACTGAAAAGAATTGCCTGAAACGATTATGACTTGTTACAATTATAAGCAGAACAGTGCGCTGATGTCATAAAAAACTGGGAGGAACTAATACGTTATACAACTGCAAGACATCTCTCCAATTTGTGTGTACGTTAAGGATATTGCTAAGCGGTAGGAATCACTATAGGTAGATTCTCACCGATTTGCTGCCGAAAACCTTACAGTTAAAATAATAGAACATGTAGCGTACCGACAAATGGAAAACATGCCTAAGATCTATTCCAAAAAGCCTGTTTATGGTAAAAAAGTTTGAGACTGAAAATGTCACTGATCACCATCGGTCCTTCCTTGAACATATCATTTATTATTATGGATAATGCCATGGAGGTAATAGTTCCGTGAACTTTAAAGCGGTATTCAAGTCCAGAATTTACAGAAATCTGGTAGAAGTATTTAGTAACAACAGCTTTGAGTAACAGTTTCCATACGTAGCATTGTGACGTGGTGATCATAATTCTCCATTAACATATTTGCTCCAAGCCCAACGAAACGCACAGTGCACTTGACTATGCTAGCTTATCATGATTGTTTAACATTCATTTTATTTGCTTCAGAAGCTATTAAACTCATATTGCGATTGTTCAAGTTAAGCGTTTTCCAGTTGTTTCTACGATCATTGATAGGTGCATATACGTGCGCCAAAGTACTCGCATAAACATCTACAGTCATGTATGAAACATTTCATTATGTTCTTTAAGGATACATGTTCAAGGTTTGATGTCGCACATGTAAGGAAATTGGTAATTTTTCTACTTTAATGATATTTTCGTAAATACATAGTATCGCTTAATCACTGTAACTAGTCATCTATATGGATTGGACAAACAATTCTTCATTATTTTTGTTTTTCATCGGATCAAAATATGGTACACATTTCTTGATTATATTTAATGATAGACCATTCTTAGTAGATACTGTTTGTTTCTCCAGCCCTCATAGGTGTGGTCACGCGCAAGAAGCATACGGTCAATGCGAATATTTTATCCAGAAATCGGAATAATGCAAGAAGGGGAGACAATGAGAAGACGAACGTAATAGATCTGTAGTTAAAGCACATATCACATTTTACTCCTAGCCACTGAAAACCTGCCTGGCAAGGTCTACTGTCACTCCGGATATTGTGCACAAATACAAACACAGTTCTTTTGATGTAAGATTATTTGCATCAAGATTGTGATTAAAAAAGTTCGTTAGCAACCAGCACTTTGATGAAGATTCCGTGATTCCTAGTGAATTTGTGATTAATTGCGATATGGAGAGTTACAAGCTTCCTTCATAAACAAAACAACAATTTGGTGAATAGAATCATCTATCATCGACAATTGAAAAACCGGATACAAAATATCACCGTGTTATACAAACAAAACGCCTCGGTAGCAAAAATGAAACCATTATAATTCTGTTTCCCGTTACCGTAACTCCATTTGAAGTTTACCTAAGGAACCTTCTTGATTATTTATACCAATCCAGATACTTATATACATAGAACAAAATTAAATTTACCGTCAAGGTTTTCTTAAACTTTGTTAGGTAGGAGATCACCTCAGAAAACTCGTAGGACGCATCTTACTTAGATTTATGTCACATTCATAAGGTCGAAATCAGACTTTCAAATACAGAGGATTCTAAAAATTCATGAAAGAAATACATAAATGATTTCTTCGATTTGGTATCGTCGATTCGGTGAAGAAAAGTAATAGCAAAGCTCTTCTTAACGACAACAATAAATCAAATCCATACCGGCGAGACAAAGAGTGGGGTCAATGATAAATTATTATCATATATGGTTTTTGTAAGATTACGAATAATATACAAAATAGGGAAACAACGTGTAAATTCTTTTCTCAGCGAGTTTTATCTTATTCTGCAAGTATTTTGTTAGACGAGATGTCAGTCAAAATTATGATCACAGACCTACCGTCGCACTGAAGTTGAATGCCAGGCAAACCAGCAGACTAGCGATAGATAACTCTAATTTAACATTTTCTGCTGAAGGACTTTGATATAAGCTGTACTGCACTATGGATTTACTGAGGTAGATGAAGTCTTTTGAATCTAAACCTATTATTCTTTTATCGCACCCACTGGGTAAGCATTGTCTGATTTCCCAGGCAGCTCATTTTTATGTATGACTCCCAGAACTAAAGTCTATGTGTCTGTTTGACAGGCATGGCCCAATTTTTTTTATATTCATATTCGTAGCTTTTTGTCAGAGTAACATAATCCATAATCCGCATATCTGGGAACTGCAAAGTCAATCTACTTGACACCATTTTTTTAACTCGCCGTAGATATTCGGGTAAATATGTTTTTCCAGTAAAATATATTATTTAAAGCTAGTATTTTTATAACCTTGGTGCCAGCTAATTCATCGGTGGCTGAGGGGCTTTGCTAGCGAGGAATAAGCAAGGAGACATGACTGCGACTTGGAATAAATAAATACTAAGAATCGGGAACCGCTTTCAACTCCCCCGTATAGCATAAAGCTTGGACAGCCATCCACATGTTTGAAGGAAAGAACTTATCGCCGTACTTCTTAAACAGACATATCTAATATTTACCCAACAATTAAGTCTAACCCATTTCGTAAAATTAAATACGTTGAAGATAACTGCGATAAAGCTGATAACAGCATAAGCACATGAACAAGGAGGAAGGAAAGGACGTGCAGATATTGGTACTGTAGTTGCTATACTTTGTATTAGACATAAGAGAATCTTCGAAGCTTCTGTCTAGCCATGTTGGGTCTAAACACATTGGAAGCGTTCAGCCAATGTAAGGTGGTTCAGCGCTTGATGTCGATCTACAGTTAGCTCTGAAATTTTCCTGGGTCATCGCTTTAGTCTATAGTATTCATACTAACTTGTGATTCCATAGAGATCATAGAGATGGAAGAAGGAATGACATTCAAGAGTGAGGCCACAGTGGTGGTAGACTAAGCGGAAAGAGGCATACCAGATGCTAGGATAATATATCCCAGTGAGCAAACGTATAGTTCGCCTACCATAAACCAATGCATAAAATATATTCGATTGATCTTAATTAAGGCCCGTATCGTCAGTCGTCCCTACAATTGTAGGGCGCCTTTATGGCCTCCTTGATTGTCATAGTTTTCTACTTCTTCGTGTCAGCGCTCTATTTTGAGGTTATGTCACAAACATCTATTTGCATCAAATTAAGCTTGCTTTTAAGTTATATCATGTTTTATCAGCCTGACATTTCCTACAATGTAAAAAGAAAACAAATATTCACAATAGGAGAGCGCTGACGCTGACACGGGACAAGTGTAATCTAGACATTTTTGAAGGAGAGAAAGGAGTATGACAATCAAGGAGGCCATAAACGCGACCTACAATTGTAGGGACGACTGACGATACAGGCCTAAAGAGTGTCACGTGCCAAAATCACGTAACCTTTTTTTCTATTTATCACTTATCAGTAATTTGAATTTCTCTTCATTGATAATAGAAGGTGCCATGTAGGCATTGCCCCCACATTTGAATCCAATAAAATCAAAAAGTCTGAAAATTTCAATAAGCAATAATAAATGTATAAAGATCTATGAAATGATATTTTACCTGTTCACATCAGGGTTTTTTCAAGGGGATGGCTTAAAATTTGCAAAACTGCAACGATACAACTGTCTGGAAGAGAAAAGATGATGATTTTCTTCTGTTTCTATTGACAAAAAGAAAGCAGATATTGAACGAACATCAGCAGGACACGCATTAAGGCACGATGTCCGAAGGTATATAAAAAAAGACACCGCTGAGGGTCAAAATCCCATTCAAAAAATGGAACACGTAGCACCCAAACCAAAATAACTAAACTTAAGTTACACAACAACAAAAAAAGGGTGCTAGTCCATGAATGAGCGGTTGGGGCCTAATATCCCAGACAACGAACCCCTGCACCACGACCTTAACGGAAACTGAAAAGCGAATCACGCAGAATACGTAACGTTCTAGAGGAAGGAATCTTCAGTGGCCTTGAAGAAGATATGTTTTATAGGAAACCAGCTAACGGAGAAAGACTTCAGAGTTTTTTTGCTGATCGTGAACACCATACTGAATCGCTGAGAAAGAAAGATATAATACGAGTGAAATTACACAATGAATAAACTATTAAATTTGCAAAAAGAAAATCATTGAAACGGGGTTTGGCCTAGGAATGGGCACTCTATTATTAATAAAGAGAAATTCAAATTACTGATAAGTGATAAATAGAAAAAAAAACGGTTACGTGATTTTGGCACGTGACAAGAGTTGTAACAGGTAATTGGCGCAAGCCGTTTTAAGAAGGATCCACTGTGGAACTTACGAAATATGCAGAAGTCTGTAAGATCCTAAGGCTGGAATATTTACAGTTAGCACTCTTGACGTAAATCCAATATGAGCAAAAAACTGTGCACAAATAGACGGGAAATCTGATTAATGCCACGTTCCACTGGTTTGCCAAACTGGTTTTCATCCTCATCGCATAGATGTAGACGATTAGACGACATAGAGACCCTTACATCCGCTAGTCCATAACCGCTCGACGTCCTGCGATTTTATGCTATGAGGCAGAGGACGTAAGAGCCTCACCTTATTTCCGTTTCTCTGTCTCCAAGATTAGACCTAAGACCTATGTCGCATTGATAAGTTACAGAAACGGAAAGCAAACAAAACCATTTTTTCAGATCAGCAAAAAAAATGAAAAAAATGATCAAAAAGGGCTTCCAAATGACATTTTACTTTTTCTGATCAGTGTGCGCGTTTGGAGAGGAATCCTTCTGGATGCTGTCCCGTGCTGTCTCTCTTACATGTTTTATGTGCCGCCATTACTTTTCGAATCCATTTTCTATATAGGAATCTTATAATGTTTTCAATGAAAAACTTACTTCGTTCAAAAAGAAATGTCAAAATGCAAAAACAGCATATCAAGTTGTTAAATGGAATGAGAATGTCGGCGTCTTCTGGAATTATGTGATTATTACTTTCTTTAAAAGTTGAATGGTTTTGAATTTATTTGAAGAAATGTTTCAAAAGTAATTTTCATCGACTACAAGATCCTAATGATCAACTTTTAACTCCATATGAAATGTGAAATTTATTGAGATAAATTTATATTTGGAATCCAAGTGTCCCGCTGTTATCGACTGATTTTGTCTTTCAGAAGGAACTAAATTGGATGTGGGTCAAATCCACACATACGTCGCATATGAATAATGACTAGCATCCCATTCCCGGACTGGGAGGACGTTAAACAAGGGATTGGTTTCCAAGTTTTTTCGAGTGAAACATCCATGCGGTTCAATAGATAAGAAGCTTAACCTGATAAGATAAAAGTATCAATTTGTGGGAACCATAATGTTTGATACTATACGGTGATTCACTCGCTATTATCCAACAAATGAAGTGCTCATGAAATTCTGTTAGTCCGGGATCTCATAAACCAAAAGGTGCCCCATTATAAATAAAAAAAAAGTTGAAATGTGTTTCTGATGTTTAGATATTTCTGATGTTTAGATATTCCATCTTTTTTTTTACTTTAGGCTCAAAAACGGTTGCATCAGTTGTGTATGGAAGAACTATGGGACGTCTAAACGTACTGTTAATTCGATTTAAATGTCCACCATTGAGGCAGTGGAATTTCGTGATTCATGGGACACCGTGCAGTAGGTTGATTGTTGTAAGGAATACAAAAATATTTCTGCAATTTCCCATATACCATTTTATCCGTTGTTCTGACTACGTGATAAATGTGTAAAATAATCACTATGCTAGCGATATGTTTGCTTTAATTCGCACTAGATATTAGCTCGTCGTAAAGCCCACTCGCAGTGAACGCCACCTATGGAGGAACAGGACAACGACCGTTATTTGCCTAAAATGCTACAGCATACAGCTTAGCATAGCGTCATAACTGAAGCGGGTGTTACATTAAGTAAAACACATCACACCGATATCACGCTTAGGCAAGGCACACGGCTACTACCCAATGAACTGTCAACACTGATGGAATCGCCCCGTCTCATTTGTACAATGAAACGATAATGCGGCCAACATACGACAAAGAGGCCCGAGAGAGAGATGGAGCTAGTCAGGGCAAAAGGCGCGCGGACTTGAATGAATTGCATAGGAAACCGAGGATTCTTAGAGAAGATTGAAAAGTTATTCAGGCAACTGGAACGAGATAAAATCCTGGAAACGTAATTATAATTAAAAAACCAAGTTTATTTATTTATATATACATATGTATGAAACTTGACAATAAATTCTCCTTTGCACATTTGAAGATATAATAATTAGTATTTAACATAAGTTATTAATAATTCAGGTAATACTATTAACTGAGCTGCAGATATTCTCTTCTCCTTAAGTAGTGCATCTACCAGACTATTCAGACTTTTTATTTTATTTCTTTGTCTACGAATTTTACACTGATTGTACTTTTTTTTGTACTTATGAACAGTTTCATGAGCAGTTTTCCAAAATGTCTTCTGACGCTGTACATTATTTAAATCAGAAATTTTGAAATCCCTAAAGTATACTGGTGATCTTCTGACCCTACAAACAAAAAGAGGTTGTAACAAATGAGAAACACAAAGTTCAATGACAATTACCTGAAATTGCATATGTTTGAATGTTCACTTGATTCTAAAAATCCTAGCTTTTATGTTATGTTTGACGTACCAGCTGCCAATATATTTCCATCATCAGCATGATCACCATTTTCAGGTTCTTCTACTACTTCACCAATAGCCAAAGTTTGTTCT
The DNA here is from genome assembly GCA_963669975.1 of Acanthoscelides obtectus. NCBI lineage: Eukaryota > Metazoa > Arthropoda > Insecta > Coleoptera > Chrysomelidae > Acanthoscelides > Acanthoscelides obtectus. The sequence goes on from CAVLJG010000005.1 coordinate 95,699,226, forward strand.
AAAAATAATTACGATACTAAGACCCACTTCATCATTGTAAATATCTTTTTTAAAAGTAGAAAAGTTAAAACCTTAAGCCTAGACTGGGAATATTTTAAAGAACATACCTGTTGCTTTTGGGTAGGATTCTTCATGTTTTCTTTTCAAAACCCTTCGATGGCTAGGTTCTTTCTTGAGATAGGCTGGAAAATCAAACACAGATGGAACTGCCACCTTTTTTAGTACCTTATTTCCATGAACACTAACTTCATAATCCTCTGGAGTGAAATGCTTTTCACAAATTACCGTTGTTGTACTGGGAGTAAAGTTTTCTCTTCTTATAGCATGTAACCTCAACTTCCTCATGTTAGGATCTCTAGGTATCCTAAAAATCCAGATATTTCCTCGAATTACCAATTAACAGGTAATTCTCACACAAAGAGATGATTAAAACCAACCTGTGAAACTTCATTTTCACATCTTTTCTGCGTCTACTGCAACAATTCACCGCACTGCAAGATTCAACCATTTTTAAACAAATATCACATAAAACAACAGCTCTTGAAGGCTGTCCGGCATAAAAATGTTTATAATAATTGTCGCAAACTATTACTATTAATCTTTAACGTCACTAAAAACAAACATTCACCAAAAATCCTTAGAACATATTATATGGAAATACCACAATGGACCACGATGTTTTGCCAATGTTTTGCCCTGACTAGCGCTATCCTTCTCGTTTCTCATTCTAGCCGCAATGAATTCGCGTTCCGCCTGTTCCATCAGTGTTGACAGTTCATTGCTACTACCACAAAACATAGACAATACGATTGATATTTGTCGCCAAGTTTTTGTGTTGGATTGAACGTATGTCGCAATAACCGTTTCGAGATGCGACGTACGGCCTTACGTTATGTCAGCTGTCACTTCTTGCCATTACTATCACTGCCCCTGTTTGTTTATCGGTGAGTTTTTTCTGAAAAACATAAATTGGGCATACAAGTATTTCAACAAATATGAAAGTTTGTTATAATCAGATACTATGGAACAAAGGGAAATCCTTTATGCAGATAGAAGTACACATTGAAGTGTACCTTTGCGCAACACATTTGATATCAAGCACCTCTCAATGGTGGTTTGTAGAACGTTTCAATAGTCATAGTCATAAGGATAGAGATAAGCATGAGCATAATCACAATCACAAGTTTGGCGTGAGTTTATATAACTGTCTTAATTGTAGTCATAAGCTTCTACCTTTGTGATTTCGACACATGACAGCCTCCTGGCCCCCCATTGTTGGTCAATTCTATGCACGATAGAAACAAAAAAAAAACGAAAATCGAATAAGCAACAGCACAAAACACCGAAAACCCCCACAAAATATTAACACAAAGAGAACCACGTTGGAAGTTCTGATACATAGACTTTTTAAAATGACGTTTATGGTATAAAAAAAGTTACGAACTTTAAGGCCATCCCACTATGAGTAGGCTTATGACTATTAGTCTGATCATATTAGCAAATTTCCCCGAAATAATTGTTAAGGTCTGATTTTATTGGTGCAATTTGTTCACAGGGGTATTCAAAACATGGACGAATAAAATGAATACACCAATTTTTGTCGGAAAACTTCTTATTTGACAACAAATGATGAGAAAGCTTGTTTTTGGAATTCAATTGAAAGTGTTAACAGGAACGAAAAAACTTTTTAAATAAGATTTTTAGGTATTTATGAGACCTACAAAATGAGACCACACGTAAAAAGATCCGACTAATAGTAAAAATTTTATGCTCGAAAAACGAGGCAATATGCAGGTTTTGGCACTTGTTGGCAGTGAGATAATTTCACGCAACTACTTGAAATTCTTCAAATCTATAGGTTTCACACTTCTAAATAACAACAACAAAATTGGAGTATATTGGTCAAGTAGATTTTTGAGAATTTATAATTGTTTATCCCAAAACACAAGTTTTCCAGCCATCACTACTAGTTTATTGAGCAATATACAGGGTTCGTTCAAAGAGAATTTAATAGCAAAATACACGCGTTCACCTTGCTGATATTAATCACAAACCATTTCGAAAGATAAGTGTTATTTTTATGCGAAAAACAAAGGTTACGTTTTTTTCTTCTAAACAAATTCAAACATTTCGTATTTGTGAGTAATTGCACAAATGCGCTACGATATTCGAAATAAATACGTTACTACAGTGGACCACCGGTAATCCGACAAACATTATGCAGGGCAGTGTCGGACTATCGAATTTGTCGGATTATACAGCACTGCCTAAGACCCCCATAGTCCGCAATTTTTTACAAAAGAGTACCTTGTAATCCGACAAATTAATATCCAATGGTAAGATTATATATGTTATGAAGTACAAATCATACATAGTTTATGTATGTCGAATTTAGTAAATTAAATAACAATAGAGAGCTTACGTTTTATTATAAAATTAAGCATAAATGCACATACATATGTACCAAAATAATCAAGAATTATTAATGAAAATCATTAATGAATTTATAAAATTATGAAGCTTGGAAATATTCATCAATTTTTTTTTTGTTTAAGGTTGTTATAACGCGAGATCAGAGCTTTGTCAATCAGTCTTCTCAAAAGTAAAAGTTCGTTGTAGGATGTACCATTCTCTTCAGCCCATTGTAAACCTAGCTCAAAGGCGTTAATTGTGTCTTGTGCTGTGACTTGTGGAGCAGTTGCAATCACGTCGTCGTTATTTTCCTGATTGTTTGTTGTATAATTAGAAACCTCTTTTATAATCTCTTCGTCAGACATTTCATGAAAAACATTTTCCTCTTTATCCATTCCACGGCACCAGATTTCCAAATCTTCCGGACTTATCTTTGTTTCGGTAGCGACTTGTTCTATAACTTCCGAAGTAACACTGATTTGTGGAACGTTACTAGGAGTGGTGACTATATCTGGCCACAACTTTATCCAAGACGATTTAATAGTTGACGACGGTAACGCATTCCACGACTGACAAAGAGCAAAATCAAGTCTTTCATATTAAATTCTTTTAAAGTTTTTTCTATTGGTTGGTCTTTTGATACGGCTCTCAGAAGTAGGTTTTTCTTATAGCCTTGCTTGACAAACTAAATGATATTCTGGTCCATTGGTTGAATCAGTGCAGTGCAATTTGGCGGAAGAAACATCGCAGTGATGCATTTATCCTCAGTTGTTAGTTCTTCTTCAGACGGATGACAGGGAGCGTTATCAAGAAGCAACAACGCTTTTTGAGGAAAATTATGATCTTTTAACCATTTTCTAACTTCAGGTACGAAGCATTCATCTAACCACTTTTTGAAAGGGTCTTTTGTCCTCCATGCACTTTTTTGTCCGTAAATCAATGTTTTTGAATGCCCGTGGTTTATTAGATTTCCCAATGACCATCATCTTAAGCGCGTGTGTGCCCGCAGCGTTAGCACATGGTAGTATGGTTACACGCTCTTTACTTACTTCTCGTCCAGGTACGGATGTTTCGTTACAAGAGACAAAAGTTTTGTTAGGCATCACACGCCAAAAAAAGCCCTGATTCGTCTGCATTGGACACCTGTGACGGGACAAGACTTAAATCGTTCACCTTTTGCAAAAATCTTAATTTAAAGCGCTCTATGCAGGTGGCATCGTTAGAAAGTTTCTCTCCTGTAATAGTCATTAAACGTAAGTCATGACGACTTTTAAAACGTTCTAGCCATCCTTTGCTGACCACAAAATCATCTTTTTTTGTTATGTCCTTATAAAAGAACTTAGCTTTCATGGCCAACATGGGTCCTGAAATTGGTGCATGCCTATTTCTTTCCTGAAGAAACCACATGTACAAAGCTTCTTCCACTTGTGAATGTTCAGCTTTCTTGAGGGTCTGTCTCTTGCCTGGCCCGCAGTCAGTAGTTGACACGAACTTCTTGATCTTCTCGTCGTTTCTTTTAATGTCATAAATTGTAGATCGGCCTACGCCGTATTCACTTGCTAAACTACTGAAAGTTTCATTGCGATTTAAGCGGTCTAAAATATCACATTTTTCTTTAATTGTCAATGTTTTGTGCTTTCGCTTCTGAGTTTGTGATGAGATTACTAGGTACTATACTTACTACACAATGAATAAATAGTAAACAATCAACGCACGCTAGGCCGTACCGCTATCACCAGTAGTCAAATTCAAACTAAGTAAAACAATGCTGACGCGTAGAGCACGATAGCGCTGGCACGTACAAGTTGTAACCTGTTCAAACCTGCGTGATCTACATTAGCGAAGATTATCAAATACGTATGTATGTAATACATATTCAAAGACATGTCGGAGAACAGGGGGCGCCGTATTAGACAGGGGCCGGATTATCGGGGGTTCACTGTATACAGATTTTAAAACAAAGCGGATGTGTCATCATCTTTTGTTGCGAATTACTCGCAAATACGAAATGTTTGAATTGGTTTTTTTGCATAACAATATTTATCTTCCAGAATGGTTTGCGACTCATGTCGGCAAGGTAAACTAGTGAATATTGCTATAAAATGCCCTTTGAACTAACCCTGTATACTGCTCAATAAACTAGTAGTAATGGCCGGAAAACAGGTGTTTTGGAATGAGCAATTAGAAATTCTCAAAACTACTTGACCAATCTACTTCAATTTTGTTGTGGTTATTTAGAAGAACGAATTCAAAGAATTTAAATAATTTTATGTATATGCGAGAAACCATCGTTGCATTACCAACAAGTGCCAAAACCTGCAGTTTGCCTCCGTTTTCCGCCATAACTTTTTTGCTATCAGTCGGATCTTTTTACGTGTGGTCTCATTTTGTAGGTTTCATGACTACCCAAAAATCTTATATGAAGAGTTTTGCTGTTCCTACCAACAAGTTCGATTGAATTTTCATTAGTAGGACGAAATTTCAAAAAACTGTTTCAACATACTTCGTGGGGCTTCGAGAAACAATTGGGGTATGGATGTTTTTTGCAGTTTTTCTAATTTGTTTTCCTTGATAAATTATATTGTTTTGACTATAAAATGCTATGACAAAACGTCTAAAATGCTACTTTAGGACCAAACTTGTTGTTGTATGATTAACATTACTATAGGATGTATATAGAGGTCCGAAAAAAGGTGTACAGAGGTACGATAGTGTACGCTTTTGGCCTTAGGTTTAAATGTTTAGCTAGTAACTCAGAACGCGGACTGTTTTCGTCAAAACACGAACGTAAGTATTAAAAAATCAAAGACTAAGAATTCCGTAATAATCCGTATCTCTGCCGTTTCTTTATATACCACAACAACATTTTCTTAAGTTCTCTTGCAGTAATAAACATTCGATAAAACACTCCTTATTTATTTCAAATCTTCGATTTTTTGTATTTTTTTTTTCAAACTGTAATGCTGACATAATTAAACAAAATGACCGATGGCGCTGTCATTGGTGATAGTTATAACAGACGACACAGTCGATAACGACAATGGTGACAGCCGTGGAATCCAGGACAAAAAACGATGCCAAATTTCCTGTGTTGCATGTTACTAGGACTCAGTTGACCCCATATGGCTACGATAAATGGATCGTAGTTAGTACTTAGTAGGAACGAGGGCGATTACGAGATTACGAGTGTCATATTGCGTCTGACAATGATGATTCGCAGTTACGTAATAGGGGTGCCGGTACTCGAGCGACGCTACTATTTGAACTGAAAACATGAATGCTTCACTGAAGATCATTTCGGATATTTTTTTAATATTCCTTCTGACCCTCTGAAAAGAAATGTAGTATGAGCTTGAGATATGGAGTACGGCATACACCTACTTGTCACCATTTTTTAACCGGTCAATTACTATTTCATCACATCGGTCTCAACAGGACAAGAAAATAAAAGATTTCCAATGTGGTTGTGTTTGTGCCAATTCAATTATCAATCAGACAGGTTCTTTTACATTGAATGGATGCAATTTCAATGCCGCATTATATTAATTTCGTGTCGAAGCGTTCGAAGTCAAAGGTCGCAATGTAAAGTTTTTTGTTAAATGACAATAATGATTGTAATTGTGCACGTAAAGAAGCAAGAATTGTTCCCCATTCACCAAGAATGCGGGGCATCGTTTAAAGATAGATAATTGAAGGTGATGTACAGGGGATCCTTCCACTTGTTTTGCATGAACAACTACGTCAATCTGTTAATTTTATATAGTCTGATAAGTCGGGAAACAATATCAGAGATCTGCATGGGTATCATGTAAAAAACCTATAAAACGTCAAAAAACCTATAAGATGTCATCTTGCAAACAAGGTAGTTTTTAGGGCGCAAACAGTCATTACACGTTTGCTCACTAGGATCGTTGTTAACATCCATCTAAGGAGGAATCACTCAACTAAACTACACGCATTATTGGTTGCATATGTTTTGTTGGCCAAATGGTCCTTGTCTGTAGTTTCTATCTCTGAGAAAAAAGTTAGCTGAATAGCAAGATCGCATCTGGATGATTATGTGTGTTGTTCTGCATGTGTATAAAATCAGGGATATTTGCTGTGTGAGCCCGACGGGTTATTTTTATGTTGTGCTTTCTGAAGAGAGGTTATGTTCAAAGTTATACATTACGAAAAACTGAGGAGAATTACGGGAAATCATCACCGCGCCCGCTTTATGTGTAATTACTGTCAGCATGTATATGGCTTATAATTCGACAGTGTACTGTGAATATAATTATTTCTTATCTCTCTCATTTTTGAAATTCTGCAAATTTGTAATTTCCAGAATGGATAAGAAAAAGTGGATGCGCAACTAATTTCTAGCTTTGAATCTCAATTAAGTGTATTTGAGACAAGAACGCAATGTAATTATCATCAACACATACAACTTACAGCTTAATGCCATCTCAGAAGCAGATTTTACATCACATCAGAGGCAAAGATTGATAACAAGCCTCATGACATTTAGGCAACACGTACAACTAAGTGCTAAGATAATATCTTGTAGAAAAACCTACATAATGTCAAAAAAATCGGCATAATGTCACTTTTCAAGATACGTGATACCCGTGCCGGTTTATGTCGCACAGTTGCAGAGTGACCTCATCCACTTTGTTTAGGCTCTCGTTGATACTCTAAACATAACCAAGGTTTTTAATCAGTCGCCGTGACAAGCCGCTCTGTTAACTCCCTCACTAGAACATCTCAGATAGACTTAGCACATGAGTAGTAGACTATTCTAGTTTGTAAAACATTCAGTTTACTACACGTTTTCACCTCTTCGCCCCAACAGCAACGATGATCAGTCAAAGAGATTGATGTTGCTTCCAACATTAGCTATTTTCTAGTTCTAAATTCAGTACTGTCACAGAACGGTTCTGGAACTGCTCAAGACTGAATGCGTAAAGTGGAAGATCTCTGGAGCGGTTATGAACAGTCCGTGAACTATCATAATTTTGCCAAAACCCGAACGGCCTAAACCCAGGACTACGGCAACATTATTTTGTTTGTTGCTACACGTGGCCCTGGGTCTTTAGGAAGTTGATTTTATGGATAAAAAATATCTTGCCTAAAATGCTCAACAAACTGTTTGTCAGTATAGGACGGAACAGTTTCCTCAAATAAATTATTTTTGCTCACATCTTTGAGAAGCTCTGAAAAAAATAAGTTGGGAGTAACTGCTTCAAGTTCATCATCACACTCGGTCGACGATCATGATGACGAATCCCATATGTTCACTTTCTTTTAATTTTAAATAAAAAACACTTCTCAAACCGCAAAAAGTAAACAGCGTTTAAAGCAAAACACGTCAAATAATTTTAATGACATTAGCAGAAGGAATACGCATGCGTGAAAAATCGGTTAAAAAATGGTCCCGTCAGTAAAGCAAGAACTGCTTGAACAATTCTCGAATCATCCTAGAACTGAACCAGGATATAACTCGAACACCAAATTTCAGTTCTAAAACGGCCCTAAAGTAATCCAACGGAGACCCGACACGTCGGTTTCTTCTGCGCATGTTCCTGATGGTTCTAGAACAGTAATGATAAAAACCCGAAGAAACCTATTGTTGTTGCTGCACGTTAGTGGCTTTCTTTCCGCCATATTATATTCACTCCATAGATTCGTACGTCATATACAACAACATTTGGTATGCAGCCACTCCGAGTACCAAACGAATTTCTGCAGGTGAGTTAAAAAGAAAACTGCCATCGTTCTATTATTTCTGATACAGAAGTATAAATACGGTGAAGGTCAATTCAGTTATCAAATAGAGAGACTCACTGAAGCTTGTCGAGTTTTAATGAGTTGGCCGAACCTTACGAAGAACTTGTCCGTTTATATAAGTGTGGTAAAGTTACCAAATGCATCACTTAGATCTAGGAAATACTCTATAGAAACATCCAACATAGCCCATCTTGGACTAATGTGTTTATTTATTTGAGTTGCTTACTCTTTAGTATGATGCGGTTCTGAAACGCTTCCTTGACCCACAAACTCCAACCACTTCCTCATCGACGAGCGGCTACTTATCAAACACTTAATGTATCTCATCCTATGCTCCTAGAAGCATTGGAGGGTCATGGAGTTAGGGGTGCTGTGTTAAGTGTATTGAGAGATTATTTAATGCATAGGGTTCAGTGTGTCAGGATTGCGGAAGTTCTAAGTGAACCAAAGACGGTTCAGCATGGAGTTCCACAGGGTACAGTACTTGGACCGATTCTTTTTAATATATATGTAAATTACCTCTGCAGTCTTGCAGTTGATGGCGATGTAATTGCCTATGCTGATGACACCGTGGTGGTGTTTCATGGAGAGACATGGGAATCAACGGGTGAAAAATTGAAGACTGATTTTGCAAAAATTAGAAAACTTCTGGACGCACTTAAATTAACTCTGAATATAAAAAAAACTCATTACATTGCCTTCTCTATAACCATGGCTAATAGACCAGCATTTAATTAAATTAAGCTTGATAATATTGATGACCCTTGGAAAGAAGTTAATGAAATTCAATATTTAGGGATTGTTCTTGATAAGCACTTGAAGTGGGACCAACATGTGCTGTATTTGAACAAAAAAAATAAATTTTTAATCCATAAATTCTACGCTCTTCATAAAATACTGAACATTAAACTACTATTAATGACTTACAAAGCACCTGTGGTGCCCCTTTTGGTATATGGCATAATTGTGAGGGGTGGGATGTACGGTTCAAATCTTGGGCAGTTAAAAGTGGTGCAGAACCATATTGTAAGGATTATTCTAAAAAAACCAAGACTATATCCCACTATGCAACTTTACTCTCAAGAAATAAATAATATTAAAATCTTATACACCTTGGGAAAAACCATTATTATACATTATGATGAGGAAGAGAGATGGAAATATACAAAAGTATGTAGGTGCGTGAAAGACACTCGATTGTAGGATCCTATCTGGCAGCGTCGGAGTGTGACGGACAACGGGGTAAAGTAGAAGAGTGATAAAAGAGAGAGATGGCAGAACGGGCGCTGGCGCCTACCGCTTAGACGGATGCGCTCAACAAATGCGATTTGTTTCTCCCATTCGCAGAGTTGCCGATACCAATATGTCATATTTCTAAGAAATCTAAGTCTACCCAAATTTCGGGAAAAATAGCTGCGGATTAAACATAAGAGTATTTCAAAAATGAAAAAAGTTCAAACTATTAAAATTGTATTAATGTTTCATGGTTCAAATCATATTTTTCATGTTTGTATATAGTTGTATAAATGATTTTGTAATCCCTATTCTTGTTGCCAGTAGAGATACAACAGTATTGAGAGAAATCATCGACCGCTAGATAGGGCTACAACTACCATATGACTATCAAATAGTAGTGATAAACAGGGTCTGTTTATAGCACAGTTGCCTGGTGTGACGAATTTGCGCCATAGGGGCGATTTGACAACTTTGAAGGACAACTATAACGGTTACTATGGTGCCCGGTATTCGGGAATCTGGCAATACCTGATGATTCCTAACGTTTATTACGCCAGATTGTTTGCTGACTTGCGCAGTACAAGATAACAATCAACGTGACTGAGCACCTGGTAACCCTGGTTTAAGGTTTTATATTTAAAGAGCTTGGGGCAGTTAGGTATCTAGGTCACATTTTTTAATGTATTTCGAGAAATCCGTAATGTTGAGTAAATGCTAGATCACGTTTCTTGCTTAGTTTGCTGAAAATTCTACAATAGACGTACATTTTGAGAAACAGAGATTTGGTGAGGACAAAATCGTAAAAATATAACGCATTTTCGTAAAATAATTTCTTTGTTGACCCATTGAACGAGTATAGTGTCCCGCTCCGCTATGAATATTCGAAACACTATACTCCAGCAGCATTCAGCTTCAATGTTATCTTTATGAAGTTCTAACGTCTAGGCCATGCTGATTAAAAGCTTGAATGAATCAACACTTAACTCTAAATTCCCCACAATTCGGGAAGCTCTACTCAAATTGGCAACACAGCGTATCTGCCTATTATTCTCATTCGTGATACAGGTCTGCGGTTAACGGTAGGAAATATGTACGAATAGCGATGAAAGTAGACGAGCCGATGCGCTGTTGCCAAGAAATGATTTCCCATGTATAACAATGGTTTTTCCTAAGGTGTATATCCTTGCAGTATGTAGTTTTGTACATGCAAATAAGAAATTAAATACAAATTATGTGTCTCACAATTATATGACCCGAGCAAACCCCACTCATAACCTGAACGTCCCGCAGGCCAGGCGAGATTTAAATTTGCGTTTTGTGATATATCTTGCACCTAAATTTTACAATTTGATTCCTGCTAATATCAGGAATATTGAAAATAATAAAAAATTTAATGTTTCGTTTAAAATATTCTGTTGGGAAAATCGTGAACAATGTATGCGTTTAAGTTGCTTTGTGGTAGATTGATCTGCGTATTTGTTTCTTTTCTTTCTTTTTGATATAATTGTGATACTTTTTTTCTGTTATCTTAAGTTAAATCTGTGACTTACAACAAAAATATGAAATTTTCTTTCATTTTGTCTATACCGTGTTTCATGTTTTGTTGGTGTTGTTGAGTGATTTTATACAAAAATATATATTGCACGATATTTATCAATTAATTACTGTTTTTGCGCATACAAGTTTTTAAACTTAGGCGCTCATATATTATAGAGAAACCTTGTTTTTGTTTTGTTAATGTATAGATATATATTATTTTTCTCGTGGTAAATTTGGGTTTTGCTGAATAAACGTGGTTAGAGTTCAACAACAAAGTAGTTAGTTCCATTACTGAAAGCACTTGTAGATTTCCAGGAATTTGATTTCGATTTCGTGCATTTAAACTATAAAAACTATACTTATTTAATCACTCTTTCACCGTAGCTTCTTGAACTTATCGTGTCTTCCCCGTATATCCAGAGCAACCCATCATCAATTCCAATGATGAGAGCACCATGACTCACTGCGTCGTCAGATGTTCGTTCATGCTCGTAGGGCGTTGTGCTTATTAAACCAAGAAGGTTTGCTCTATGGCTGTACCGAACCATAAAAATCCCAAGTTGAATCATGGGGACGGTTTCAGTGGTTGCGTACGTTACACGTATGGGAGTGTTATCGCTCCGTTCCAATATATTCACATCTATTTCTATTTACTGTTTACTTTTCTTATCGTTTGTAAACGTACATACAGTATTTTAGTCTTTTATCAGGAACCTGAAATATATAGTTAGGTTGGTACCTGTGTAACTGCATTCAGTGTCAATTATGATAATGCAGACTTCAAATTGTTAAAGCTACAATTAGTAGCTAGTCCGGAATGTTAACGAATCCAAACATGAGAAGAGAACCAAAACTCCTCCACTGGATTCTTTTTCACATACTTATGATCTGCCAATTCTCAAACCACCTGAAAATTATGAAATTGGGAAGGATGATGCCGGAGGTGAACAAGAAGAGGAAGCAGTCGTTAGGTCTTGGACTTCCCGCGACCCACATTTCGAGGCAGAAGGTTTGAGTGAGCCCCACATACCTACATACTAAGTCAGAGACAATTGAACCTCATAAGAGATATTCACTTGTAGATAGAGGCAGACCTTCTTGGATCAAGACTGAAGCAATGGCATCTACTCCAACCAGGAGTCGATATCACAGAACACATTACCCTGCCATTGATGGAATTTTAGAGGGGAAAGAAAAACCACCCTGAAAACTGTGAGGCTGTAAGTGATGAGCATGGTGGAAGATTTCACCAAGATATATCTGAAATAGGATGCATTTATTAGAGTCGTTGGGACGAGTCAATGCTCCCCGCTACTGCTGGACTCTTTCTTCCAAGAGATACTCCTGATTCGGCGTACAAAAGGTAGTCGAAAAGGAAACGTTAATACGGATAGACTTATAATATTATGATATTATTACTTTATTGGAAAATTTATACAACTATAGCCGGCATTACAGGAAGTCAGTAACTTCTGTCGTGGATGTTGAGTATCTGATGTCTGAATAAATGCAAAATAGAAGTTGCAAATTTTATCCATGAATCTGGACATCAAGACTTGTTCAAACAAGTTTTCTTTCCAAGATTTTTGAGCTAGTAGTCGTCAAGCTCTCCTTGGATCTTTCGTGGTAGTCATTGCACTCAACCTCTTCGTCGCTGATGAGTACAAACTTATATATTTTTTTAATGGAGCAGGTACAATGTTATACCATCCCATGAATGAAATTCACATCTATCTGTCGGAATTGCAACAATAAATTTCATTTGAAATATGAATACAAAAACAGCTACACATTCAAGTATGAAACACTAGATCCCGTGAAACATTTTCAAAATTATACCGCAGAACTCAATTCTTAAAACAAATTCACTGTTGGATTTATTTAATTTTTTGACCATTGAGTAAGCTGAAAAGCTTCTGCATTATGGTGTTGATGAAGCGTTTCTTCGTACTTGGCTGCCACTTCCTTGATCTCTTCGATACCCAGAGTGATATCCAAATCGTGAAGAATGTCAGTATTATGAACAAACCAAGGGGCATTTACCATGTTCCTCAGAACCTTATTTTGGAATCTGAATAATTCGATTTTTGAACTTTTAGAACAGCCCCATATTGGACAACCATAGAGCAACACTGGTTTTAATATCTAATTATAGATCATGATTTAGTTTTAAGGATTTTTCCAATAACCAGTAACATTGCTTGTAGCAGAGGTTTTTTCTACGGTGCTTCCACTTACCCTGTTGTCAAGGGTCATACCTGAATATTTTTCGTTTGACGTATGATGGTGCATTTAACTGTTAACCAAGGAGGACTTGTCGGTCTTCGGTTTGCAAAGCAGACGTAGATCGATTTCATTTCATTCAATTTTAATTTCCACCTCTGTGTCTATTTAACCAATTTATTGTAGTCTGTACTTTACTTACAGAACTTAATAGATCTTTGTCAGTTGCAATCAATGTTGTATCATCTGTCTATCAATCCGTCGCCCCTCACCGTCGTGTACTTTTTGGTTTTAGTTTCTCATACACATAATAACTCACATGATCATCAGCTATTAAGAATATTAAAATACTGTGTGAAAACCGGACAACTGATATGATCTTCGTTCTTCCGCCAAATGGGTTCGCCTGTCTGCTGGCAATGATGATAATTTGTTGTGGTATTACTGACCCACCTACCCATTTAGACTATTGAATGAAAACAAAAGGAGAATAATAAATAGCGGCTCGGCCTCTCGGTCTCGCCGTTTTTACTTTCGTTGGAATCCCGTTCCATGCACTCTTAATTTCATTTACCGTGGCCTACTCGTACAGGGCCGTAGTTTACCATATAATATTATTTCCAATCATTAATAGCTTATTTCAAATCTAGTCCTCATCGCCAAAGTAACAAGAGAGCAAAGAAAAATGGAATAAAGTTTGTAACCGAGAAAATTTCCGAAAATGAGATATTATGCTTTTCTGGATGTTTTTATATAACTTTTTACATTACGGGAAACCATGTCACTGATTTCTGCCTCTATGTCGGTCTGTCTGTCTGTCTGGTAATCATATAACCGCCTATAAATAGAGAAGTGCCGCTCGAATTTTGGTGTAACTTTTACACAATGTTACTACTATGCCAAGGACGAAAAAGTTGTGTAGTCTTTGAAAATCAATCCAGTCCCGATGGAGAAGAAGGTCAAAAATGAAAACAAAAACGCCCATACTTCTTTTTTTGAAGTCTCAGAGGATCCTGATCATTCAAAAAAAGTACAGGTAACAAATCTAGGGATGGGCGTTGTAGGGGGTTGGGAAGGTATATCTTAATTATCTGTTTGGGGGGGTTGAGTAATATTGTTTTAATTTTTTACCGAAGTCCAGGTAACGAAAATTCTGTATACACTTTAGGAAGGTCATTATAAACGATAGCAACATTGTAGCAAAAACTGCGTTTAAAAAGTGTAGACGTATGCTCGGGTATTCTAATAGTCCTTTCTATAAGAGTTCTACAGTGAATATCATTATTAAGTGAAATTTTTTCCCTCAAATTTAGTAAACCAAAGATGAAACGTATACAATTGATTTAAAAACATGTGTAGTATACGATATTACAATAATTTAGTATAGATATGACCAATGCTTCACATAGCTTTTTATGCAACTTCAAATTTAGTAAGTACTTGTTTGCTATAAGGGTACGTAGCCTTAACATAGGTACAAACATATTTAAAAACATCGCTACTCTCAATTCTGCTTCTACGACAATGAGCAATCGGGCGAGTACTGTCCTGTTCATGGAAGATGGTTCTTCATAAAAACATGCATACCAGTAATGTAAGTCTTAAGCTGGTCGCGGTCATTCTTGATGAACTTGAGGAATACAAGAAATGGCATCTGCAGTAGCAGAGCTACGTTAAAAAAATTGCTGGTTTAGTTGAATATGACAATGAAGACATGCCACAATAATTATGAAAATGGAGGAATGGACTGCAGAATACTCAGTAAAAGTCAAGACAATCCGAAAATATTGTTGAAAGCTTTTTTTTTTTTTGGTGAGGGGGGAATGCGTTTATGCACCATACCATAGCCCGAGATACGGCGTGTATGGGACTCCCGGTTGTCTTGAGGAGACCACCTAATACCCACTGAACCCTAACCACCGGGTGGCCCGACTCATCAGCGTCTCGGTAGGCCATGTGTTGTGCGTGACCTGCGGTCTGCTACAACGTCTCCTCATGTGTTTCAGTCTCTGGGAACTCCGGATTGGTTCCCTTTACCTCACACAGTTCTATCGGTGTCGTTAAGCGAGCATCGATATAGGGTTTGCTATGTTCTCTTGAATCTCTTGTTTTCGAAAAATCAAGAGTTTCAAGTCCTCTACTACCTGGTCCTGAGGGGCCCTGGTCCTGGTGGTTCCTGGTCCTGATGGGATCTGGTCGTGGTCGTCCTGGTCCTCCTCGTCCTCTGCTTCCACGCCGTGGGGGGGGGGAGCAACCGAGGGTTCTCCTAGTCTCCTAGTCAAGGTTCCAGTTAGCGGGTGCCAACTGGGACCTTGGTCTAGGGTACCTGGCTCTGCGGTTGCGAGGCCTCTCGTCCGGATCGTAGTCCATGAGGAGTCGTAGCTGCTCGTTCGGGTGGTCCTGAGCTTTCTGGAAGGTCTTCTCCGCTTTTTTCCTCATGTACTCGTGAATGGTGTCCCAATGCAGGTCTCTACGCAAGGTTGAGTTTCTTACGTAGGATGGTGCACTGGTGGCGATCCGGAGTAGCTTCACCTCTAGAGCAGCAAGTCGCTTGCGGTAGCTGGGAGCAGCGTACCCCCAGACCGTATATACCTCCGTATATAAATCATTTTAATGCTCAAACCTCAGTTACGACCTTACCTTAAACGTGTTGTTGACTATTTGTATCACTTCGACACCTCATATATTCACGGTTGTATTTTTGTCATTTTTGGTGGACATTTAGCAGAAAGGTTCTGTTAGTAGTTGAATCGAGTTGTTGAACTTTAAGCTTGCGAACCAATTATAGCGGTACATGCTATCCACCAAACCCATACTATATTGAAGTTGAAAATACCCAGCAGAGAACAATTTTCCTACGAGAATTTATTTATTTCTCTATGGAATATGTCCTGATAATGCCAAAAAATAATATTTCTTATGACAAGTATAGAAAGGCGGTTGAGCTAGTACGGCACTGTAAAGAAGAGCTCTCCAAAATCGGATATGGGTGACTTAAATATCATGTTAATCGCAGTCAGGCTTGATGACCTTCCAAATACAAGACATGTCATCTTTTTGGCGTCCAGACATCAACATCATCGCGGAATAGAAAAATCGGTCTCATTTTCACAAACGTGTAATTGGAAGTATTTGGTGTACCATATTATTGTTATTTAAATAAGTTAAACCATCTTGGTAAAAGTGAGAAGCAACATAGAGCCGCTCGTACTCCAAAGTCGGGTAACTGCGCCTGCTGCTGACGTTTAGGTATGTGGTTTCCTTTATTTTTGGAGAATATCTGCTCCGCGTGAGCCTAAAATAGCTCTTGGGTTGATCAGCAATCAGGGACCTGCAGGATAATCGTAACAATTGTTGGTTAATCTTGACTTTGGTTCTTGTAGAAGCATTGCTATTTTGACATTTGAGGTTTCTGCCATATATGACGCCACGAAGTTGTGTTGATGTACTGTATGAAATGAAAAGTACAGACTAAGAGACGTTTTACACACAAGAGAATTACAACGAAAATTATGGTTATAATTATGCCGAAAATTTTTGCTGTCGTATTACACCTAAAAGAATTCTTATGAACATTTTTTTGGTAAAAATATAAAACCCGTTCTATAGAATATGCGCGAGAATCGGCGCAGAGGGTTATTTCCGTGCATGTCATTATCAAATGTCAACGTCAACAACATAACCTCACTTAACATTTGTGGGTGTGGTCCTGTTCGAGTCGTACGAAGATGCGTTTATTGTTATTGTTTATTCATAATGTCGTGGAATCGGGAAGAAGTTACACTGTTGTTGGGGGAGTACTAAAAAAGGCAAAACCTGTACAAGGTGAAGTCACCCAATTACAAAAACAGAAATTTGCGGCGTCAGGCGCTGGATGCGATAGTCCAAGCATTGAGAAGTTTTATAATAACCAAGATCTCGATATCAAAAATAAATTTAAATTAACGACGTCTGTTGTCTTTCCGATTATATTGGACGTCATACCCGTTAAGGTTATGTCAGTTCAAAAATATTACTCTAATGCGCAGGCGTATCATATGAATTACTCGGAAATTTTGTTTGCTTGTGTCATACAGGTTGTAGAGAAAATCTTCATATTTTTTCCATGCAAATTTTCGGCTTTATTATGACCATAATTTTCGAAGTAATTCTCTTTTGTGTAAAACGGCTCTTAGTTTATATATTGTAGGCTCATCTGTATCATATTGTTTTTCTACAATATAATATGACTCTTTATTTTAGCCGCGAGCGTCTGACGTACTTTGGACATGTTGGAGATCGCAAAGATCTACCCTATGGCAAAATAGGAAAGTCAACTGTGGTGCTTTGTTTATACAGTGGAATGATTAATATCTGAAGATTTGAATATAAATGCACACTCTAAATATTATTGAAGTACCAGTGTTCATGGAAATTTTATAGAACCCGAATACAATTGCGATTCGTGGCTTGCTTAATTTGTGGAGCGTTCGTGTTCAATTTTTACCAGCTGTTTTCTTTTTCTTAACACACTATAAGTTTTATAACCAAGAATACAGAACGAATGGCATTCCATACTCTTTGATTATGAATCTGAATACGCTGAATGTTTTTCTTGAAGCGTAGATATGAAACGTATTGCACGTACAGTGAATAATAAATACAGTGGTTCAATAAATCATGATATACAGGATGACGGGAAAATAGATGCGGAGCCGGTGGGGTGAGATAGTACAAGCCAATCTGAGTCGATTTTACTATAGGAACTACTGTCCGAAAATTAGCCGTTTTCGAACTATACTAATTTTTAAGATTTTATAAAATTAACGTCCTTTATACGTTAACCAAGTCATAAAACTTGAAAATTGGGTGTTTCATTTGATTTTTTTTTTGGGTTTTACAATAAAAATATTCTAAAATAGGAAAATGTATATTATTGACGTTATCTCATGCAGTAACCTTCAAAATAGTTCAATTTTTGTTAAAAAAAATCTTCGCTCATCTCAAAAACTCAATTTACTAGAAACAATCACCTACAGATTTTTCATGCAAAACTATTTCAAAATATCTACGTTTCATTACCTTTCAAATGAGGTATCAAAGTCACAAACCGGTTTAGAAATGACAAAGATATGAGTAAAAGAAACAGGTAGAGCCGCGAACATCGGACTTTGCCACCGAAATAGTGTGATAAGTAAGACTAGTCACCCCCCCTCCCTCCCTCACTTCAATCTGCTCTTGCGATTTGTTGCGTGAACGTGCAGTGGGAAATCCTCATCCGAAGAGATCAAAAGGATCTCAAAGGCGATTTTGTCAGAATGTCTGGATGGGCATTATAAATAACTGTTTGGTAGGACCTCATTTCTTACCCGACATCTTAAATGGAGAAGCCTACGAAAATTTCTTAAGAAATGCTCTATTTGAATTACTTGAAGACGGTATGACGGATGCCCAGCACATTTCAGACTAAGTGTTAAAAATTGGTTAAATGAGCAGTTTCGGAACCGATGGATCGGTAGAGGCGGACCAATCCCATGGACAGCACACAGTCCCGATTTCACACCTATGGACTTTTTTGTGTGGGGTCGCATGAAAACTTTAGTATACTCTGATCAAAATCCTGTACCCACAATAGAAGACCTCATTCAAGCCTCTCTTAGGAATTCGGCGGTAGTAAAATCAGCTGTCATAAAAAGAGCACATGTGTGCATTAGAAATAGAGAGCGCCATATTGAAAATGTATTATAAAAATAAAAAAATGTGGTTTCAAACAAATTACCCTGTATTAAGGTATGATTTTGTAAGTGTAGTATTTTTATTGCTTTTTCCTTCCTCCTCTTATAATAGTCATATTTTTGCCAATTCTTAATTGATTTGTGATTTTTATACCTCTTTTGAAAGGTAATGAAACGTAGATGTTTTCTAATTATTTTGTACGAAAAATTTGTTTGCGACTTTTTCTAGTAAACTGAAGCTTTTGAGATGAACGAAGATTTTTTTAACAAAAATCGAACTATTTTAAAGCTTACTGCATGAGATAATGTCAATAATGTACATTTGAGTATCAATTTTCGTATTTTAGAATATTTTTATTGTAAATCAAAAAAAAATCAAATGAAACACCCAATTTTCAAGTTTTATGACTTGGTTCACGTATAAAGGACGTTAATTTTATAAAATCTTAAAAATCAGTATAATTCGAAAACGGCTAATTTTCGAACAGTAGTTCCTATAGTAAAATCGACTCAGACTGGCTTGTACTATTTCCCCCCACCGGCTCCGCATCTATTTTCCCGTCACCCTGTATAAAGAATATTAACGTCTTGTGGTATGGTTCTGATTCTTGCGTAAGTTGAATTATTATGTTTTGATTTGTAAAAATCGCTATTAAATATTATGTCAACGCCATTTGGATAATAACATGTTTTTTTTTTTGTTTACAGGTATGTACTAAATTGAGAAGACTAGGAAGGTGTGGTGAGTAATATCTCTACACCGTTTACATACTCTAGTCATAGTTAGCAAAATCTCGACTTTATTCTTTCCGTTCTATTAAGAATTCACCAATTTTCCATTTGTTCTGTTTAAAAAGATGGAACCATATATTTCTGGCTGAATAACTAACTGAGTTCATTGGCAATTGCAGAAAAACATGTTCTATTTCGATTTCAATGTCGGAGCAGGTGGTTACCAAAATAAAAACGATGGTAACCTTGAAATGCGCAAATTGAGACGCTTAATAATTATCAGAGGAAGCTGGTAAAAAAGCATTGCACCATTAATTGGACCAGTACAATCATGCCAGTTAGCGTTGTTCCTATCCTTTGCGTGGTACCTGTACTCCCTCTTAAACGAAACATCAAATCCCTAAAGTCTCTGGAGTGACAGAACGTAAATGAGAATCTATTCTAGTCTAGGAATTCAATTCTATTCAACTATTGCAGTTGCGTTAGTTTTCACTCATACATATTGTTTCGTCTGATTACAAACAGAATATTTTGTAAAAGCTCCTTCAACAAGGTCGCAAAGTCTGATCACTCTCTCAGGAATATCCTCGCAGCATCAGTTTTGTTATGAAAATATTCTTTAAGATACCTTTTTGAACTGATGCCGCTATTTTTGGAGTCTGGTAGATGATTCTTCAACAGAAATAGCTTTTATTTATTGATATAAGCAAATTATTTTGTTATTTTCGACGAATTCTTCTAGCTGACCAACGAGGTCTGGTGTAGTTTGACGTCCCGCCAAATTACAAAAATAGCTTCTCCAAAGTATTCGCAACCAAGTCTTTGCCAATATTTTCAAAAAAGATAAACAATGTTAAAATTGACGCTGCAGAATAAGATGCGTCTATTTTTCTTGTAGAGCAGGTCTGGCTGGACAGCTAATTTGCGTAAGCTCCATTTAATGGAAATATATATTGTAGCACAACATAGTATTTTTCTAACTTCTAATCTGTTCAAAACAACAAAAACTTTAATTCGCCTGTTAGTATCAGACTAAACCAATGAAAAAAAACCTTATTTGGATCTTATAACGAAAGTCTTATTTTGAAAAATCTTTTTTTACTTTTCGCGTTAGAGGATGACGAGACATTACAAGCATGAAAAATTTCGGACTTAAGATGTTTTTATTGACCCCTATTCACAAATTTTGACTTCGTTCAATAACGTAGGTATGTCTGTCATTTGTCCTCAAACCCTAACCTATAGCTAGTAACGATTTTTGTAATAACAGCATCTTTCCCCTGTCTTGATTTCTTTTTGATCAAAGTTATTATTTTCTTGGGTAGCAATGCAGTCTGCTTCAACTTATTGCTGAACTGCAGTTTTCCTACTTAAACGACATCGATGCAAAATAAATCTTTAGATGTGCAAAATTATTTTTTCGTCAATTCTGAAATTCGCGAACATTTTGCAAATAGACGTTTTTATTAAACGGCACCGAAGAAGATCCTTCGTATGATTTGGAGACTTGATAGTACGATGAAAATTTTCCTCCGTTTCAGCTTAGGACCATTCAAATAAAACAATATTCACAAATCATAGGTCGCTGAGATCTAAAGCACTTTATCATCAAAAATTTTATTTATGAATATTTGGTAACTCTTCATATCATGTTCTTATTTATTATTTTGTAGCACATGAAGATAAGTGTTTACTTATAATACAGGGTGTTTCAGAACTATGGGATCAAACTTGTAAGGGTTATTCAGTGTAACAGTAGAAGACATTTGAGTATAGGGACTGATATCCGGCGCTTGTGTGTTGTTATCTTTAAAAACCAGAACAGAGATTGTTTTTTGTAGCTGCATTCCGTATCGCCTTAGTCGTACTATCGTATTTGTGAAGATTGCAAGAATTTAACAAAAATTAATTGTTGCTAATGGAAAACTTTACCAATCAAGTGTTGGCGGATGTGAAAAAAGTTTATTGCTATTCATCGGCGGCTCTCCGAGACAGGCATGTTTAAAACCAACATGCATGATACTGGTGTTGCTCGAACCGTGAGTGCGGTCGAATTTGAAGAAGAGGTCCTTCAGCGAGTTGCCGATGAACCATCAAGTAGCACACGTCACATTGCTGAGGAGGAGGAACTTTATCCTTACCATTTCCTGATCAAGGATTGACTGCAGCCGATTATCATCCTAGAGTTCAATTTTGTCAATGGCTTCTTCATCAAATCGCTGCACAACCAAATTTTGTACGCTATATTTTATGGACCGAATAGTAGGAATAGCCACGTTTGGGACAAAGAAAATCCCCATGCAATTTTTCCCAGAAAACATCAGCAACGTTGGTCTGTCAACGTATCGACAGGCATTGTTGATGATTATTTGATTGGGCCATACCGCCGGCCCACTTTGCTGTACAAGTACGTGAGTATTTGGCTCAGCGGTTTGTTCACCGTTGGATTGCGAGAGGTGGAGCAGTTTCTTGGCCTCCTAGGTCACCCGATTTAACGTCGCTAGATGTTTTCCTGTGGGGACATGTAAAGTCTTTGGTTTACGAAACCCCAGTAGAAACAGAGCAAGACTTAATTGGACGAATTACAGCAGCATTTGAAATCATTCAAAACGAGTATCAACTTTTTAGTCAAGTCCGCCGAAATCACGTACGACGTTTAAATCCGTGTATTCAGGTTGAAGGAAGACAATTTGAACAATTGTTGTGATGATATCTTGTACAAAAGGCAAAAATGAAATGCATCAAATCCTATTTATGCCAATTCATCGTCTTTCTAAATTTTAACGCGCCTTAGGGCCGCAGTGCCATAGTGACACTTTTCCGGATATGGGTCCCTATACTCAAATGTTTTCTGCTGTTACAGTGAATAACCCCTAGAAGTTTGATTCCTTAGTCCTGAAACACCCTGTATATGATGTTTACTACTTGCTTGCTTCCGATCTATTTTGCAGAAAACTTTCAATGTAGTTTAATGAAAGAATTCATGAAACAGCTTCATTTTGCTTTTTCTAGTATGTTATGCATATTTAGCAAAAAGATCTTATGTTCCAATCTACTTATATCAGTAGAAATCAACACGCTCTTTCCTCATAAAGTCTTTAATACAAAAATAGCTTCTCCAGATACCTAGGATCCAAGCAAGAGACTGCTGCCAAGTGTTTCGCAAACGTCATCAAGAAGAATATCTGTTTTTCTGGCATTTGGCACCACGTCGTTTATCGTGACACACTTATTTTTATATTTCCAACTCTAATTGGGGATCACTGGTGAAATAACTAGCAAAGGTTTAGATATTATGGTCCTTAGCAAAACATAATTACTTGAACGTGTTGTTTTCAAAGTGTTTGTCTCAAAAGTTGATAAATCTTGGTTTTCATGTTATATATTTGATTAATCGAATTTCTATATTATTTTATTTTCCAAAGGAAAACATTCATAGAAATGAACGTATGAAACTTAAGCAGCATCACAAAGTTACTGAGCAGTTACCGAGTTTCAAGCCGCATCTGGGTTCTCGTCCTTGGTGCCATCACTTTATAGTCCTACTAAATCAATTATCGATTACGCCTTTGCTCACACTACTACTCGTCCTACTAAAGAGACTATACTCGAATTGATCGCTTGGTTCCGAAAGTAATTGTAACCATTCACCAAGAAAGCGTTTCTCAACCCTCAAACTACATGATTTTGGAAGCACAAATTTTATTTACTCTGGCGTCCGTAAACCGAGTTCAGAGGTCACCTCGAATCCCGGAACCTGATGAACTGGTCCGCCCCTGCTTTTTATCATAAAATCGTTCATTCGATATAGATGCATTGAATTAGTACTGAGTGTTACTAATTAGTGATTGATTAGTGAATGTAAAAATGACCCTCCAAATGTCAGACAGTATCTAGCCACCAATATTACAGCCGGTCATCATAGGTGGCAACACTGGCTTGATGATGCCTACCTAATGAAGAGGTTTGACCTGTAACTTGACTCGTTATTTTCAAATCGCACAAATCAGGTAGCATTCATTTTGGTATTACCAAGCCGGTCCTGCCATTTATACCCAGCTGTGTAATACTCGTTGTAACATACTGTGTATGTTTGGGACTATCCTGTAGGATATGCTCTTTCCAGGAAACTATCGCGCACTCGTGATATACCAATATATATGGCAAAAAGTAAGCTTACTATTATTGAAGTATACTTGCAATACTCAGAAATAAAAATCAATTATGGCATTGTTAGCTCCAAATGAGTGAGCAGCTCAAACGTAATATTATTTGATGACATTTAGCAAAACAACCCTTGTTGTGCTTGGTACAAAGTCCCATATCGCAAGCTAAACGTTTCCATAAAGTGCTTGTGACTGAGCTGTTGTAGCCAGCTGAGCTATTTTGTTGGCTATCATTTCATTGTTAATAAAAAGCCTAAAAAGCAACCAGTAATTGTTTGGTAACGTCTGAATACTATGAAAACTCTCGTAAATTGACTGTGAATTGGTGAAAAAAAAACGCAAATGATTAACCAGTTAAAAATCATAATTAAGCAGGCCTAACGCGTTCCACCCTGCTTGGGTATTTACAAAAATGATGTACCCGTACTCTTTATCAAGGCTTGCAAATTTGCTCTTTAATTTTTAATTGTACTTCGTCTTTCGTCTAAAATCTTATTCCTGACCTGCATTGCAAGGATGCATCCACGCGCGTGTGCTCCGACAATGGCGACGTCTCGTGGCGTTCTTAGCGCAGAAAGAGTGGCCAAAGTTACTCCGCGTATCAGGATAACATGATGCAGTAGTGGGTATGTAAGCTCGTAGGCGGATGCCGTGGCGCACAGCGTCGCCGTCGCCGGAGCGTGCAGTCTGGGCAGCGTTGCCGATGTTAGCGATATATACTCGTTTCTAGGAAACCAAGGGACACCACACAAACGTTGGACTCGTACATACGTCACAGTTCTCGACACCAACAAGAAAAGATACTGAAGCTCATCCTATCCTATGATTGTTTACAGAGTTTGCTCATTTCAATTTTGGTGGATGCACCTAAAATTGTAATTAGATGCTTAGAGGTGATACATAGATCTTCACCATGGTCTTGGCAAGGTTAATCCGAGCTCAGTTTGATTTCTTCCATATGAATCAATTTGTTGATCAACAAGTCTGAAAACGTCAAACCGATGCCTAATTCTTACAAGAAATCTTGTACTCCAGGAAAGTAGTCTGCAAGGGTGGACTTAGGAATCTGTATGGGAGGTGTAGCCGCTGCTTGCTCAGCACTTAAGCAGCTCCTGTGAGGGCAGATGTCCTCGTAACAAAATTGAAAAGCAGGTGGGTGGAATTGGTCTAGGGGAGAGTGCACGTCTCTCAATTAGGGTCTAACAAGGTAATTTTTCGCTAAAATACGAGTACAGCATTATTCACCCTTTTTTTTAAACACGCCAGACCTCGACAATTTTTGGAGGTATTTTCTAAAATATTTTTTATCTTAATTTCCTTCGAGGAATATTTCTTAAATATAGGTATTTCTCATTTAGTCTAGAAAAGTTTAAAGAAACTGCGATTTATTATAACAAGTTATAGTGAGTTGTGTACCTTGAGATTCAGCTGCACCCCTCTCGGTTTGTAACACTATAACAAAGCAAAGGGTGCAGTGCATACAACAGATAAATTGGCAAAGGGAATCACGACTCAAAGAAAAAGTAATCGGTGACCGATAAACTATGGGTGTCGAAAAATCCAGATTGGAAAAAATCGTTTGGATAGAAGAAGTTGGGCCAAGAATTAATAAGGAAACCTATAACTTGTAGGTACCATAATGACAAGCATTTACATTCCAATATAAAGCAATTCATGTTAACCATTTTGTCAGAATTAAATGTTAGTAATGTTTCCGTTATTGGCAGACAGCAGCGATGTTTCTTGTGCGACAGACGTAAAGACTGGAAATGTCGAACATTTTGTGTTCGATGCAATCAATACGTATGTGCAGAACATTCTAAAAATGTTACAGTTTGTAACTAGTGTAATAATTAAATTATTATTTAAAATGTCACTGATTCTTATATATTATATTTTTCTTAATTATTATAATGATTTCATATTATTTTTTCCAAATGTATTTATTTTTCAATGTTTACAGCATACCTATGTAAAGATAAATTTATATATATATATATAAAATAAAGCTTCCGCCTTTAGTTGGATACGTCAGTTAAGATAATTCTGGTCGTGACACTAATTTCCGCCACGTTATTTAAATGACGACATCAATTAAATCGCTTACATACCTGAACTTCTATGCCTAGTATTTTACATTCCACTGATAATATTACTCCATAACCTAAGGTTGTATATGACATCTCACCCTGTTCAAATGCTTGTTGTCATTACCGATTCTGCGCTATTCGTGAAAGCCTTCATTCAATGAACAAAGTGATTGTTTCCAGAAAAGTTGTCGGAAATGTACGTCCGTCCTTAGAAAAAATCAATTGTTGATTAATCGAGCTGTAAGCTACATTATCTGTTTATGAGCCGGTGTAAAGGGTCATTTACACCAACTGAAGATTCTCCACACTTTTCATTGTCAAGCCGTATTTTCCAATTAAAATTTCACTAAACATAAGAATAAGTCAGTGTGCGACGTCATCTGACTTCAAGATCGCGGATATACTGATTGAATCAATATGTTCTTTAAATATTGATTTTCAAATAATTCTCGCACAGTCCATTGCCTGTTATGAACAACACCTTTCTGATACTTTCCGGAGTTTTCTAAATAATAAGAATTTTATGACTAACATAACTGTAATCACTTGTTTTGCTAAATTTATCGATGTTTCTGGTTGAATAAATAAACAGTTCTCCTAAAAATAGGCAAATTCTCCCAGCACGTGAACAGCATTTTGAAACCCAGGCCTCCCGCCCTTCCGTTACATCTGTCACTGGATGGACTAGTGATTTGGAAAGAGATACTTCCGGCACCCTTGTGCTAACATAGAATGTCAATCCGACTCCGTTTTTACGCAACGATCGTGATGATATAAAATATGTGAGGTCGTGTGCAGACATGTTCACATTGGCGACACTACTCGAAAATGTATAGGCAAATATTTGTAATGTCTGTTACGTGTTGTGGGCCAAATACAGGGCTGTGAGAGATAATAAAAATTAATGATCCTGTTTACTGTACTCCGCTAAAACGATGTGTTTACTGGGTAATCAGAGCTCGCACTCAAAAATGTAGTAAAAGAGTTGTTCTGCAATGCAGTTTAGGAATGTTTGTCCAAAGTTGATTTGCAACACACATCATGTAACCGTTTTCTGAGAATTTCAGTATAGTTTTTTCAAGCCGAAGCAGCTGCGTATGCAGAAGCCTGAATACCAGGGCACCGCGGCTGCTATGGGGACCTTGGAGAAACTGTGTTAATCCGATTTTTGATCTGCCTAAGGCCAGTGAACTGGGAAAAGCCTCCTCAGATTGTTCCGCAATCTCGATACCCTAGGAACAAAGGAGCGGTCGTATCGGCCAATTCTGGGTGCACGACACGGTTCAGATGGGAGGGCTTGTACCGAGTGAGCAACTTTTATAGAGAGCAGGACTTCTTAGTTCTAAACAGTCAGTTTTTTCCCAACAGCTGCCTCTACTGTCGAGATGTATTCGTGTCAGATCAATTCCTCGGTGATCTAGACTTCGACATGCCGAAATGAACGGCTCTTTGGTAGATCTCGGCCATCCAGCAAAAACGGATGAGCGCTAGGGCTAGCGTTGCCAGGTCGCCAAACCTGATAGCCGGACAGACCAGCCAGTTTGGCCGGACATATAGTTAAAAAAGCCGGACACCCTATATTATTGAGGATTTTGTCTTAGTATTAATAGGTACGACAAAATTTTTTTATGTAAAATCAAGTCTTTTTGATTATTATCATAAATCTTGTTAATTTCTAGTGAAATAACAAATAAAATCGAATGCCAAATCAGTCTTAGATAGGTACTTTATTATTAATCAGTCAAATAGTCATCAGTCAAAATTAAATTAACATTTATCAACATATTTGAATTTTTCTTAAATAATAAGAAGGCACAAATTATACTTTTTTAACTAAAAAAAATCAATAACTTCTCTTTAAGTTAAAATATAAAACAAACAAAAACTTTTTCTCTTTGAGTTACAGAATAAAATTAAATTCTAGATAATTAAACATTTAGGAACAAATAAGACATTTTTAACTAAAAAAAAATAAATAACTTCTTTTTAAGTTAAAATATAAAACAAAAAAAAACATTTTCTCTTTGAGTTACACAATAAAAATAATTATTAATATTTTTGGTTTGTCGAAACCTGCTTTAAGAGCTCAGTTTCTTTCAAAATGTAGTTGTAAAAATCCTTACATGTCAAATGTTTTAAATTAAATTCTACAACCAACATTTTGGCAACAGTATCAACATGTAATTTGTTGCGTTCTTTCTTCCATTGCTGACCTATCAAGGAAAAAACTCTTTCAACGTTTGCGTTATGTCCTGGGATAGCAAAGTAATACTGACAAATAGTTAAGAATTCTGAAAAGCAATCTTGACTTATCATCGATTTAAAATAGGCTACCCATTTATTATGTGCTAATAGCTTCTTGAAATCAACGTTCTCTTTGTTAGTATTCAGAAAACTTTTAAGATTTTGCAGTTGGTCAAAACATTTGCCATCGTCGATTTTAACGTTGTTTTGCGATAGGATACTTATGGTATCGGAAACTTGATTCCATTCAGGAACATCTTTTAAAGTCATCCATGTGAAATGTTTTGTGTCTTTGTATAAGTTTTCAGTCCAAGATCGGCAGTGCTCGCTTGTTTGCGAAATGTAAAAAGCCTAACAAAAGCCGGACAAGACGGACACCGTTTATTTTAGCCGGACATGCAATCAAAAAGCCTAACTATGTCCGGCTTCATCCGGACTCCTGGCAACGCTAGCTAGGGCGCTGCTTGTTAGTCAAGGCACAGTACCGTGTTTTGGAAGCATTGAAATGTACAAGATTGTTGCCTCCCCAAGCAGTGATAACCTCCAGGTCTCTCGTTCAGACAGGAAGTAGCTGCTAGTCTTATGTTCTCTCTTTTAATGAAAATTGATCAAATCATTTAAAAGCTAGATCCATTTTTTAAATGATTTTTAATCCCTGATGCAAAATCCAAAACCAATGAGCTTTGTTTGCAGTTTTTCTAATCGCAAAGATTTGTATTTTCTACTTTAGGTAGGTTATTTTATCGGTATCCGGGTAGGTATTTAATATTTCTTTGCTAATAAAAAGTATGAGCACGAGATTCACTTGGGGGTCGGGCGTTTTCCAATTTGTCTTGTATTGCCGTCTTGCAGCGCAAATTCGGAACGCTATCTATTACCCTGTATTGATCTGATACGACGAAATAATACCGAAGAAACCTATTCCAAGTGAACAACTAGCCGTATCGATTATTGATAAATGCGATAAAGAGCTTCGCAAGGATTTCCATATAAATTTAATATCAAAGAGAACATTATTAAGAGGTCGAGTACAGAAGTAGATTTTCCCGATGGTCTGTTATTTACCGGAGTTACGAAATTAAAGGCAGAGAATACTTAATGTGCTTCCACGTACACGTCTGCTGCTGTCTGTGAGCTTTTTTCCTTTTCACCTTCAAAATATGAAATTATTAGATAATAAGCATTGGTAGAATATCATACAATATTATCCAATAGTAAGCACGAACGTAATCATTGTTGACCATTAGATAAAGCTGGCTATGGATATGTAAGATGTGAGTACTGCACTCACAATCTATTTTTAAGCCCAAACATTTTTATAATGTCTTCTTAACACACAAGAAGCTAGTTACTCGGTGCTGTAATGCCTCCCAAGTACAAGGTGCACAAAGTAGTTTTTGTACTCATTGATAAGCAATGAACAACGAAATATAATAACATCCCTTCTACATAGGAATTAATTTGTGTTGATTAGATTTAAGTTAGATATTTCAAGGGGTGCTTCTAAGTTTTAAATTACAACCCAGGCATTTCAAATAGACAACTAAACATTCGTTATTTTTATTTTCATTTTGATAAAAGAGAGTGACGGTGTCCGGCACCAGCGATCCACAGGTGACCTCCTAGCTTACTCGTACGTCACGAAACTGTGGAGCAAACCCCAGTCCAGTGTTATGGTGAGGCTCATGGTAAGCTTAGCAGTTGAGTGGCCGACTTCTTTTCTGGCCGCAATATATCCATCGTAATTGACGTAATTTCCTCTCCATCCCACAATGTCAACGCGTGTGGTCCCCAGGGATCAGTCTTGCCTCTGGCATTATTCCTCTGACCCATCAACGACCCCCTTTCCTGTACGATCAATCTGATGCACAGGTATGCTGGTGACAGCACTCTACATGCAGGAATTCATGGAGACAAGCCGATCTCTGCTAGTGAGCCGGAGAAAAGATGACTGGCAGCGACTCTCTGGCGAGATACTTGGAGGTTATCACTGCTTGGGCACGCAACAATCTGGTACAGTTTAATGCTTGCAACACACAACAACAGTACTGTACTTTGACGAACAAAAAGCGCCCTAGCGCTTATCCGAATTCGATGGATGCCAAAGAGCCATCCATTTCGGTTGGTCGGAGTCCAGATCACCGAGAGCCTGATCTGGCACGAACACATCTCGTCGATAGCGGCAACGGCTAGGAAAAGCTAGGCTATTTGTTTAAGGCTAAGAAGTACTTTCCCCTGCATGACCTCCACACGTTGAACAAGGCCTGGTTAAGACCTAGCCTCTAGTTCGGCTCACAAGTTTGGGATGCTGCAGCTCCGACTAAATTATCAATGCTCGATGCTGTTCAGAAGAGGGCTGTCCGACTAACCGATGAAACTTCTCTAACGGACAGTCTCGGGACCCTTCCACACAGACGGGTTGTCGGCGATCTAGCTCTCTTCTACCGTTATGTCAACGGGCTATGCTCCTCAGAGCTTTCCTCCTTCATGCCGCTATGCAATGTGCCTGCCAGACAGACCCGCATGACTTCTTTGTCCCTGGGGTATCGAGATCGTGGAACAATCTATCTTATTAGGGTTTTCCCGGTTCTACTAATCTTAGTCAGTTCAAAAATCGGATAATAAAGTTTCTTTAAGGTACTCATGGCAGCCGCGTTGCCTGATATTTGGGCTTCTGCATGCGCGGCTGCTTCGGTATAAAAAAAGGAGATAGAGGCGCTAAATAGGCATCTAAGTTTTCATCGTGCGAAATTTGCTTTCAAAGGAAAAGCGAACTCTTTGACAAGTACTGATAGGTACTTCCACTAGAATTATGTGTAGCATGTGTGTCTAAAGCTTGAATATCCAGGCACTTTTGAGTGGCCGTATACGTACATTGATTAAATGTTGATATTGAGAAGTGCTAACCGACATATGAAACAATGCGTGTAGAAATCCACAATAACCTATATATGTCCATGACCATTTTAATATCGAACATTATTTATAAGCAAGGAAGAACTAATTTGCATGTATTAATATTACGTCGAGAGAGCTAATAAACAATGCATGGTAACATCGCAACTTCTTGAAGGCCACTGTGACGTTTCAAGACGCATTGCCTACTGGTCGTCCAGGTTGATAACATGATTAATTTGTTACATTTAGCGCTGTTTTGAAAAATTTGCACTAGCAGATAGATGGTAGTTGCACTACAACAGGTATATTAGGTATATTATTAATGCAAATCGTTGTTTGAAAACACAATTTTTAGTATTGCAAGCACCATGAGGATCAAGCAGTTAACCTCGCTTTTTACTTCCCACGCCTACTGGCGATCAAATATTGTAATCGCGAAAAATTTAAAAAACGAGAGGATGGATGGATGTTATATGACGTGTCACTCATTTCCGCCATCTATCTGTCAATCTGTCCGCAAATCCTTGGCCAATATTTAACTTGGAAAGTACTGCTCGGAACTGGATGAAATTTGTACACAAGATTACTAACATGGCAAGGACGATAAGCTTGGTAGGTTTTGAAAATAGATCCAGTGGCGGCGGAGCTGCGGGCAAAGAACGAGAAAAAAATTAATAATCGCTCAAACTTTGTTTTTTGGCGTTTGAGAAGCTGCTCATTTTCCAACTTAACGTTTTGGGGAGTTAAAAATTGTTTATTTTTACGCTGATATATTTATACGCCTCCAACCTCGGTAATTGTACGCACCTATTAGACATATTGCACTGCTCACAGATTTCCCCGTACATTTACCCTTAAACGTACGACGCAGTCGGCAGTTCGTCATTCACGCGGGATTGGACGTCGCAACGATCATGTGCGCCCACAGGCATTTCTCTCAGGGGGAAGGGGAGGGTCATTCATCTTAGAGAGATAACTTTGTGTGAGAGCGTACCTGCCTCCGAACTTTTTGAATAGCGCGGGGTAGGTAGCATACTTTATGAGGGTAGGGGAAAAATTTAAAAAGCTTCATAAACGCATACTAAATAAGACAATTTTAATTACCTATATGACTCGATCCATCTAATTCTTTGTTATATAAATTCGTGGCTAACTTCTTCCTCAGAAGGACTAACTATATGCCGAACATAGTCCTTTATGAATTGATGACAGCGTTGCGTGGGGCATGTCTACCTATTTGACGACGTTTATTGAATTTGATCATCATGGGATATACATATTAAATGAAGTTTTTCTATTTATGATTATCAAAACTGTCTATTGTATTCTGCACAAAAACGGTATTTTTTGTTGGATTGTGACTTGTTTTATCCACTAAAAGGAATCCCACAAACTTACATACTTGATTTTTCACTTGGCAGCACACAGACCGTCATTATCTGTATTGTACCTCATACTTTTCGAATATTAAGAGATCACAATTCTCTAATGAAATCTGGGCTCTATTTTTCTACATTACCACTCTGATAAATCTGGTGAAATACGCTCATTAAGGATTTCCTGCTCAGCCATATTAAACAATTTTACTGTACAAAACTTTTGACATCGCAACAACGAATTATTCCAAAAAAAAAATAGAGAAATACCCGGAACTTTAAGCTTTGATTTTCGTATTGTTTATTTATGTATCTATTTATTTCACATTCTTTCAATACGCTAACGCTAGATCGTTAGATTATTCATACAAGATATCTTCAATAGTATGCTTGAACAATTTTTATGTATCTAAAATATTTGAAATCTCATATTTTATATCATGATGCTGATGAATAACGTAGTACGGAAGTTAGATGATAGAAGACATCGACACTTGTCGAACATTATGCTATCTGAAATTCAATGGTTCAGAAGAAATTCCCACTTATGTGAAATTTTAGAAAAAACCCAATCCTGAAAATCCCCCATATTTGTCTGGCCGAATCAAACCACATATGTTTAAAGTTCCTCTTTATAATACGACTTTTCGGTCCCAACTGATCATTTCAATTTCAAAATAGACATTCCCGTTCTCAAAAGGATGACCACCGTTCCAAAGCGATAAGCGTGCTTGAGTATATATATAACGTAACAGATGCGTCACCCTCGTCCAACGTCCCGAAAAATCCTTCGAAAATGCGAAAACTCACCCAGGACTGTTGTCGTAACACACCGGTTAATTGTTACGTGCAGTCTTCGACTAAAATGCTGCATACTCATTGTTTATAGACCTTGAATGCGAGAAAAAGTACTTCGATGTCTAAAGGGAACTGTGATGTTTGTCTTGTGAGGTAATAATATGACACAACAGTTTGGCCTTGAGATGGCGAAGTAAGACATATGCGCGTTTGACATCAAATCGCAAACCATAATAAAAAACCTGGATATAAAACTCATTTTTCATTAGTTTTGGGAACGAGACTGCCTACCCGAGGCGGTCCTGAGATTTACTCGTTTTGCGCGATGCCATCTTAAAATTGGAATGACTGTTCAAGATCTTGTAGTAATACACTGTATAGTATTAGACCTGGAAGACAGATAAATAGAATTAATTGTCAAAAAAGTGTCAATTGTCTTGAAGGTCACCATTGGGGCTGAAACGTCAAACAATGAAGGGGAGCTTTAAACATATGTGGTTTGATTCGGAGAGGCAAACATGGGGGGTTATCAACAAGAAAACCACAGGATAAGTTTCAGGTGTTAGTGTGTAGTGTAGTTGTACAATTGGAGTGCACGTTTGAACATGATCTTATCGCAGTCGGATTATAGTTTCAGGGTTCATTCATAATAGAGTCTAGTAGTTTTTTTCAATATTATTCTATATCGTATAAATCTTCAAAACAGCACCGTGGGTAAAAAACTGCATATGAACTACTTCTATAAAAAAAATCATAACTGTAGCCAGTTTGGCTGTACTTTGCAGAATTAGGTTCGAGATCCGCATTTCCTATTATTTCACAAAAGTGGAAATATCTTCTGAATTATTGAATTTATTGAAAACATATAACTAGAAAAGTATAATGGTGATCAATTTAAAACTTATATCAATAAAGTTTTACATGTTAAATACGTTGAAATTGTCGAACCTGTTTACTTTATCGTATGTATCTCTTCCTTGATTAAATCAGTGAAGCTGTCATTCTCGCCTACCTCAGATTCTCCACTAACAATGAGTTGGCCTACTTGGCTCGATTTGAACTAAAAGGTTTAAGTACGGCTGTTCATATTAACAGCCAACATAAAGTTATATAGACCAACGAAAGTCGAGATATCGTATACGCGAATACATCTGCGCGCTCTTATGTAACTCAACTAGTACGAAAATAGCAGAATATGTCTGTGCTAGTGCTAGGATATAGCATCTGTTTATTGCTAAAGATAATTGCGAATGGAATTTGGCCATGAAAATGCATGTGTGATGTTCTCTTCTTTGGAACGCTCCACTACTTCTGTAATGGACTTTTCTCATGTGTCATCGACGATTCTTTCATCTCAACTGATATGGGATAGGCAATAGAAAACACAGCTGACATTATACGAGTGGAACAAAAATTAAACTGCGGAAAAAACACACAATCTATTTATATGCTAAGATTCCCTTTTGCTATTTCTGTCAGAAAAAGACAAATCCTAGTTACCGCTTCACATAGAGCTTCATTAATTCAGATTCAGGATAAAAGCTATCTTGGGTTGACAGGTTTGGAAAATTATCGGTGTAACAATGTTAGGAAAAAGTTGTATATTCATTTTGCAAATTAGCTTTTTTCAGTTGTATTTTTTATATTAAAACACGAAAGGAAAACCTAAACTTGTATCGAGGCTAATATAAGAAGTTAAAGGAGAAATTTTTGTTACAACTTTTGGAACAACTAAGTTAGTAGAACTGGAAAAATAAGCTCACCACTACTTTATTTTTAGAGATGCAGTCAAACAAAAAAGGTTCCGATTATCCTCGAATTTAAAGAGCAGGTATTTTTTCTTGGGTTAATATATTCACAGAAACATCAGTTTTTTGGATTGAAGATTGCAGTTACACCCCCTATCGGCCATTTCAGAAACTTGTAAATATCTTCCAGGTTTTTCTCTTAGCCGTTTTAGTAATAACTGTTTTGCCGCAAGCCTCTACGATGGATAACTTCCCAGATACAGTACCTCGCATTCTTAGTTGGCCACCCTGAACAGAGTAAAAAATTTAAATCAATATAGCTGCTATAAATTGATACAACCTCGTAAAAATTATCTCTCGTCGGTAACTTTGACTCGCATAAGTATGAAACCTTTAATGGTAAAGTTGATCAATGCATGAGTTCCAAGTATGTGTAATTTAATAGAAACATTCAACATCACAGTACTGCATCACCAGATAATGAAAAATTCCAGGCGCCTGATTCTTACTGGGTTTCGATCAATGAAATTAATTTCGATGTCGACTTATCTATGATTCATCATGATCATCTTAACACTGCCACGATAATTTCAATATATACTAAGTGACATATAAATCCGAACACCCAGTTTAAATGGTTTTATTTTAATAAAATTTTGTATAAATACTTAATGAAGCATAATAAGTAAATGATAAAAATTTCAAAATGATTGCACTGCTTCAGTGTTGTGTGCGGTGGATGTGCCAATTCACTTGACAACTATGTCAGAGTTCGAGGAGGCAGTCGATACTGCACATGCGTGGTGGCATGGTCGTGAATAAACGTATCTTTAAGTTATCTTTATAATTTGCTCTCAAATGTAACGTTTCAATAAACCGTGTTCTCTACCGAATCTAACGTCATTTACCGATCGAGAACCCACCCTCTTTCGAATGGTATCATCGGCATCCCTCTGCAAGCCCCTCTGAGAAAAAAATTATCTACAAACATTAAGCCAAAAGATAGAAGGGATCAAGTCAGTCAAACAGGCCTTCAAAATTAGTCCGTAGTTCCCACCCGTTTGACAAAGTTGTGACCTATAAATTTCTCCCCTGCCCTACGGACCGTATTGACCATCTGGCAACGCTGCTGTGATTAACATTGTCCTCGCCACTCGTCACCCACCCATATGTCAGGCATAGGTCAGAAGTTCACGCAGGTATACTAAGTGACATATAAATCCGAACACCCAGTTTAAATGGTTTTATTTTAATAAAATTTTGTATAAGTACTTAATGAAGCATAATAAGTAAATGATAAAAATTTCAAAATGATTGCACTGCTTTAAAGCCCTTTGACCTTTAATAATGTGTGGATGCACCCTGATGTGCTACGCATTCTCCAACGGGCCTAGGCATGCTTCTGATCAGGTGGTCAATGTCCTCCTGTGGTATCTCATTCCAGGCAACCACCAACTTCTCTCGAAGTGCTTCTAGAGTCTGAGGAGGACGTTGCAAATTGAGCAATCTCCTACCCATCATATCCCACACGTGCTCAATTGGGGATAAGTCGGGAGATCTTGGTGGCCATGGTAACAATGTGACATCATTATGTTGAAAGAAGTCTATTGTGACTCTTGCAACATGTGGTCGGGCATTATCTTGTTGGAAAGTTGGATCTGCCAGGGTGTCAAGATAGGGTAAAAGATGGGGTTCTAGAACTTCGTGGATATAACGCTGCGCGTTCATGTTACCTCTGATGAAGATTAAAGGTGACCTGGAACCATAAGCTATAGCACCCCAAACCATAACTCCAACAGTGTGATGAACATGTCTTTCAACAAAAAACTGTGGATTCCTCCTTTCACCACGTCGCCTTCTAACCCTGGCACGACCATCGTGCATGCCTAAACAAAATCGAGACTCACTAAAGACAATACTGTTCCATTCCTGATCCCAGAGTGACCGTTGTCTGCACCACTCAAGGCGATTACGTCGGTGTTCTCGAGTTAAAGGGAGGACCCAGTGTGGCCGGTATGAAAACAAGCCAAAACTTCTCATTCGTCGGTAAACACCTCGCATGCCAATAGGTCTTCCGTGTTCTGCAAACCATTCATTTGCAATGGACCTGGTAGTGGGGAAACGGTCCCTTAAGGCCAATAATCTTAGGCGGCGATCTTCACGGTCTGTTGTTCTACGGCGGCGTCCAGTGCCCCCCTTGCTCTTTGCGTACGGCCTTCTCGAAGCCATGCCTGACAACACCTAACCACAGTGTCTAGACTTCTTTGCACTCTAACTACAATTGCCCGAAAAGAAAGTCCAGCTTCCCGAAGTCCCACTATACGGCCCCTATCAAACTCACTAAGTTGACGAAATCGTACAGGTCTCCGTACTCTAGCCATCGTAACCGATCATAAAGGATGTCAAGAACCAAAATCCGCCAACGTTGATTCTTTACTGCGTCTGAAATGTTCATTTTTAGAGCGTTAGTGTATTAAAAAAAAGCAGTACAAAAACCGGAATGTCCAACTGATAAGGCTGAAAATTTTTTCACTTGTTATTTACAGTAAGGTAAATACATTCACCAACTTTTATTAAAATAAAACCATTTAAACTGGGTGTTCGGATTTATATGTCACTTAGTATAGAAATCAGAATCAGATGTCAAACCAATATGTATGACGCCAATGCAAAATCGAAATTACTTGCAAAATTCGAAATTCAGTTAGAATCTGGACCCAGGTCGTTCATCAGGGCGCAAGTCAAACCAGTCTTCTTCTCTCTTGCTCATCCAACGTAGTGGTCTGCATGTTAAATGCTCCCTTTTAGTAGAGTGTCGACTTTGGAATTAATATTTTTTTGTACAGCATTAAAGTATTTCCATTTTATAAATTGGAGCTTCATCATACTGATCCCTATTCTGAACGTGTAGCCGTCTCTAATGATTTATCTTGCATGAGATGCCATTACTTCTAACCAAATACGTGGTAGGATTTTCCTTTTCAGAAACAACCACGCTTGAAGTAGAAAAAAAAGTATGCGGTGGAATAACAGACAAAAAGGAAAAGAAAACAATTATCCGCTTTCACATGATAAGATATTCTCATGTCGCGCGGTGCATAATAGAATCGTCCAGGAAAATTATCTGAATACACTAAACAGGATGCTCTCATCCATAGGACCAAAAAGACAACCAACCATGGTCAGCTGTATCGTGCTTCTTGGCTACTCTAGGCTTGGTCTCGTTTCTCTGAACGAGTTGGAACTGTTAGAGATCTCACCTCGCGTTTAACTTACTACTACTTTACAGCCAGAATCGTCAGCCATCTAGCGGTCACGCGGTGAGATCCCTAACAGTTGCTACTGAAAGCAGTTATGCGCTTTCCACGATGGTCGATTCTGATGGGATAGATGATGTTGCTTTGCGCTGTCTTATTTTGTCTTAATGCACTTACAACATTTTAGCGAAGTCCCCAACTTCAAGAACAGCCTGTCTAATAGACTATTTATTGTAAGTGGACTGGTAGATTTATCAACCTTCTTTTTTTTCTGTATTTACAGTTCTATTAAGATATAGTTCTTGGATATGTTCCATGTCCCTCGTAGCTAAATGGCCACAAGGAATGTAGATTGAACGCCTATTTTAGAACAACACATCCACATAGTTTATCTTTCAAGTCGCTAGTCTCACGGTTATTTGTTCTTCACGGCGGCGTCGTTCTAAATAGGCCAAGAAGATATCGTTTACGCTTCTCTACATGGCGAGGCGCAGCATCATCATAGTATCAGATCGCTTCAAGTAGTTCGGCGCGGTGCTGGCGTGGCGACCACAAGGATGACCTTCCTTACATCACTCGTCTTGGGTTTTACAGAACAGAACAACAAGGATTCTGCTAATGTTTCTTTTTACCGGTTTTGCCTATTAACAATTCAACTGGGAAATTGTATTTGTAATTAAAATTGTGATCGTCTTGAAATCGTTCTTCGTCGTAATCGACTTACTCAGAAAAAACGAGAGTAATTGTGTTTTTCCTCCATGAAGAAGAATCCTGCAATTTATTGTCGGCATTCCGATTTTATTATTATATGCAGAGGAAGAATATCGGTACTAGTCTAGTTCATTAAATATAGTCTAGTTCATTAAATATAGACTAATAACTACTAGAGAAATTCGGTGCTGCGGTACAGTACAACGAAACATGCGAAAATTTCCCCATAAAAATGAAGGTGTAGGGCAATTAACTCGGAAAGCATACTTAATTGTTAGGCTGACATTATAAATTGATATAATCCCCTTCGATTTTTTGCATTATTGGTTTATAATATTTGGTGAATACATTCGCAATACGGTGAGGAAAACGTCAACCATCACTACCCTGAAGGTTCCTCAAAATACTTAATGCATTGGTGTCCTTGATAATTATGTATTATTACGATTTTGTTATCCAAGTTAGATAAAAATAAAGTAAAATAAAACGTAGAATACAGTTGTAAGTTATGCTTATCGATGAATATTGAGTAATTGAGATCAATCAATCTACTATTCCTAATGTCTCCATAAAGCATAAACCTTATATTTGATCGCAGTCATTGAAATTAGGCTTAGAAATCTTGCGAAATGTGGGTAAATTACTATCGTCTTATTATGCGCCAAAAACAATACTAGCAGAGTCAGAAGTTGCTGTCTTATCTCAGCATAAGCTTTGGTGACTTGGCATAACTACACTACAGTCCCTTTGTACCCAATTTGATCGACCTTAAAGTGGATCGTAACAATTTCAATAGGAATTTTCTTCTTCTTCCTACTTTATTAATAGGCTCATGCCTGTTTTACTTCGGTTTTTAGCCTTAATTGATGTTGTCTGACCATCTTTTCCTCGGTCGTCCCATTGATCTTCTTCCATTTGGCG
Organism: Acanthoscelides obtectus; assembly: GCA_963669975.1. Classification (NCBI taxonomy): domain Eukaryota; kingdom Metazoa; phylum Arthropoda; class Insecta; order Coleoptera; family Chrysomelidae; genus Acanthoscelides; species Acanthoscelides obtectus. The sequence continues at coordinate 95,739,060 of CAVLJG010000005.1, forward strand.
ATTTGTCTCTTGCTATTCGTACTATTCTATTTTCTGACATTTTTTCTATGTGTTGATTCCATTCTATTTTTCTTCTTTTAGTCCACAGGTTTATTTCCTCTATCCTCATCTCGCTCGTGTTTCCTCACTCGTCTCTTAGAGTTTGGTTTGTTATTTTTCGTAAGACTTTCATTTCTGCTGTTTCCAATAATCTTTGTGTTTTCTCGGTATCTGCCCTTGTTTCCGCCGTGTACGTCATGGATCTTATTGTTTATTTATATATCCTAGTTTTCGTTTCCGTGGTGAGATATTTGTTTCTCCAGATTGTATTGTTGAGACATTCCGTTTCCATCACTTGTTCTATTATTTTGTTATTTAAGACCAGTTTACATCGTCTCGGTTCCGCTGATATCACTATCGATTTAGATTTCTCTGTTGAAATCACCATGTTGTATATGAGCGCCGTATCTTCGAATTCTTTAATTAATCTTTGTAAGTCATCATCATTTTCGGCTATTATTATGGCGTCGTCGGCGTAGCATATTATCTGCATTTCCTTTTCTTCCAGTCTATATCATCTTCTTTTTTACCTTTCTTTATAATTTCATCCATTATCAGATTGAATATTAGTAGGCTCAGCGAATCTCCTTGTCTAATGCCAGTTTCATACTTGATGGGTTGCGAGAGTTTTCCTTTACCATAGCTATGTTATCTTTATATATATATTCTCAATAGTTTTTACTAAATCCCCTGTCATATAATAAATGTATCGCCTCCCGAATTCTCACTCTATCAAACGCTTTCTTCAAATCTATCAGGCACATATATTCTGGTTTGTTGTATTCCAGCGACTTTTCTTTTATTTGTCTTATTACAAAAACTGCATCCGTGCATGATCTTGTCCGGAATCCGATATTATTGGGGTCGTTCATATCTCCTTTCTTGAAGAACATCAGCATGTTCACTCTCCTCCAATTTTCTTGAAACAGTTAATAACATATAATTCCCATTCTTGGATTCGTCGTAATGGAAAATAAATAAATGAGTAAAAGTAGTTGAATTAGGGATTCATCAAATCGAGTAGCTTGGTAACATATTTCCATAAACTACTTGACTTGAAAATAAAATTACTGAAAACGTTAATGCTTGACTTAATTTTTTATTTTTCTACTTGTCTTGAGGTCAAGCATTTTCAAACTGCTTGATGCATCATGACAAATTGTATCTCTGTTTTACTAAAGACCTTCAGTAATATTTATTTGTATTACCAATGAGCCGTATTTTGGATTTTAATGCAAATAGTCACGTCGAAGTTGCACATAGCTCCTTCATCTTCTGGCCTCCCAAAATACTGAACTGCAACGTCGCATTAGCGCCTAAGGTGGTTAAGCAAGAAGTGGAGAAATGATATGGACTATAGAAGAGTAGCGTCACTCCGTCATTAAAACAGTCTTTGGCGAGGTATCTGAAATTACATTGTGGTATACCAAATCTTACATGCAGTTAAACTGTGATGTCTGTGATATAGCAGCTAGTCAGGAGGAAGGTAAACATCCAGGAATGAAGGTCACCTGAAGGTAGTTGACCGCAGAACACTGGATTGTTTCACGTGTTGCGAAACTAGCAGGAAGTGGGGTGCTAATATTTCGATGCTCCGCTAATGATGTAAAGGCGACTATTGTTATTCTAACATATCTGGAATTTGAGACATCGTCGCTTAAGTTGTACCACCGCTAAACGCAAAGAATAACTTATGTATTTGTTTAAAAAAGCCACCGTGATTGCCGGAATGTCATCAGTAGGCACTATTAGCTTATGAGGTTTCATTTGCGACTAGACAAACATGGAGGATTATAAGATCATTCGATAGCTGCCATCTCAAATAATGCAAAATAGGTAGAGATAGTGTCATTGAAATTGGATAGATTCAATGACAATATCGGTAGGAAGAAAAATCAGAGCCGTCGTAAGATCAGCATCATATAAATCGGCCACGCAGCGCCACCTATGAAAAATATATTTTTCTTCCAGCATGCGGAAAGTACTCACTTTCAACTCGCATCTGCGTGCAGAAAGTAGTATTTTTCCGCACGCATAACAGTGCTACTTTCTGCACGCAGATGCGTGTTGAAAGTGAGTACTGTTAGAAAAAATCTTATACCTAATATTTGTGGAAAGTGTATTATCCGCCCTTGACAGGAAAAGTATCACTCTCCGCACTTGTTAGGTAAATAACTATTTCGTATAGTGCAGGCAACTCAGCACAGATATAATATCTATGAGTATAAAAACAAATCAAAGTTAAATTTCACAAAAAAAAACAACTTAACAACTAGTTTTGCATGTCTTTTACAAGAACAAAATATATAACGTCCTTACATCTTTAGATATTATACATGTTGTACTCATATTACAGGCACTACTTAATAATTATTATTATGAAATATGAGTGTGGTTCAAAATTCGGTCAGTTTTCGTTTCCATTATTTTTAATTTTACCACTATTATAAATCCGTTAGGACCCTAATACCCTTAACTCGTGGTTAGTGAATGAAAAGCTAATTTAAAATTTTTCATTTTTTTGTATCAGTTGATGAAGACATTTCTTTTTACTTCTACAGTTTTATCATTCTATAATTTGTTAAACGATGAACAAATTATTATGATCAATATGTATTCTTTTCTCTGTAACATGTGACAAATACAGTCTCTTCATTAGCTACTCGTATTTGCATTAATAAAATTATCTAGTAATGAAACGACTACCTGAATTTTCAAGTACCTGACAGGCAGGGGTCAAAACTACTTGACTCGATATCAGTTTGCTAATATCTAATAATTGAGTTGAGGTTGACTTGATTTTAGATCAAGTAAAGATCAGTAGCTTGAAATTCTAGTCTAGTAGCGAATCCCTAAGTTAAATCTACTAAATGCGATTCTTTTAATAGAGATTTTGAGACGGAGAGAGTGCTTCAAAAAGTCCTTTTTGATTACCTTTTAGTTAATGCTTCTGAAATTGCCTTTTTCTGGACCTCTGCCTTTATGACCTCCAATAAGGTACGGTGCACAAATTAAGTGCTTCAGAGGGGCACCTCCCTTAAATCGTTTTCTTTTTATTTCCCGCTCACACTTCCATCTGAAGTTCAGGAACGATTTTTTTGCCTCGTCTAGCAGCTAGGAACAATAATAATCTATGTGCTCAAAAAGTAGCAAAAAAGAACGTCCTTTTAGCTATGAAGCGTGAAAATGGTAAACAAGAACATCAGCCTAGCTTCATCTATAGATTATTACGTGCTTCGTCGTCACACTGTATGAGGATCCGTCATGGAATATAATTAGGCCGAGGACAAACTAGCGCAGCATCGTCGCTAACGTTCCACACAATACATCTGGACACAAATCACAAGAAACTGGTGTTGGGTTCTTGGGTAATCAATTACAGACATATTTTGAGTTTTTCGATACTATGTTTTATAGTAGTCCATAGACGATGCTTGCTATTGCCGTCATTGTTCATATATGGAAATACGGCTTCGTCTCGATAGTTCTTATTTGCAATAAGATGACACGCATTATACGCAAGTGATTAGCAATAACATGAGAACTGTGCATATTACACAGAATGTCACAATATCTGAATATGAATCCTTCCAGTTATTTGTACCCCATTTTGATAGACTTTGCAGTTATTGCATCGGCATTTTGCGTATTAAAGAAAAATGGGGGGAAAAGATAGCTAGAAGATAAGTTTAGCTGAAATCATATAATCTGGTCATATACCCGTAGTATTTTCTAGATAGAGATGGATATCCTATGAGATAGTATCTAGAGAGGCACTATTAGAACCTCTTTGGAGTGTATCAAACGGCGTCAGGGGGTAGAGCCAATAATAACAAATTTGTATCATATTAGCACAGGTCTGAATTAAGTTTCACACTCTGTATACTTCAAGAGCAACTTAGTAGTTGAGAAAGCCTTAGTTTGGTTCTACATATTGTCTTCAGAATATATTGTAGTAACGTGTTTATTTCTTGATATTCTCAGAAACACGCAGTTGAGTTGTGCAAAACATAAATGTATGTCACTTTGACAAATATGAACAATAAAAATTCTGACTTGACCCTATCACTGAACGACTGAAACGACCTTCAAACTTCAACACGATACAAGTTCTAACAGAGCAGGAGAGAACTACCAAGAGTAGTTGGATTTTTGACTAACCACCGAATATTCAAAGCAAATTTCGAGAAAATATATCAAGTTTCCTGTGCATGAAGTGTTCATTCTGATTAAGTGACAGTCTAAGGCCTTAAATTAAGGTAAAGGGACATAGTAAAAACTCACAGTTGTCAGAGATGAAATCGGATTATTTTTCTATTTCATTAGATTATATCAGAGCTTTTCGATTTATACAGTGACAGGAAATTATCGGAAAAACGACAGATAGACTAATAGCAACGTACGCAAAGTTTTGAGATGTGTTGGATCAGCTTTTCGTTGGATAGTGAAATCGCGAAAATCAAAAAGCATTATCTAAATCCAGGACCAACTGATACTACATATCCTCATGGGAAAAGAATTTGTACATGGGAATGTAGCACTACAGATAAATGCAAAATCATTTTGGTTATGATATATACCAATTAGATAATAGTTATTTCATGCAACAAGATGAAAGATCAAATTTAGAAAGTCACTAGTTATCACTGTTGTGATTTTACATGAATTAAGAAATGCGAAAAACAGAAAAATAACGTAAAAATCCTGAGCTGGAACAAAATGTGTAAATCCTATAGTGATAAGCAGAACATAAGGACTGCTGAATAGTGGACCAATTGTAACGAGCGAAGTAATCACGTGAAACAACACTTGGACACACACTGCTGATATAGTGGATCTAATACTAATTGAAACAGAGAAAAAATCGGAGACGTAAAAGCGGTGTGAAATCCTCTAGAAGTGGGTACAGCAGAAGCATATCTGAAGGCGTGATTAGAACATCGAATTAGTTGTTTTCAACGTTCCACTGCAATCATCGTCGCTATGCAATTGGTCCTCTGGTCATCAGTTAATATGCTCCGATCTACCACTTATCGATATAGATTGTCTTCTGGCTTCGGTTTTCTCGCTAGTTCAATGAATAATGGATTTATTACACAATTTATCTATACACTGCGAACCAAATTTTTCTGAAGGCTCGAGTTTGGTGTGTACAAGAGAGAAGTGTATATAAACACATATGCTAGAAAGAGATAGATGCCGGCTGCATAGCGAAGTTGCCTAGCAACGCTGACGCGGTAATGTGTAACACCAGCTCCTTGAATTAAGATGCATCTTGAAAATATGCATTAGCTCAAATAACACCGCATATTGTACATGCCAAGGCAAGGTTTCTACCTCTATGATTAGAGTTGAACGATTTTGGTCAGTACGCATCTAGCATACGCAGATAGTGATAGTTTGTGCATAATCTGGCGATCGCTTGTTGTCGCAAAATGTAACGCTAACTCAGAATTTGTTGATTTTATCATCATAAGCTGCCACATTTTTGTTTCTTCCTTCACAACATGACGGATAGCATTCTGCCAAGCTTCGGGCGTTACTAGCTGTATGGAAGTCTCAAGTAAAACCTTAACGTCTGGTAATTTGAAGGTTATGTTATGGCGCGCAATATAACCCTTCACTTGAGCCCAGATGAGCTCTATTGGGTTCAGTTCACAGTGGTAGGGCGGTAACCGCAGCACAGTGACACCACATTGACGGGCCATCTCATCAGTCACGTAACTAATGTTCGCAGGTTTGTGCTGTTTAATTTTTTCATACAATTCCGCTTTCACACATGAATCGTCAAACGGGATTCCTTTTTCGCGCAACCATTGCTGCATGTCACTTTTTCGAGATCCCATAGTCGGTACACGTTCGGCTCGACGGCTATGGTAGGAAGCATTATCCATGACGATCACAGAGTTGGGCTCAAGTCGCTGAAGCACCACTTGAAACCAGCTCTCGAAGCAGCTGGCATTCATTTCGTCATGGTAATCACCTCCTTTCTTAGAGACGAAAATCAAATCACACTCTTCTAAAAAGCCACTATCGCCACCAATATGAGTTCGATCAATCTTTGACCTTTCCCTGACGGTCCACGAAGACCTGTTGACAAACCTTCAATGCTTGCTTGTCGGTTACTCACTACGTTTTTGTCTATCCAGGTTTTTTTAACTGTGTCACCTGCATTTACCCATGTCTCGACCAAATAAATTTCGCGTAGGTATTTTCGACGCCAGGCGACTATTTCAGGTCTCTCTATCAATACTGACTTCCGATTAAACGTTTCGTAACGAAAATTAATTTCATGCAGGGATTTCCTCATTACCTCGACGCTCATTTGGGGTATAATTTCATTTTCCTTGATCGCTGCATGTACAGCCTTGAGGGTTGGTATCTCATTCCTAAAGAAGAATGAATGTACGGTTCGCCTTAACGCCATTTTGCTATCGTCATCCAATTTAACGGCCTTTCGTCGCTTCAAATTAAACTTTGGATCAGTAGTAGCTCCAGTTTTCTTCTTTTCATGCACCACCCTGCGAATGGTCCACTCTGGAACGCCTGTCATATTATCACAACGCGCGAGTTCTGTTCAGATAATTGAACACGTTGAGCACGATTTCTTTCGCGTCCCTCTTCAGTGCTTTACGAAGCCGTCTACTTGTTCCCTGGCTTTCAGTACTTCACTCGTGCCATTTGTACTCTCCATGGTTAAGTATAACCAAAACAGTAACCACAGAAACCACAACAATAACAATCACACAACAATTCTTATAAAAACACACAATATGCGATCGCTCAACGAAACACGTTCCAATGCGTTGCCGACGCCTATGAGTCTGCCGGTCGAGGCGCGTCTTTGATTTCATTGGTTCTACCGGCGGAGAACAATCAGCCATTATTTCCATCTCTGTCTGTGCTGTTGACCACCGCAAAGCCACAGAAACGACATATGTCGCACGCTATACGGCTGTACTGGAAGGAAGCCGGGATCGAGCTCTGATCACGTGTTGATCACGCGTATGAGTCATTACAGTTTTAAATAGTTGTAGTATAGTATACATTTGTCGTACAACTGAGTAACAGATGGGTCTCCTGGTACGACATTTGCAAAGCAAAGCTACCTCTGATGTTCACCAAGCAACCCCATCTACAATCTGCGTAAGTTACACAACAAATCGGTTTTGAACTTGTAAATAAAAATCGCGAATAAATACCAGGCCTTCGCTTTTTCACATCAACTGTCTACACAATCTGGATTTTCTTGTTGACATTAAACTACTACAATACACGTAGTGGTTTCTAGTAGGCGTCGACCATAACGTATCGATTGTAACATCCATTGTGATTTGCATGACCAGGTAGGTACGGAGGTGTGCTTCAGATATACACCTGTTTCGTCCGCATCTATTTGAATAATGTTACGATGTGTTATGTGAAATATATGTATAGTCATTACGTCTTAGTTAATTTTCGGAATACTTGTCATAAACATAAACCACTAGATCTGGAAGTAAAAATCGTAAACGGATTGCAAGCTTCGTAGAAATTTTGTAGTTGTCTTTTTATGTGCACTAAACAGTCTATTTTACAAAACGCTAGTCACCAAGCTGATTTTGGTTGTCCAAATCCATTTTGAGAGGTCTTCAAAATCCTTGAACTTCTCACAATCTGATATGTGAAATCATAAGCTCTTTTTATATTTAAGAATGCAATACCTATACAGGGCTTTCCAGAATAGTATGCATATAGAACACACAAAAATTATACCAGAACTTCCTATAAAGTAATGCCCTACGGGGTCCACTAGGGAGATACAAACTCCTGAATAACCCTTCTGGAAATCGGTAATTCTAAAATAACTTTTGAATGACATTTAGATGGTCGAAGACGGACTTGCCTCGACGCAATATTGAGAAAAATTTTACACCCCTTATGGCAGTGGACCAACAATAAAATCTTTAGAAAGCTTCATACTTGAGCTGGAAAAATGTGTTCTTATTTGACATCAGTAAAATGGCGGTTTTTGAGAAACACTCTTGTTTCAATAAGTTTTGTTAATTTTGGCCTTGCATTCAATATACAACCTCCACTTTGAATCTTACCGTAGAAATTCTGATATCAGAATCGTAATAAAACAGTACAAAGTACCATCTATTACCAGAATCAACCATTGCGAAAGTGAGCGATTTTGGTATTAAGTGGCACTTTGTGTGATTATTCTGATGAATTGCCAAAAACGAAACAACTGTAGATGGTTGGCCGTCTGTCTACAGAATCGTAGTTAGCGACCCGAAGAATCCCAGTACATAAATGTTAAGAAATCACCGGGATCTGATAATATAAGCGCATACACTCTGAAACAAATAAATTATAAAATTTCTAAAGTATTAGCATATCTTATAAACACCACCACCATGGAAAGAGGAATGTTCACGACCCAATTAAAAAAGGCAATAAAAAACCTGTATTTAAATCTGTAGATAAACAGAAACCTTGCAATTATCGCCCAATTTAAGTATTGACAAACTTTTAAAAAAATTTTGAAAAAAATCTTAAAAAAACGTTTTTCAGATTTTATTGCAAAATACAACCTCATATCTGAAGAGCAGTATGGATTCCAGGAAGCAAAATCAAGTCAAGATGCACTTATTCAGTTAACAACCAAAATATACAAGTACGCTGATAATGATGATGATTTTGTAGACCTAACCAAAGCATTCGATAGTATTACACATCAAAAATTATTAAGAACCTTGCAAAATTTAGGATTTTGTGGAGTCACTTATCAACTCATGAAAAGTTATTTGGAAAACAATGTGTGAACATCAACAGTACACGAGTAAAAATATGATTGTTAGATGCGGAGTTCCACAAGGAACCGTATTAGGACCAATGCTGTTTGATTTATATATTCATGACCTTTTTAAATTAAAAAGCGGTGGAGAAATTATTGGTTTGGCAGACGATACGGCAATTATTTACTCAGACAAAGATTGGACTTCAAACAAAATTTTATTTGATTTTCAAAAGGTCACACATTTTTTCACGGAAAGAATTTTAACAGTCAATTTCAACAAAACATACTTTATTACATTTTCTTGCGACAACAGATCTTCCCCAAATTTTAATCAACTCCAAATTAAAACGTTGGATAGCTGTAGAAACATACAATCGGTTTCTAATCTCAAATACCTAGGGATATTCTAGATAACCATCTAAGATGGAATAAACATATTGAAAATTTAGTATGAAAATTAAGATACCTTATTCCGAAAGTCAAATATTTCCGCAGTTTTTTAAGCGAAAAATATCTACACATGATATATCATGCCCTTGTTCAATCGTTACTATCTTACGGAATCTTAGCATGGGGGGAATCATGAATAATTATTATAAAAAGATTGAAATTACGCAGAAGTGGATTTTGAAAGTTATGTTGAACAAAAAGAAATGTTATCCCTCAGAAAATCTTTACAATGAATCTCAGCTTTTCGACTGCTGGCAAATTTATTTTTATCATACAATAATATATTTAACAAAAAATACAAAATTGTTACTTTCTATGAGCCACAACCATCAAACGATTCAATGAAACCTCTGCACTAATTCGTAGACTTAATAAAACTATCAGCCAAAGATCATTCTATTTTCTATGCTCAAAATTTTATAATGTTATTCCTGCAAACCTTAAACATATAAAATGTAAAAAACGTTTAAAAATTGAATTAAAATCATGGATCCTAAATCAACCAAGGCTACAAATCCATAAGTTTGTTGACACTAAGAAGCTACTCATATATGTTATTTGATCATAAAATGATGCATATTTATACATTTGGCTAGTATATTTAAAGAAAATTTGTTGTATTAATATAACCCAACTTCGGTTAAAACCCAAGCACAAGTGTACACTTTTTTGAGTATATTATGTTTATTGGACATTGCCTTTATTATTTATATGAACACTTGGATCAATAAACATTATTATTAAAAAAAAATTATCCAGTGAAGACTTTTATGAGAGCTTGACTGTTATTCTGGAATGACTAGGGGTTCCAAAACTTGTACTCGAATTGTTGCTTTTTAAGAAGCTCTTGAAAACCGTACAACATAAAGAGATTTTTAGTATTTAGATATCTTTGAGCGCTCGTTAACTGACTACATTATCCATGCTGGATGCAGTGCAGAGGAGGGCTGTCAAACTGATAGATGGGTCGTCTCTAACGAACAGCCTCGGGACCGTTTCGCACCGGCTGGCCATCGGTGATCTAGCTCTCTTCTACCACTACGCCAACGGGCTTTGCTCCTCAAGCTCTGCTCCATGATGCCGCCTCGCGATGTTCCTGCTAGACAGACCCGCCTGACTTCGGCCTTCTGTCCTTACCGTGTCGAACTTCGCACATCCAGAACTTGCCGTTACAACCGCTCCTGTGAGGCATCGAGATTGTGGAACAATCTACTTGAGGAGGCTTTTTCCAGTTCTACTCACAGCAGGCAGTTTAAAAATCGGATTAACAAAGTTTCTTTAAAGCCAAAAATACGTAAGGAAAATAAATATAATTTATCATATTAGACCTGTAAGTACCTACAGTCGAGAGCAGAAACATTTTCGCGTTGGGAAAGCTTCATATCAATCAAAATGAATTTATGTATTTCAGTTTACCGCAACGTGAAGTTTCCGTTTCCTAACTTTGCCCTCAACAGTATTATACTACTTTCAGCTTTACGTTCTGCAGCTCTTTTCAGTTGCTGTTTGGTGCTCAAGCTGTGCCTTTGAGAAAACCTCTGGTTTCTCAAAAATGCATGCCTAAGGTAGATTCGTGAAGGGAGCGTTTTGGTTTTTTGATACCATCACGGTGAGCTTTACGATTATGGTTGTGGTTGCGTTGGTAACGTGTCAAAAACCGTCGTCAAAAAGACACTATATGAATTTATTCAATTCGGAAATCATCTGGAATGTGTAGTCGGTCTACTTGACTAACAACCGGCATATCATAGCACTATCAGTGATAATATCCCTGATATCACGTTCTTCGTCGTCGATGGTAAAACTGGCGCCGTGTTTGTGTATGTGCGTAACTGTGCGGAGCATCGACAATTGTATGTTAATTCCGCCTATTGACTCTTGGCCCCCAGCCATTTCCTTGACCCCTTTTTCCTGTTCTAATTGTTGATATTGTACAAGAAACGCAGTCGCGCAGATAAAACGGGAATTTGGAGCGGCATGGCCGCTGCCTAGCTGCTTGCCGATGCCGTCGCCGTCTTTGGGAACCGAACCAGATCTTACGCAGATTACGACACGGGTGCTGCTGCTCTGATGGAAAACAAGTACAGAGTGACACAATTCAGTCCAAGAATTAAGGAATTCTCTGATCATGTGTTGGAGGAACGGTGACCAAGAAGATCACAACTAGGCTATATATTTCATCTTGTACAAACATGGAAAACCGAGAGTGCAACGGCATACCAAAAAGTAGTTATATAAAGAGAAGACAGAGATAAGATATGTTTCCAAAAACAGCTGATGGCGTCTAAACACTGCTATTCTTATTTAATCAGGAATAAATGCTTTGTTGCCAGATGACCCTTTCTGGATGGGATTTATTCATGGTGGTGATATTTATATCCATTTGCAACCTACAAAATATATTTTTCATCCAATGGAGTTATATATCTCACTTTTCCGGGAAAAACCTCTTCTCAATGCCAGGAAGTTATCACATAGCTATTCAACCTTTACGGCCCTACGCGGAATTCCTCAGCTTAGTAGTAAAAGAAATACGTCAGTTTGAAATTCGAAAATTTTCTATCCTCAAATTACTTATTTGACCCGTCGCCGGTCTATCTGACATGGTCGCGAGTTATCTTGATAGCGTGTCTTTAAGATGTTTATTTATTTCTTATGACTCTTTGACGTAACCACCAAAGACCATGAAAAGGGCTGAACTCCATTCTGGTCAATATAAATGTAGCGTTTTATAAATATTTTATGCCAGCTTGGCAACACCTCTTCTAGAAAATATGCAAAGTATGCTTTTTAGATGGATGGGCATCACGGAGAACCATGCCACTAATTTTCGTTCGTCTGTGTGACCGCTAATTCTTCCCACTGTAATTTGGAAAGTGACTGTCGACTGTGCCAAGAACGAAAAAGCTTAAATCAATTAAACATGAAATTAGAGGCATACCGGCCACCATAAGGAGCCACCGCATAGGCCACATAGACGGACCCTTGTGCACCTCTACATTCCTTAGACCTCAAGCCTCGCCATTCTAGCGAAGTTGGGTATGGCCTTAAGTCTAAGCTGCTTAACGTCCTGGGGGTTCAAAGTATTGAACCCATGTATACTCTGTCTTTAGTAGCTAAGAGCCTCACAGCGACACACAACGTACGCCGAGGTCTCTTCCTCTAGGTTTATCTCAATTTTGTACCTCTTTATATTTGTACCTTTCCAATTTCGGTAATTCTACGTACGTATGCATATTTCACACATCTTTAATTTCCCCGTAGATTTGCCCTTAAGACTTCGTAGTCATATTTTCAACTCGCACACGTCGCAGCAACGCAACGCACATCGATATATACTAAGTGACATATAAATCCGAACACCCAGTTTAAATGATTTTATTTTAATAAAAGTTGGTGAATGTATTTATCTTACTGTAAATAACAAGTGAACAAATTTTCAGCCTTATCAGTTGGACATTCCGGTTTTTATACTGCTTTTTTTTAATTCACTAACGCTCTAAAAATAAATATTTCAGCCGCAGTAAAGAATCAACGTTGGCGGAATTTGGTTCTTGACATCCTTTATGATCGGTTACGATGCCTAGAGTACGGAGACCTGTACGATTTCGTCCACTTAGTGAGTTTGATAGGGGCCGTATAGTGGGACTTCGGGAAGCTGGACTTTCTTTTCGGACAATTGCAGTTAGAGTGCAAAGAAGTGTAGACACTGTGGTTAGGAGTTGTCAGGCATGTCTTCGAGAAGGCCGTACGCAAAGAGCAAGGGGCACTGGACGCCGCCGTAGAACAACAGACCGTGAAGATCGCCGCCTAAGATTATTGGCCTTAAGGGACCGTTTCTCCAGTACCAGGTCCATTTCAAATGAATGGTTTTCAGAACACGGAAGACCTATTGGCATGCGAAGTGTTTACCGACGAATGAGAAGTTTTGGCTTGTTTTCATACCGACCACACTGGGTCCTCCCTTTAACTCGTAATCGCCTTGAGTGGTGCAGACAACGGTCACTCTGGGATCTGGAATGGAACAGTATTGTCTTTAGTAACGAGTCTCGATCTTGTTTAGGCATGCACGATGGTCGTGCCAGGGTTAGAAGGCGACGTGGTGAAAGGAGGAATCCACAGTTTTTTGTTGAAAGACATGTTCATCACACTGTTGGAGTTATGGTTTGGGGTCCTATAGCTTATGGTTCCAGGTCACCTTTAATCTTCATCAGAGGTAACATGAACGCGCAGCGTTATATCCACGAAGTTCTAGAACCCCATCTTTTACCCTATCTTGACACCCTGGCAGATCCAACTTTCCAACAAGATAATGCCCGACCACATGTTGCAAGAGTCACAATAGACTTCTTTCAACATAATGATGTCACATTGTTACCATGGCCACCAAGATCTCCCGACTTATCCCCAATTGAGCACGTGTGGGATATGATGGATAGGAGATTGCTCAATTTGCAACGTCCTCCTCAGACTCTAGAAGCACTTCGAGAGGAGTTGGTGGTTGCCTGAAATGAGATACCACAGGACGACATTGACCACCTGATCAGAAGCATGCCTAGGCGCGTTGGAGAATGCGTAGCACATCAGGGTGCATCCACACATTATTAAAGGTCAAAGGGCTTTAAAGCAGTGCAATCATTTTGAAATTTTTATCATTTACTTATTATGCTTCATTAAGTACTTATACAAAATTTTATTAAAATAAAACCATTTAAACTTGGTGTTCGGATTTATATGTCACTTAGTATACCTGCGTGAACTTCTGACCTATGCCTGACATATGGGTGGGTGACGAGTGGCGAGGACAATGTTAATCACAGCAGCGTTGTCAGATGGTCAATACGGTCCGTAGGGCAGGGGAGAAATTTATAGGTCACAACTTTGTCAAACGGGTGGGAACTACGGACTAATTTTGAAGGCCTGTTTGACTGACTTGATCCCTTCTATCTTTTGGCTTAATGTTTGTAGATAATTTTTTTCTCAGAGGGGCTTGCAGAGGGATGCCGATGATACCATTCGAAAGAGGGTGGGTTCTCGATCGGTAAATGACGTTAGATTCGGTAGAGAACACGGTTTATTGAAACGTTACATTTGAGAGCAAATTATAAAGATAACTTAAATATACGTTTATTCACGACCATGCCACCACGCATGTGCAGGATCGACTGCCTCCTCGAACTCTGACATAGTTGCCTAGTGTATTGGCACATCCACCGCACACAACACTGAACCTCTACAGCGTTCCGCTGAAGTGCACAGTTCACCTACTTGGCGCCATTTTTTTGCTTGATTTGGCCTTTTGTGACATTACACCGAAGTTATGTCTTTGTCTCGCGAACTTGTACGTTCTTCACAAGTGTTCCTGGGAGTTGGACCGACTGACGTTGAAGCAAGTCCAGCAAACTTTTCCTTAACATTCATTACACATGTAAGAAGAAGTTTACTGAGTAGATTCCGCAAGTTAAGTGTAAGCTATATATGAATGCAAATCGACGATTCCCAATTTGCGTAGCTAATACTCTTAACCAGTATCTGAAGAGGAGTTTTTGACCAGTGTCAATACGTTGTGATACTTGTTATCTTATTAACTTCCAAAGTTTTAAATGTGTAACTTATGTCTGTTTAAACATGTCATCTTGTTTTTCTTTTTTATAGCAAGCAGTGGATTTGGGGGATTAGGTATTGAGTTGTATGTTGCCCAACGAGATTAAATCATTGAATTTTACCTTCAAAACCAACGAGCATATCATCGAGACCGGTGTGGAAATGCTCCACCAAAGACAACAATTTGTTGTTTGGTGGAGGTTTGAAACCCTTTCACGACGATTGCGCCACCCTGTATGTATAGCCAGATCAATACGTTACCATATATTATAATAACCCTTCTCCAACCTATCTGAAAATATCAATGAGTAAAAAAGTAAGTTTAATGTTCTGTTTTACATTTATTTTGTTAATATCCAGTCAGGTAAGATTGATTTCTGTAAAGCCTCTAAAATTAGCAATACTTTTAAGTAGAATCTTTTTTTTTTCACTACTAATCCGAAAACTCATCATTATTAGCCACAATACATCACCGGGAAGCAGCTTTCCTGTCCCTAGGTAAATAACGTTAACACAAAAGACGCCTAGGTTAATGATATCATCTAAAATGTGTCTCAGCAGTGGCATACAATACGTTGACTATAACAATTTTGCATCTTTACTTTTACATAATTTCTTCTTAAAGATACTCAGACGTCATGCCAGTAGTTAAAAATGAAGAATTTTTCTGCAAGCCAGCGTAAAATTGGAATTCGTTCAAGACCACGATCCCACGGATACGCAAAGGTTTTTCCAGTGGCGAAGCGTCCATGTAACCATTGTTAGCATTGGTAACAGTTAAAAATCTAAAAATAAATATTTTATGACTAAGTACTGTGAAAAAATTTCATTTATTTGTTTGCCAACAGGGATGTGTGATAGTAATTCAGTAAATAGCAAATTAGCCCCACGAATATAATGCGCCCTATAGTGTCTAGGTTTTGCGAACACGATGAAACTGACTCGCCTCGACTTGGTTGTCGGTTGTTACCATTTTCATTTATGGATACACTTGGTAGTCCGTCGGGGACCGTCGGAACCGGCTCGTGTCTGATCGCGGTCGCCCGAGTGTGTGGGGTGCTGCGACTATTATGTGGGCTTGTTACCATCTTTTGATTTGGTTACCGGCTGTAGTGTGCGTGAAATTAATCATGGATGAGTGTCGCTGCGTAATCAATCAACTACTTGAAAAGTCATTCTCCTTGTATAATTTTTAAGAAAAAAAGGAGATCATTGAAAATGGAAGACCAACAAATATTTTAGATAATGTTAAATAGGAATAAAAAACGTAGTTTGATATTTTATTTTGGTATATGAGAACTCTTGGTTATGTGGTTGCAAAAAACAGATTGTATTGTTGGCAATGTCTCCTGTTTTATACAGAAAAAAATGGGTGGACCAGCAGCGGAGTCAACGATTTAAATAGTTTTAGGGCTCTAAAGAGGAGACATGAAATTTCTCCGTTACATGTAAGATGTGTAGCCAATTTAATTCAGTTTGGCAAAACAAGATTCGAAAGATGTCTTAACCAAGCTTTTAGGCAGCACACTTCTAGATACCGTATGTTTTTTGGCAAAACAGGAATAACCGTTTATTTTGAAGTGGATGACTCTGACAGTAGAGGAAATTACAGGGAATTGTTAATATTGCCAAAAAAGATCAAACATTTTCCGAACATCTAGAAACGTCGACTGTTTTTTCGGACGGCTTGGATTAGTCGTAGCGTAACACGATGAGGTATATCAAGTGCCCCAGACGCTCAGTCCAGGAATGTTTACCTTAATTTAAAAATAGTTTTAATAAAATACCAAAAATAAGCTAAAACTTATATTTCGGAGGTTCAAAATAAACTGTTTTTAATAAGATTTTTCACATCTGGTTTTGGTAACAGTTTAGGAAAAGTCACGCGTCGCCACTGAGTTTTTCACAGAGTGAATTGTCATATTGATGGCAGCTGAACATTCGCAAAGGCAGTAAGTCTCATTTGCATGTACAGATCACGTACAAGGGTTGTAAGATGATGTCTCGGTATAGACAGGTAATAATTCACTGCATCAGCACTAGTAGTTGAGATATATGGAACTCATCAGCAGATTAAGCCTTAAACCCATTAATGTACGCGATTTGGATCGCGCGAGAACACGGTTTGTGTGGCGTACGGCCATTCTATAATGTTTGACATAGGTATCACCTCATTGTTTAGAATTTTTAAGATACGTTGTCGTGCGACACAAATTGCGGGCATAAATGAGCACTTATCAAAACGAATATACGTTCAGGCATATATGTAAAGGCACTGCAAAGTCAACAAAGCTACCATTATGAATAAATCCGCACACTCCATATCCAACCTGTACAGCGATTGTGGAGATAATGCAGTAAAATTATCAATTAAATTTTGTTATCTCTTCTTATTTTTTAATCCTAAACTTAACCCGGCATTTGATGACAAAATCCTCTCATCGATGTCAACATTGTGTCGCACTACGACACCTCTTCGTGCATTATTGCTTACAGTACCGGTTTGTGGAATGTGTGGCGAGTAGGTACATGCTTGTTACGATAGCGCTCTTCGTAGATTCTTTGCGCTGCTCGTGCAACACAACAACTTAAAAGACATCCCTCGTACTACCTACATGAGCTTTGGAATTGCTGAGATCAATAGACTCGGAACAGCTTTTCTTCACTAAATCGAATCGCTTATAATGCAACAACCCATCATCAGAACGCTATAGTTAACGTGCTATCAAAATTTTTCTCTTGGAAAAATCTATCCGGATGGATAATAAAATATTAAATGTACAATTAAAAAAAGTCAAATTTGTCATTTTTCTGGACGCAGTGTTTCTTTTTATTGCACATTGAGACAGATTCTTCTAAAGGACAAATATGGATTTAACTTTTTTCGATTAATTTTTGTGCAACACGCGAGTATAAAAACTCACAATGACAGCCCACCAGTACGCCATTTTGAAATTTTCTACTACCACTCTTACAATGAAATATGGATCTGGTACATCACGCCGAAATTCAGCTTGATAACTTGACCCGTTAAATAAATATGTCTAGTATGAGTCTTTTTAAAAAGCACTGTATATAAAAGTACTTGTAATCAATTTTATCCGCTTATATTTATTTATGGTCATTTGATAAATTATCGAACAGTTTTTGTACATTTTCTCTTATTTTATTGACTTGAACGCTGTGAAAAAACTATATATAATTTGCACTAGGCATATAATTACAAAGTTAAACACACACAGTTAAAGAGTAGAATAGCTTAATGGTAGGTCCATTTTTTCGTCTGTCAGTGTAAAGTCTCCTGTTACCAAAATATTGTCAACCTTAATTTTTCAAACTTGATACGGATTGGTTAGTTGGCCACGATTACTACGTAAAAGTATATATAATCAGTGAGTTGCTATCAAAAGCTTCAAAAATCGTATTTGCTTTAGCATCCGTAGAATGATTTTAGGGCATGTGACTGTAACCATAAAAACGAAAGCTTCTTTCATCTTTCATGAATTTGCAGGAGTAGACAACCACATAACATTTTATGGGTAAAGCCATCCACAGAATAAGTTTCAATAACATTTTAAATGAGTTCGTCTGATGATGATAATATTGCAACATAAAAAAATACGATTGATTTTATTAACTGTGCTCAATGAGCTTCCACGTGGCGAAATTTTTTCAAGTTCTTCGTTCATAAACGCGAACGCTCAGCCTCTGAAGTTTCCTGAAGTGTTATTTATAAACTTCAAGCGAAAATAGTTTCGGAGGTTTCTTTTACGTATACATCTTTTCTAAAACTAGAACACACGACAAAGAAGAGCGCATGCTAGCCAATTTTTTATGTTAACAGATCGCTAGCTTACGTAAGTGTTAGCAACGTGGGAAGCAAGGTTCTCTTCTTGGCGCATAAACTGAATTCCTTCATATCTTTTTCCTTAATTCTAGCGGTTCGTTATACAAAATAATTTTGAAGGAGGACTCTGATATCGGTTACTTAAATGATACTTCAACACCTAAAATCTCCACATTGTTTATCTTATGTAATGGGACCCCAAGAGAACCAAGCAAAGTGCCTACGCGTTTGGGATCGAAAAAAGAATATGTAACTCTCAAAAATGCATGGTTCGCGTGTTGGTTTGGCGGATTTTGATATTTCCTTGATACTCAATCAAGTTAACTCATACAAAATCTGTTGAGGAAATACAATCGCTATTCAACTTTTTATAGAGCAACTCTTTTACTTTTTCTTTAAATATGGTTATGATCTTTGTTTGGTATAGACTCCCAAGCATTTCAATACTGATTTTAGTATCGTTTTTTAGCATTCTCCCCATGGACATTTTATTGGCTGTAGAGCCAATGAGTGCTTTTCGGGTCACTTCTACCTACTCATGTGGTTGTAAATAACAGCGGTATATGTGCTATCATGCTTCACAGTAGATAGTTTTTTATATGGCATATTCCATGCAAAAATCATAATGATAGTTTAACTTTCAACGAATCTGTGTGTTTGCCGAGGATTCAGTTTGGAATGAGAGTAGAAAGACTTGGAAGCCTTCCATCTGGTTATAAATAATCATGGCGAAATATTACTAAACCACGTGCTTATTTGTTTATAGATTGAAGTGATACACGTCCTCTCAGTGGTCCTCAAATACTTACTTACTGCAACAATTTTAGACAAACAAGAAGCTTCTGTGTTTGAATTTTAATGATGAAGGAACCTAGTATCTGTGCTTCGTAAGGTTTAGGCAAAGAGTAGTTATAATGTCTTTTAAATCCGACTTTGGACTTCATTGATGTTGGCATTGACGTTTTATCATTTATGCAACCTCTTTGCAAAAGTTGAGTCTCACAATCAATCGATAATACTCTCTCAGTCCTCATGCATGAGCGTTTATTTCATCGTCACAAGGTTGGTGATCCTGTGCTGTTCTACCGAAGTGTCAATGGAATTTGTTTATATGAACTCTTGGCTTGGCCTCTTCTCGCCATTCACGTTAGGACTTGATAGACCCCATATAACTGGAACAACCAAAACCTCTAGTCCTAAGAAAAGCTGTTCCGAGTCTATTGATCTCAGCAATTTCAAAGCTCATGTAGGTAGCGGTGTCCGACCGAAACTAGTATTTCATGCTGAAACCGAGACTTCCAACTGCGAAGTATGATATAGGAGGTTGGGAGGTATCTCCAGGAAAAGACAAACTCAATCTTTATCAATTAATAATAGTAATAGTATTAGTAATAGGTAATAATAGTTTGGTGCATCGTTTGCCAAATTGAAATGGCGGACAGGGGAGGTCTTTTTCTATCACCCCAGGTCCCTCAAACAGGTTTTAGCCCAACGGCATTAATTAGATTTTTTAATTTTTTTTAGTAAAAACTCCAAAATGTAATACACAAAGTGAAATAAAAAAAATAAAGAGTACGTCCACCTAATGATTAATTTTTCTCAATGGGTGATGTTGTACCAATCTTACAAAATCAACATTACTTGAGAGCAGCATGTAGTTTTTTATTTATAAACTCACAGAGGGTTACAAAGAACAAAAAATGTAAGTCTCACTTTTGAATTTCTGTAAAAAAAAAACTAAAAGCGTTCACGTTCTTAGAATTCTGTTAAAAACTACTCTAGTTTATCCCGATTCTAACCGCATACCACAAAGCCCAAAATATATGTAATAATCTTTTATCAAATATAATAAAGACTTAGGTAAAGAAAACTAAAACAGTACTACATTTGTCTCTTATATAATAAATAATGTCTTTTATTTTGTAAAAAAGACAGACAATAAGCGAAAAATACCAACCTATAGGCTGTTGCACCTATTTAACCCTAGTTTAGACGGAAATCTAGTTTAATTTGGAGATTTTTATTGCACAAGCACTTAAACGCCGTTTAAAATTTTGTGATCTGTGTTTAACTTAAACGATCTACTTTTGGAGGTTAAATATCGTCTAATACATTTTTAGTCTTCAAAAATGGATTTTATTGGTCATGATGATATTTTTAACAGTGATTTGGGTATCCTTGAACTAATAAATAGTGGCTTTCTACAAGAATCATTTAAAGATCAAAAAAAAACCATTTCCAATAGATTAGTAACTATGTCATTTTCTAAGAAATATAGTTTGTATAGTTTTAAATATTCTGCATAAAATTGAACCTGAACTGGAATTCCCCAATAATTTGTGAGTTATCTACCATCTTAATTACATTTTTTTAGTGCCTAAATTTCTGTAGGCTTGCAAAACTCAAATTGAATGTTGGTGCAATAGGCCATTAGAACATAATTTAATAAACATAATTTGTACAGTCTGATATTATATGACATGAGTAACAATTTTTCAGCATTTTTCCCCCCAGCAAATTCGATTTTTGGTCTGAATAAATTGACGTCCGAAAACATACGAAAGTACTTTCGGTATCGAAACTCTGATTTTGGACAGAAACTGGCCGAAACGGAAACCGAAAGTTCGGTCAGACATCCACATCATGTCACTACTAGTATTACACCACTCAAGCATGATAAGAAGCATAAATGGCAATACCGATTGGGTATTGACCACCTAGCCCTAATGGGATTATTGGGCTAGTGTTGCCATTTAGCTGATTTATACTACCTATCAGCTTCAGCTCTATGAATGGTAACATACTGGATAACAGTGATGGTATAAAAAGAATTATGCAAGTAAAAATATTATAGTTAACTATATATATTTATGCTCCTCGGAAAAAATGAAACAATAACGCTTCCTTGATGGACGTTCAGCGGAGCATTTAACATTTGTATTTTATATACTAAGTGACATATAAATCCGAACACCCAGTTTAAATGGTTTTATGTTAATAAAATTTTGTATAAGTAGTAGAAGGGATCAAGTCAGTCAAACAGGCCTTCAAAATTAGTCCGTAGTTCCCACCCGACTGACAAAGTTGTGACCTATAAATTTCTCCCCTGCCCTACGGACCGTATTGACCATCTGGCAACGCTGCTGTGATTAACATTGTCCTCGCCACTCGTCACCCACCCATATGTCAGGCATAGGTCAGAAGTTCACGCAGGTATACTAAGTGACATATAAATCCGAACACCCAGTTTAAATGGTTTTATTTTAATAAAATTTTGTATAAGTACTTAATGAAGCATAATAAATAAATGATAAAAATTTCAAAATGATTGCACTGCTTTAAAGCCCTTTGACCTTTAATAATGTGTGGATGCACCCTGATGTGCTACGCATTCTCCAACGCGCCTAGGCATGCTTCTGATCAGGTGGTCAATGTCCTCCTGTGGTATCTCATTCCAGGCAACTACCAACTCCTCTCGAAGTACTTCTAGAGTCTGAGGAGGTCGTTGCAAATTGAGCAATCTCCTACCCATCATATCCCACACGTGCTCAATTGGGGATAAGTCGGGAGATCTTGGTGGCCATGGTAACAATGTGACATCATTATGTTGAAAGAAGTCTATTGTGACTCTTGCAACATGTGGTCGGGCATTATCTTGTTGGAAAGTTGGATCTGCCAGGGTGTCAAGATAGGGTAAAATATGGGGTTCTAGAACTTCGTGGATATAACGCTGCGCGTTCATGTTACCTCTGATGAAGATTAAAGGTGACCTGGAACCATAAGCTATAGCACCCCAAACCATAACTCCAACAGTGTGATGAACATGTCTTTCAACAAAAAACTGTGGATTCCTCCTTTCACCACGTCGCCTTCTAACCCTGGCACGACCATCGTGCATACCTAAACAAAATCGAGACTCGTCACTAAAGACAATACTGTTCCATTCCTGATCCCAGAGTGACCGTTGTCTGCACCACTCAAGGCGATTACGTCGGTGTTCTCGAGTTAAAGGGGGAGGACCCAGTGTGGCCGGTATGAAAACAAGCCAAAACTTCTTATTCGTCGGTAAACACTTCGCATGCCAATAGGTCTTCCGTGTTCTGCAAACCATTCATTTGCAATGGACCTGGTAGTGGAGAAATGGTCCCTTAAGGCCAGTAATCTTAGGCGGCGATCTTCACGGTCTGTTGTTCTACGGCTTGCTCTTTGCGTACGGCCTTCTCGAAGCTATGCCTGACAACACCTAACCACAGTGTCTACACTTCTTTGCACTCTAACTGCAATTGCCTGAAAAGAAAGACCGGCTTCCCGAAGTCCCACTATACGGCCCCTATCAAACTCACTAAGTTGACGAAATCGTGCAGGTCTCCGTACTCTAGGCATCGTAACCGATCGTAAAGGATGTCAAGAACCAAAATCCGCCAACGTTGATTCTTTACTGCGGTTGAAATATTCATTTTTAGAGCGTAAGTGAATTAAAAAAAAGCAGTATAAAAACCGGAATGTCCAACTGATAAGGCTGAAAATTTTTTCACTTGTTATTTACAGTAAGATAAATACATTCACCAACTTTTATTAAAATAAAACCATTTAAACTGGGTGTTCGGATTTATATGTCACTTAGTATACCTACTTGTTCTGAGAGTCCTGTCAGATTACTTTTCTTTGTGATTGATGAAAACATGGTATTATTTTCAAATGAAACTGTTATTGTTTCATTGTCTCCAAGATATTTCAATAATTCCCCACACTTGTCTGGTCACTAAAACCACATGTATTGACAAAATCTTCTTTACTGTCTGCGTTTGTCAATTGTTACAGTGGGTACTTTGTACTGCCCTGCAAGAATGCGTAGAAGTAATCCTTCTGAAAGTGCACTTTTCTTCCCGTGCTCAAGACCTTGGCAATAAGAGTGTTGTCGCTTGTCATAGTTCACTTTTTGTTTACTTTATTTGGTTACCAAAAATTGCTTAAAATTGACAGAATATACGTACATGTTTCACACGTTTCTTATAATAAAAATGGTCGCAGAAAACGTGGTTAGAAATCAGTGGGCTGTCATCAAGTGTCATTACATGGAGCTGTAATAGGTGTTCTCAAAATAAATTTACACACTATTCCAGAGTCAAATTTCATCTGCATACGGTATTATATTACCAAGTGATTTAAGGCGGGTTTACACGCTACGTCTTATTGTACTTTTTCTCGGGCATACAAAACGTACGTTTTGTCTAGTATATACACACTACGTGTTTTTCCTTCTGCTTTCTCCTACAAAGGCGGGTTTACACGCTACGTCTGAGTGTGCGTTTTCTCGGGCATGCAAAACGTACGTTTTGTCTAGTATACACACTACCTGTTTTCCCTTCCGCTTTCTACTACAATTCCAATCTAGACTCTTGAGTTGTGTAAGGGTTGTTTAGTGAATTTCTTTGAGAGACATTTTTTTTATTATGGAGGAAACCCTGCTGATTTCTTTCATTTTTCCAACTAGAAGGAAACAACGACTGAGAGGAAAGGGGATGAAGGGGGAAAAGACAAGATGGTCAAGGGAGTGGCTTCTGAAAAGAATTCAGTATTCTCACGTCTCGTTATTGAAACAACTAAGGAGCGAACCTGATGGCTGGAGCAATTATTTATGAATGGACACCTCAGCTTATTGTCAATCGCTATAGTTAGTAACAGAGATTTCTGATGCCCTCTCAACGAGTTTTTTTTTGTAACAGTCTCTTTATTTGCCAGCGGGTCCACTCTTTGTATTTTTTTATAAGATCCTCTTCCACATTGTTTTATTACGGTTTTTATTTTTTACTTGCCTCAAGCACGGGAAACTTTCATGCATTTCAATGAATTCCCCGAGAAAATCGTGGGTTGCAAGTATGTCATTAGTACGTTTTTTGGGGAAAAAAGAAGCGAACTGAAGTGGTGCTACTCGTGAACTGAGCCAAGATCGGACGTCTTGTCTGAACCTGAGTCTACAGTTTCGTTTTGTCTTATCAATCTGACCGTTGATTTCATTTCGATTCGACAAGATGTACGTTTTGCTGTTTACAAGCCACGTTTTATTGAATAGGATTTGTCCTGCCCCACAAAATGTACAATAAGACGAAGCGTGTAAACCCGTCTTTAGAAAGTCACCCCTGTAAACGTTTCATTCACAAAAGATCTTTAGTAGAGTGACAATATATTTTACTTATCTGTCTTCCAAGTTTTCTTTCTTTTCATTATCACATTCCAATACATTGTGTTACTAGAACAGCCTAAAAGTTTCGTAACATGCTGAGATCGCGCGAAGTCATTTTGAATTTCAAAGTTTCCTAAAATCCAACACAGACAGATAAATTAATTATTTTGTTGCAGAAAGGTGAAGTAGGAGTGGACAGTCCGAGGTGCCATGTCGGTGCCATCCTCAATGGTGCACCGATCCGTGAACGGCCTGGTGGTACGCAGCCTATTCGACCCTCCACCGCTGCAATCATCTCCGCAGCATCTTGCCAGCACATCTGCCGGAGTGTGTGACGTGGAAAGCGTCGCGACGACCACGTCCGACGGCGATGCCGACGAGGACGACGCCGCGGCAGCGTCGCCAGCCGCCGGGCTGCCCGACTGCAAAGTCAAGAGGAACTACACGTGCAGCGCCTGTGACTTCTTCACGCAGAACCCCAGACAGTACCTCTACCATCTACGCGACAGCCACAATGAGAAGGTGAAGATCTACGAGTGTCCTAGTTGCTTGTATGCCAGCAGACACTTCCAGAAGCTGCTCAGGCACAACAAGATGGTCCACGGGTCCAGCGAGGCTCTGGAGAAAGCGCGAAGGAGACCACCTCAACAGGTAGGATTGTCCGCTCGGATTACTGCGCGTGTGCGGTGATACCGTGTGGGTGGAGTGTAGTGATTAGTGGTTTACAAATGACGGATACCTGTAGCATACAGGGATCGGCTGCGGTAAGGATTGTTATATAACGTCTAAATGTATCCGAGTTTATATGCGCTGCCTGGACATGTAGGCCTTATGACACGACCTTCCTTTCCGAAATCCACATCTGAAATCAACATGGGCTGAACTGAATCTGTCTGCTTTCCGTCTCTGTAACCACGGACAACCGAATATAACGTTGTTTAATGCTTTATTGCTATCAACAATACGGTATCTAGTCGTATGGAGACAAAGAAACAAACGGCAAACCAGCGAGTACACTCCGCTAAAAAGCATGTACTTTTAATTTCTCCATCAAGCGCCCATCATTGTACTAAATGTCCAAATTAATAAGTTGTAAAACACATTTATATCTTCCAGCTCAATTTTGTTCCATTACTGTCCCTCTACATGAGATAAAGTTTCTCCCCACTTTCTTGAGTGAAAGATTTTTTATTCCATCTGCAATAGTCCTTAACAATCCTCTGCAGTAGGTTTATCAATATTTAGCACTTGTTCAGTATCATAGCGTCCGCCATTTACCACGGCCTGCACAGTCTCTATCAACAATGGCTCTGCCAGTTCCATATAAAGTAAGGTTTTCCAAAACATCGTTAAAATTTAATAACACCATTACCCCAACAAGAATTTAGCGTATACTTGATCCAAATATCTGCTTTGTTTTCTTCAAGCTAAAATGACTTCCGCGTTTCTTAAAATCCACCCATAACTTTTGTTTCTGCTTGATGTCAGGGCGATGCACAATTTTATAATGATTTTGTTCCTAAAAAAAAATCCTATCAACTCGGTTAGAGGAAAGGGTGATATAACCTACTATAATCACTCTTGCATTTGAGTTAATATCACCGCAGATGGCTCAAAATTGACTGAAGTTTTGTTTGAAGATAATTGAAAGTAAAAATCACTGGACCTTAACCTGCCTACACTTGATTAAAATTCAAAGATAATGATATTATGTAATCATATTCATTATGTTTTGTGACCTTTACTTTTCGGTGATTCTTGAGGTACCTCCAACATCAAATTTGCCTCTTATCATTCAAATACAATTTTTCCCAAAAATCACATGCTACAAGAGCCTAATGAATTTACGATGGTGATAAGTTGATAATACGAGTATTTAATGAATGCTGCTTGAGATAAACAAAGAATAAACTTACTTTGATAGATGATAGAACATGATGGCATTATTAGGCTATCGAATAACTTTCATGCACTTCCACCGTTTCATAAACTATTTGGTGTAACAGTGATCAATGGGAACATACCAAGTTCATAGATTGACTACTACTATTCGTCATTATTCGTCAGAGCGGTCCGGTGAACCTTTGCTCTTAGTTAAAAGTCTCCTCGGTCTGTTAGTCTGTCAGGACTGGCTACCCAGATACCAAACATGTTTAAGGGGAAAAGGGAAAGAAGGAAAGAAAGGAAGGAAGAAATAGAGCAAAGAGAAGAAGTAAATTATTTGAAATAGCTTAAGCATTATTGCTTTGACTACTCTAATTATTTTGTATCTCCAAAAAATAATTTTGATCGGTTTTGTTTACTGAATTTACAATTTCATTTTGATCACAGTGTGAGGTGCGGCCTGGATTGTTTGCGAATTTGCTCGACTGTATTCTACTGAATCACTCAACAGAGGGTATCTGTGCGATTCCGCTTGATTATAACGCCGCTGCGCCTGTTGTTTTACATAATCCCTTAGATATGGGATATCAAGATCTCTGTGAATGGTCTCATTTGACACGTACCAAGGGGCGTAAGTAGTTGTGCGTAGGGTTCTGTTTTGCAGGACTTGCAGTCTCTGCATGTGCGTCTTGGCAAGAAAACACCAAGCCGCGCATGCGTAGGTAATTGCGGGTCTTATGACCATTTTATACAACCGAATCTTGTTGATCAAACTTAATTTTGAATTTCTGCACAACAGAGGATAAAGCTGCCGAAAGGTAATTTGGAATTTTGTTTTCAAAGTATCAGTATGTTTCTGTCAGGTCAACCCCTTGTCAATGATGACTCCAAGATACCTGACTTGATTGCTCCCATGGTGTACGAGTTCCATTCACTGATATCTCTGAGGGGGCACCGTGGCGGTTTTTAGTACAATAGATTTCCTGCGTTTTCGAAGTATTAATTTTGATCAACCACCGATCCGCCCACTCCAATACTTCCTCCACCGCACTCTGCAGCCTGTCCTGAACCAGGTTACCAGAACAAGACTGGGCTAGCAATGCAGTGTCGTCAGCATAGAGATTGACTTCATAGTTGCTGGGACAAGGGACGTCTTGTATATAAAGTGAATAAATGATTGATCCTAAGACCGAACCCTGAGGGCACACAGGCTCTTACAGGCCGTGTTGTTGACAACACATTGTTAATTTTGATCCGAAGCTTCCTTCCTTCTAGAAAAGATTGCCACACCTTGTCAAATGCCTTTGATACATCTAAAAGCAAGATACCAGGACTTTTGTTCAGGGTGGACCCCGTGGTTGCATGCTCCACCAGTCTAACTGCCTGTAGCTCCGTAGTATGCTCAGACCGAAAGCCGAATTGCACGTCAGGAATCAGATCGTGATCTGACGAGAAATTCTCAAGGTGACGATAAATCACCTTTTCAGCGAGCTTAGAAGGAGCTGACAGCAGACTAATGGGGCGGTAATCCCGAGGGAATATCGAACCTGCCTTTGGGATCATGATGAGTTCAGCGACCTTCCACGCCTTAGGAAAGTAATGAGCATTGAATTGATTATTGCCACCAGATAAGTCAAAGCCTTGAGCGAAAGCAACTTCAGTGCTTTGTTGGTGATTTGATCCTGTCCAGGTGCTTCACGCACCTTTAGGTCCTTTATGTGGCCTTGGAGCTCTGCTGGTGTGCAAAACGGAATCTCAGAAGATTCAGTTGATGTGCTATGCTGAGATTCATCTGAAGAGTCTTTCGTAGAAGAATCACCTGAAAAGGAGTCACCGATGTTAGCACCGATGTTGGTATCGCCATTCGCTCTGAAGTATCTCCTGACAGATCTTACAATTAGTCGTTCCTCGTCAAGGTCATTGTCCAGATCATAATTGGGAGAGAACTGGCTTTCCGTGATGTCAGCAAAAACTTCCACTCTATCCTCAGTCCTGAAAACTATGCCTCCAAGACCATGAATATGTGGTAGTTGTTCTTGCCTTCCGTTTCTGAGCGATTTTGCCACTTTCCAGAGAGGAATACTGGTTTCAAGCATCCCCGCCAGAAAGCCGCTCCACTGCTCATTGCGGAATTCATGGAGAGCATTTCTCACTCCATGGACGAGATTCGTATGTCATCAGGATGACAAGACCTTTTTGCTTGCTTAATCGCAGCCCTCTTTTCAGAAGTTTTCCGACGAATGTCAGCAGGGAGATTCATAGATTGACTTCGTATTCCCTGCATATTTAATTAACATGTACAAATTTTGAAGATCATTTTTCAAGCTTACCCAAGAATAATTAAATCGCTCTCACCAAGTAATAATAATGAATTGGCTACGACTGCGGTTCAGATGTCGCGCGTCCGCATGACGCTAGCTTTAAAAAGACGCAGAATTAATACTAGCTGTTCATATGGAAGCGAGCGTCAGAAATGTACACGCGTACGACGCCACTACAGTATATTCAGATAAGAGATAGACCGGATGTAAACAAAAGGTTCGGGTGATTTTCACGCTAACGCCGCCGTCTCGACGTAAAACAGGAGCCCTCATTGGTCAATTCCCAATTAAATGCCTATGCCGAGCGGCAGAGCAGTCGTATCAAGGCAGAGTCACATTCAGGTTCAGACGTGTTACGTATGTCGTGTGCATCATTGCAATTTGATATTTCTTTGGACGTTTTCGTTTGTTATCTTATTAAGTTGTTGAGTTTGTCGTTGTTATTGTTATACCTTGTTATTGATTGTTATTGTTATCAACTGCTTGCGCAAAATACCCAGTAGTACAGATACTGCCGATGAAGTTGTAAACTCCTGTAGTCCACCTAGGAAACGCTCTAAAAAAAGACACCTGAGTGCAGAAATGAAAGAGGTCATTTTGAATATATATAAGATCGAGCGCGAGGAGAACGAGGCATCAACCATTCAAAGAAATTGTTGTGAAGGTTTCTCACAAAGTTGGGGTGTGTCGCGCATGTGTTAAGACAATACAAAAAAATCACACCTTTTCTGAGCCAATGACCAGTAAACATCGCAAAAGTATTGTTAAATCATTGGATGAAGCTGATAAGCATGCGATTAGGAGGAAAGTGCATGAATTCTTCTTTAGGAATGAAATACCTACTCTAGATAAAGTACTGCAGGAGGTAAATGGAGATACAACGTTGCCAAATTTCAAACGATCAACTTTCCATGCGTTACTGAAGCATTTAAATTTCAAATGGAAAAAACGGGGTCGTAATAGTTTACTACTGGATAGAGAAGAAATTGTGCTATGGAGGAGGGAT
Organism: Acanthoscelides obtectus; assembly: GCA_963669975.1. Classification (NCBI taxonomy): domain Eukaryota; kingdom Metazoa; phylum Arthropoda; class Insecta; order Coleoptera; family Chrysomelidae; genus Acanthoscelides; species Acanthoscelides obtectus. The sequence continues at coordinate 95,769,180 of CAVLJG010000005.1, forward strand.
TATTTAACAAAAATTTTGAAATATAGAAATCAAAACAGGAAGATTTATTACCTTGATGAAACGTGGGTAAACGCAGGACACACTACAAGTAAAGTATGGGTTGATGATTCTGTAACTTCATCCAGGAGGGTCTTTCTAGATGGACTGTCCACCGGATTAAAAAATCCAGCAAGTAAATACGAGTAATAGACAACAATCGGATGTTTTTCAAACCTTGGGAACAAGGTTCTAAACATTAATTTCCAGGGGGCAGATAAAACATATGACAAGTAACAAAACTTTTATAACTTTCGATAAAATGCGTGGATGTTTTATTTTCATTTTCATTTGTTAGAACTTTTTTAAGCCATGTTTTTATGTGTTTTCGATATTTCAATAATTTTTTAATATAATCTTAAAATATGTCGAATATTATAAACTTAAAAAAAGTTACTAAGTTTTATATTGTGTACCGTTCCTAATATTTCTAATCATTTTAATTCATACTTTAAGCTTTATAAAGTTATAATTTGTTAATATTAATATTTGCGCGTATTTCAGGTTTCTGATCATTCATTTTTTAAAGGTTTATAACTTTAAATTAAATTGTGAAGCGCTGAGTAATCATACGACGTTCAATATTCTTTCTTTCAATATGACTAAATAATCCCAATTATAGCAATCTGATACTCATGTCTCAATGTTTTTTCGCTGAATGTGATGAAAACATTTGAAAAAGGTTCGCTTATTGAAATAAATCTACACCAGTTAGTACTTCGATTTCCAGGTAAAGAGAAAAGGCTCATTATCTGCCATATTGCCAGTGAGGATGGATTTATTGTTGACGGTCTGTGGTGCTTTGAGTCTAAGAAAACTGGAGATTACCACGAGGAAATGAATGGCGAATCGTTTGAACAGTGGTTTTCAAAAATTTTACCGAACTTAGAGGAAAACGCAGTAATTGTGTTGGATATTGCGCCTTATCATTCTCGAAGAATGGAGAAGGTCCCAACAACGGCTTCAAGGAAAGTTGATGTTCAAAATTGGCTCCGCTCGAAAAATATCAACTTTGAAGAAGCAATGCTGAAAGTACAATTATTAAGAATTGTCAAGGATCACAAGGCGGAATATCAAAAATACGCCATTGACGAAATGGCAGCAAGTCAAAATAAAACTGTGCTCCGTTTACCTCCATACCATTGCGAGCTCAATCCCATTGAGCTCATATGGGCAGAGGTTAAAAATTATATAGCTAAGCACAATACAACTTTTAAATTTTGTGACCTCAAAGGACTTTTCAAAGAAGCACTAGAATTAATAACAGCGCAAAAATGGGAAAACTGTATTAAGCACGTGAAAGACAAAGTTGAAAAGAGAATGTGGGAACTGGACAATATTTTAGAGGAACAAGTCGAGCCATTCATTATTGACGTTGGTGCTTCAGGCAGTAGCGATGATGAAAGCTCATCAGGCTCATCTTTCCAATAAAAGATGTCGTTCATGAAATTCGGTAAGTTATAAGTAATTATAAAGCTACTGTACTTTTTAATTAATTATTGACATTTTTGAACCCATTTTGGCAAAACCTATTCAAGAATCTACTTTCTGACAATGTTCAACCATGCACATTTTTTTACGTTTTGAACGTTTTAATTTGGTTACATATTTACCTAGAAATCAAAAAATATACTCAATATTCTAAAAGCAATTTTAAGAGATATACGATTATTTTTAATTTAGGCTAATTTAAACGCCATTTTGAGATTATATTCGACTGTATTTCACCAAACATCAGGCGGCATCGAAGCGAAAATTTTGAAACCCTTATGTATATTTACATCATTATATATTTCTTACCCCACCCCCACATGATCCTATATCCATCACCAATCGTATACACATCGAATTGTGCTAATTTACTACAAAGTTACGCAAAGCAGCATCTACTATCTAAAATATGTACTGCGTGACTCTTAATACGTCCCTGCCGAATGTTACAGCGTTCGATGATCACGCGGTCTTGTTTATGTCCGGTCTATCTCTTATCTGAATATACTGTAGACTAGAGTATCTTGATACGCGCTCGTTTTCAAATGCTATACGTTCCCATTACCTATTCAGTTGGCGCAGACCTTTTTATCGATGAATTTGTACGGAGGCTTGCGATTTTGGATATACGTTTCAAGTTATGATATTCAAATAAGACGGCAAAAAAGTACCTGGGAGGAGCCGAATTTTTTGCAGATCTTATGAACCGAATGAAAAAGTAAACATCAAGTAGATTTGTTCTAATTGATACGATAAAGTAATGATTCAAATCATTATATCCTGCCATACAACGATTTCATTGACGTTCTAAAGTGGTTAAAAAATGTCGATTCATGTCTTCGATAGCTGGTATAAAGTGTAAGGAATAAGTTTGTAAAAGTCCTTCGCTTAAAATCGGTTGAACCCACTCTGCCCTTCTTATTTTGCGTTGTTTCGTTCTTCTGTATGATAAACAAACACAAATATATTCTTCCACATACATTCTCGTTGACTAAACACAATAGACTATCCCTCAATTACCCAGTCCCCCTATACGAAGTTTGTTCAAAAAGTATCGCGAATTTCATGTTCTTTCAAGAATTATTTATTTATCATTTTGCTCATATGGATGTTTCTGCTATCTACTACTGATGTTCACTCTTCACATAAATAGCTATATGTTTTTCAGATTATGTCCATAGGAATGCCATTCATTATATTTTGGTCTGGACATTCAAAACAGCCAATAGAACAGTGGGTATTCTTATAACGCAATTATTTAGCCACAAACATAAGGACGTATGAGAAGTATTGAAAGACTGGTCTGGCAAATAAAACATATTCAACTTGAACGATGTTCATAGATACTGAACGTCCAATGCTATTTTTACTAACAAAAATATTCGTTTCAAGTTGAATATTCGTGTGGATTGAATTAATATGATGTAATTTCTGAAATCTTACCTCAAATTGTATATCCAATTCAGCCCCTAATATTATTATAACCCGCGTATGAAACCAAGTATATTAAAGAAGCGGTGTGGTTACCAAACCTTTTTTTCTCATAAACCACCTTAAAAATTTTGCTGGTTTTTTCTACAAAATTTCAAAAGAGCGACAGAGTGGTAAAAGTAAAAAGAAAAATACTTTCTTATGCCCTATTTATTATAAAATAGCATGCTTACAAACTTAGCAGGAACAAAGTTATAGATTAATAACGTAAATTCTTCCACAATTCAAATAAATAGTGCAAAAATAGTACAATATATTAGATTGTTTGTGGGAGAGATGCACTTAGCAAATTATCAATATTTGACTTCAGTTCTCTAAAGAATAAACGGAAATCTCTACATTCTGGAATATTCAATCTAATAGATTTCTATCAACACTAAAATCTTTCTCTAATAGGTACGAGGAGGAAAATGATATGAAAAATGTTCGCACAATTTCCCAGAACCCAGAATATCTTCGGGTATTTCTGACTGCTGCCAAAATGGTTGATACTCTTTTTAAATTTCTCCTTCAGCTCCTCATTATTACTAAGCACGAGTAGCTCATCTTGCAATACCATATTTGACACTTCGCTTTCATTAAATGGTGGAATTTCCATCGTCAGGAAATGGTCAACTGGTTCTTGAAGTCATTGTGCATGACATTGAATTTTCACCATATGTTTAGATATCCTCTCCAAGACATTCTGACTGTAACAAGTTTGGAAACTTGTACGGATTAGCGAATATACCAGTTTTTACGAGGGATAGTCGCTGGTCTTCTTGAAATAGTATCTGTCATCTTTATTCCTTACTAACGAACCGAGATAAATTTTCATGAACCTCAAGTTACATCTTGGGAACACCCATGCTTGTTTCACGTGAGCGTGAACCTCCCGTGGACCCCCGAGGATCCACATGGACCTCTTTTTGAGTAACTGTATAAAAGGATTTAACTTACTTGTTTTCAAAGTAAATCATCAACATTTTGTTAAGGATTTTTTTGCGTTTTTACTAAGTGCTGGATCATCAATAAATCAATTCTTCTAATAGGGTGAGTTCATTATTATTTGTTGAACATAAATTATTCGTTAGGATTCTGTGACTTCAGTTTGAGCTGCACCGTCCATATAAAAGTCACAACAATGTGTTTGTCCACAGGACATGGAGCAACCCGAAGACTCAGAAGATGGCGGCGAGGACCATCCCATGGACCCCAACGCCCCATCGCCGGCAGTATTCAAATGTTCCGTATGCGACTTCACCACCAAATATCAAGCCACCTTGGCCAAGCACGAGAGCGAACAGCACTTCAAAACCAAGTTCTTCAGGTGCGGCAAATGCACATACGTCACGCATATCAAAGCACGGTACACCAAACACGTGAAGTACCATTCCATGCCTATGATCAAGTGCGACATGTGCGATTTTCGGACACCCTACAAATGGAACTTGGATAGACACTGCAAGAACCATAATGGGAATGGGGCATTCAGGTGAGTCGGATTTACATTTCTCTAACTGACCGAATAGTTTTAAGAAACAGTTTTCCCTGAAACTTGAACTCGATTTTGATGTCTGGTCTACTGGCCATGAAGCACGTAAACAAATTGTTTCAACATTTGAGTTCAAAATAAGCTTTAAATTCGAAAGGATATCGACGCCTTAGTGGGACGATTACCCAAAACTAAAATTGTAAACTTGTTCAAAGATCAATTTTTTAAACAAGCAATAAGAGACTTTGAAGAAAGTGTACCTTACATCAATTTGTCAGCAACTTTGATATCTCATTTTATATCAGAAAACTGAGACTGGTAGAAAACGCCCAAGGCAGAATTGGAATATCAAGTCGAAAGCTAGGTCGCCGTCGAAAACCGTGAAGAGGACTTTGAAGTAGAATTCACGACTCGACATGATCCGACTTGAAATCAAGTCAATTATTAGATATTAGCAATCTGATATCAAACCAAGTAGTTGTTACATCTGTTTATCAAGTAATTGAAAATTCAAGTTGTCCCGATACTACTTATACAGGGTGTCCCAATTTCGACCTACGTATCAAAGTTGTGATTTTTCAAATAGAATACCTCAAATTGTATGGCATATTTGAATAAACCAATTCAAAAGAAGGAAATTGATATAAGATACTATATGGTTTTGGTAATTAGCTATTGAGATATAAGGTGTTTTGTATAGAAAAACCCCCACTTCGGCAACCCCTCAGTCCCCTATTTTGAAATCTGGAGTCCTGAATTTTGTATCAAAAAAAACTTACATACCTCAGCTTTTATCTTATTTGTTACTTTTTCGAATTTTAATCTTTGCTCATACAGGGTGGTCAAAAACGCAAATTATAGTTTTTCTCAAAAATTTCAAATGCATCACACACTATATTTGTGCAAGTTTGGATTAAATTTTTTATAAGCTTTTTTTATACTAGACACATAAGGGTTTTTACGGCTATTTTTTTCGGTTATTAGTACGTCTTTTGTGGAACAGCTTAATTCCCTAAAATATCGCATCATCATTGGAAATAAATAAATTGGTGATTAGTTACAAACTGTCAAAATCAGCTTTGTGAGCATTATAATAAAAACGTGTTTGGAAATTAATTTTTTTAAAGAAGAAATGATGAATATGGTGTTCGTTTTGGGCGAAGCATCTCGCATTTATAAGCAACGGTACCCTAATATGCGACATCCAAGGCCGGAAACATTTTTCACAGTACGAGAACGTTTTGAACCAAGTGAAGCAGTGGAATATAGTAAAAAGTATATAAATAATCTGAGGGTCGCCAATGAGGCGAATCAATTGACGGTTCTATTAAAGTTACAGGAAAATCCCCATTTAAGTGCACGGCATTGGAGTAGAAACTGATATACTCGTATATAGATGAAAAATTAAAGCTTCCGCTTTTTGTTGGGTACTTCGACAAAATTTAAGCAAAGAGGACTCTTTATACTTTTTTTAATTCTCTCTAGCTTTCAATGGACTTTGCCATCATCATCAGGAGCTGCAATTACAATGATAACAGTAGCAACAAAAGTGTAAAATAAATTTAAATTGAATCAAGTTACAGTAGTATGTGAGGATGTTGCTAATTGTTGTTTTCGTATAGGATGAGGGAAACGTCCAGTAACATGGTGAGAGCTGGATACATGGTACAATGGTTAAAATTATATAAAATATGACAAGACAAGTTAAAGACAGATTAAAAATTATTTAGAAAACATTAGAGCATTACGTCGTGAAGCCACTTGATGATTGCACAAAATGGTGGTTATGGAATAATGAGTGAGATGAACCTTTGACAGAAGGCCGAAGGTTGTCAATGTCTGTGTTAAAAGATGGAACGAATTGTGGGCGTGTGCCAAAACGTTGCCAAATCACTTCAGATGATGTGATTTTCAGAATGTTATGTAAGAAATTGTTAAACCGACCAGAGGCAGTTGAATAAACTATATTTTAATTAATGGGAATTTTAAATTAATAATTATTAATAAATCGTGAGAAGAGAATTATTAGATTTTGAGTGGAATGAAATTTGTTGGTGGAATCGGCCAAAACACAGATTATATTTATGGTTGTGAAAAGTCGAAATTTGGGGAGATATGTAATTTTTCTAATTTTTCGCAGTTTAGCAAATATGAGTAAATGACACTCAGTTGTTTAATATCTGTCTTTTTGTTGATACAGTTGTTATTCATGAAAATGTGGGACATTTCCAGGAATAAACGTTTGGAAAGGTGTTTTTCTTTATCAAGAACTTTGATACTTGTGTAATTCATAGAATGCCCTGTTGTGTTAACATGAGATGCTAGAGCGCATCTTTCAGGATGAAGCCTAGCATCACTTTTGTGTGATGTAATCCTTCCTTTAAGAGATCTGGAGGTCTGACCTATGTATATTTGGTTGCAGTTGTTGCAATTGATGGAGTAGACTGTGTTAGTTAAGCCAAGCAGCGGGACTTTGTCTTTCATTTTTGAAAAAATGCGGTTTATAGTGAGGACGGATTTGCAAGCAATTCGAAAGTTCAAAGGACTGCACAATCTGATCAGCTTAGGGGTCAGTTCCTTGATATAGGGCAAGACAGCAAAACCAGGTCTGGAGTCTGGGTTGGTGCTTGTACTGTCTGGATTGATGCTATTATTGGGAATTACATCAGTTCCGTTATTATTAGGGGTTGTGTGACTATTACCTGCATCACCAGAGTTCGGCAAAATATTGGAAGGTGAACTAAATAAGATCTCGTTAATCAGACACTTCGGATAACCATTATTGATGAACAGTTTTGATAGTTTATGTAAATTTGAGGTGTGGAAAGTATTATCTGAGATGCTGATTACCCTTGTTTTCATCTGTTTTACCAAATTGATTTTAATCCCTAGCTTATGGTATGACCTAAAATTGAGAAACCGACCTGAGGCCATAGGTTTCTGGTACCAGTCTACCAATAAATTGTTGTTGTTGGTGCGGATGAGTCTTGTGTCTAGAAAGGGGACAGACAGGTTCTCATCTTCTTTTTCAATGGTAGACACAAGACTCATCCGTTCTTGATAAAGAAAAACACCTTTCCAAACGTTTATTCCTGGAAATGTCCCACATTTTCATGAATAACAACTGTATCAACAAAAAGACAGATATTAAACAACTGAGTGTCATTTACTAATATTTGCTAAACTGCGAAAAATTAGAAAAATTACATATCTCCCCAAATTTCTACTTTTCACAACCATAAATATAATCTGTGTTTTGGCCGATTCCACCAACAAATTTCATTCCACTCAAAATCTAATAATTCTCTTCTCACGATTTATTAATAATTATTAATTTAAAATTCCCATCAATTAAAATATAGTTTATTCAACTGCCTCTGGTCGGTCTAACAATTTCTTACATAACATTCTGAAAATCACATCATCTGAAGTGATTTGGCAACGTTTTGGCACACGCCCACAATTCGTTCCATCTTTTAACACAGACATTGACAACCTTCGGCCTTCTGTCAAAGGTTCATCTCACTCATTATTCCATAACCACCATTTTGTGCAATCATCAAGTGGCTTCACGACGTAATGATCTAATGTTTTCTAAATAATTTTTAATCTGTCTTTAACTTGTCTTGTCATATTTTATATAATTTTAACCATTGTACCATGTATCCAGCTCTCACCATGTTACTGGACGTTTCCCTCATCCTATACGAAAACAACAATTAGCAACATCATCACATACTACTGTAAGTTGATTCAATTTAAATTCATTTTACACTTTTGTTGCTACTGTTATCATTGTAATTGCAGCTCCTGATGATGATGGCAAAGTCCATTGAAAGCTAGAGAGAATTAAAAAAAGTATAAAGAGTCCTCTTTGCTTAAATTTTGTCGAAGTACCCAACAAAAAGCGGAAGCTTTAATTTTTCACCTAACTGGTCTAGACGACAATGGCCACGTCTCAAGTTATATATATATATGCAGAACTTCTGTCCAAAGGATTATTCACAAGCATCGGTACCATCCATATCACATATGCTTGCATCAAGGCCTTCGTCCTCAGGATTTCGCAGCTCGAATGGAGTTGAGTAGAATAATGCTAAATAAAGTGAGTGAAGACACTACTTTCCTGGACAAGGTTCTTTTTAGCGATGAGGCAACTTTTAACAGCATAGGTGTTGTCAACAGGCATAACATGCACTATTATGCGACGGAAAACCCTTACTGGGTTAGGCAAATAGATTTCCAAAATAAATGGAACTTGAATGTTTGGGTAGGAGTTATTGGCAGACAAGCTATCAGGATTTTCTTTTTCGACAACAGATTAACAGGTACAGAATACTTGAATTTCTTAATCGAGCATTTGGCTCTGCTTTTGGAGGATGTTAACCTGCAAACTCGGATGCATATGTACTTCCAACATGACGGCGCACCTGCGCATTATCATGATCGTGTGCGTAACTATTTGGACACCTGGAGTAACAATCGTTGGATCGGTCGTGATGGGCCTATATCTTGGCCTCGTAGATCACCAGATATGACACCGATGGACTTCTTTCTATGGGGCTACGTTAAGCAAGAGACTTATAGATATCCACAATCTACCCCGGAAAATATGAAGGACAGGATTAACCATGCTTTTCTGAACATAAGGGAGCACATGCTGAGGGATGTGCAACGGTCATTTATCCAAAGCCTAAGGCTGTGTATTCAACATGGTGGAGACATTTTCGAGCAGCTTTTGTAGATTAGGTCTTGAGTAGTGATAGTTTTTTGTTTATGTTGTTGTTATAGTTGTTTTTCTCTATTATGCTTGAAGCTGATTTATACTGTTCTGATCGTTATTAGTTCTTACGTCAAATCTGTACTCTTAGTGGCAATATGGAACTAGCCCAATGGATGATGTGATTTGTCCTTAACTTCGGTGTGTTGTTCTATTAAAAGCTTAATAACTCAAAATCTAGTGATATTATATGAATCAAACCTTATACCAAAAAAAAAGTTTATGAAAAACTAAATCCAAACTTGCGCAAATATACAGGGTGACGGTTTGAATTTTTTGAGAAAAAATACAATTCGAGTTTTGACCACCCTGTATGAGCAAAAATGAAAATTCGAAAAAGTAATAAGTAAGATAAAAGCTGAGGTGTATAAGTTTTTTTTTGATACACAACTCAGTACTCTAAATTTCAAAATGGCGGATTGAGGGGTAGCGGAAGTGGACGGTTTTCCTGGACAAAACACCTTACATCTCAGTAGCTAATCACCAAAACCCCATAGTATGTTATATCAATCTTCTTCTTTTGATTTGTTTTATCGAAATATGCAATAAAATTTGAGGCATTCCATTTAAAAAATCACAACTCTGATATGTAGGTCAAAATCGGGACACCCTGTATAATTGCCAATATTTTAGAAATGTGCCCTCAAATGTAATGTATAACATCCCATAATTAGATTTTCCCAAAATGTATTTGTTTATGAGTAATATTCCTCCCACACATGGATGGGCCACCCTGTATATACTCAACGGAAAGGCTTTCTTTGTCAAAAGTAACTGAGAAAACAGTACGTATTGAACCTAATAATTTGTTTATCATATATCAAATAATAGAACGCTAAAACTGTAAACTCAAGTAGAAAGACCAAGCATTTCTTCATCAGCTGGTACAAAGAAATGAAAAATTGTAAGTTACCTTTTGACTTGGTAACTATGAATTAAGACACATGAGGGTCCTAACGAGTTTATCCTGGTGATAAAATTGAAAATAATAAAGTAACAACTGACCGGATTTTGAACCACACTCCCGTATCATGATTTTTCTTAAGTTTTGAATGTTCTACAACATGTACCTATAGTAGCTAAAGATGTTATGGTGATTATATTTTGTTCTTGTAGAAAACCAATTGACCATTAGTATTACAACTTTAATAAAATTCCGTGATTCCGTTGATCAAGCATGTTACATTTTTTCTCAAAACATGACGTTCTATGTTTGCTTTGGTCCGACCACAACCAGTACCGAACGTTTTAGACATATCGTTTTTGTTTCTTGAGTCAGACCGTATAGATACGCAACTCCAAATAGCAGTAGATACAACTGATGTTATTAGTAAACCTCATTTTAAATGGAAAGGACCTGCGACAGATCTAATTATCATAAATCAGATCCACGCACTGCTCATTTTTAACACATTTACAAAAATTCCATCATTACAGACCAATTGGCTTGGATCCAAAAGAGCAGATTTCGGCGTATGGGCCTTTCATTCACCGTTCGACTTTGGAATTGGCAACACGACGACGTTTTGTCCGCCATTACGATTCGGTAATTCGATTAATGAATGTGTTCCACAATATTGTTTCCTTGCCCTTGAATATTTTCTCGTGTGTGTGTATACATATTTATATAATGCATGCATGCGTGTGCGCCGACTGCTTACGTTACGTAACGGTCGGAAATCGAGATCGCGATGACGAATTGATGATGGGACGCATATTTTTCTGGATTCTTACTTCCTACGATACTGGTGTGGAGAAACTGAAGTCACGTAAAATTACGAAAATGAGATATTGTGATTTTGGATGTTTCACTCAATCCTGTCAGTCTGTCTGTCGGTATGTCCTCTAATCGTCGGCCAGGCTACAACTTGGAAAGTACCGCTGGGATTTATACATTAGCATGTCGTCTAGGGATACAGCAGATGAAACTGAGAATATTTCTCCCAATGCTTCCTTCAGCCATGCTTCCTCTTCAGCGATGTCTCCTTCCCGACAACGTGACAAGAAGGGACATTTGGATATTCAGGCAAAAGGAATTGTGTCCTTAACGTTTATAAGAGCGAAATTTTAGAGCATCCTGAATTCATGATATTGAAAGACGTGTGGCGAACAAAACAGGCTTATATCCTAAGAAAATTTTCAATATTGTTAAAGAAAAACAAAAACAAAAAAATGTGTCCATCACACAAGAGGCTGCATTACACGAAGCTGTTGGATACAGTTGATAACTTTGATCGGAATGCCGTCAGACGCAAAGTCCATCCAATTTTTTGAAAGGCAGGAAGTTCCTACCATAGACAAAGTATTACAGGAGGTTAATAGTGATGCAGACTTACCTACTTTCAAAAGGACCACTTTCTACAGGGTGTAAACATGGGTCGAAAAATGCGTGGCTTCCGAAATACAGGGTGTTTAAATTTACTTTCTAAAATAGTTTTTTAAGTATTTCGAAAATATTTGATGTATAACAGTGAAAATTGGTATACGAGGGTTTTTTGGGACGACAAAACGAACCATGGGCATAGTTTTACTATAGCCGCTAGAGGGCGCTCTCTACTGTACCCGTAGTGTATTAAAATGACCGAAAATTTTTTTTAGTGCAATTTTTTGCTTTTTGAATAAAAAAACTGATTCTTCGCACTTTTTACCATAAAAAAGCTCTCCTGTGAGTTTTCGTTATAGTTAGCCGTTTTTGAGATATTTCTTGTGGTTACGGGAGTCTGGTACACTTTTTCTTTTAGAAATCCCCACACAAAGAAATCTAATGGATTTAGGTCAGCGGATCGTGGAGGCCAGGCGACTGGTCCTCCACGGCCGATCCATCTTTCTGGATAATTTTCGTCCAGCCAGTTTCTATCTATTCTCGAATAATGAGCTGGACAACCATCAAGCTGGAACCAGGCTAATCTTCTTAAATCTAACATAACATCATCCCACATATTTGCATGTTCAGCCTTTAAAAATTCCAAGAAGGTCGCAGCATTTAACCTTGCAGGCAAAAGGTAGGGTCCAAATAGTCGATTACGGTAGATACTAATCCACACGTTCACACTAAATTCATGCTGAAAATTTCTTTCCTGAACTGCGTGCGGATTTTCATGCGACCAAATATGTTGATTATGAAAATTTACCACTCCACGTCTAGTGAAGCATGACTCATCGGTCCATAAAACGTTACTTAAAAACTCCCTATTATTATCAGTTCTATCAAGAATCCACGGACAAAATGTGAATCTTCGTTCTCTGTCCGCTGGCTGTAGTCCTTGCACAGGTTGCAAATGGTAAGGACGTCTATGGTCATTTCTAAGAACACGGTGAACATGGCTTGCTGAAATTCCTAAGGCACCAGAAACTCTCCTAACCCTTGTGGTCGGATGTCTATGAAACTCACGCAGAATCATACGGGTAAATCTGCGCTGACGAACATTTATGTTTTGATCCCTTTGGGAGATTTTCAAAACCATTTTCAATTATTTGGCGATGCACTCTTACAAATACTGAGCGAGTTGGACGTCGTCTGTTTTTAAATCTTCGTGCGTATTCTCTGGCTGCGTTTCCATTTACAAAGCCATACACAAAATGAATATCCGCTAACTCTTGATTGGAGAATTAAAATGCCATTTTTATAAAACTTACAAAAAAAAACAGGTAAAAGAAACTAAATTTCGTGCATTCACAATTGCAAAAAAAAACGTTTCAGGTTTCAACAGACAATAAAACTAACTGTCACCTAATTGACGTTTAACCTTATTTTGCTTTCAATTTCAAAAATATTTGCAGGCACAGCCTACTTCTAAAAATTATCGAGATACTGACTTTTTAACGTTATTTTATCATAAATAATTAAAAATGCATCGAACCTTAAAAATCGAAATATCTCAAAAACGGCTAACTATATACGTACTAAGTGACATATAAATCCGAACACCCAGTTTAAATGGTTTTATTTTAATAAAATTTTGTATAAGTACTTAATGAAGCATAATAAGTAAATGATAAAAATTTCAAAATGATTGCACTGCTTTAAAGCCCTTTGACCTTTAATAATGTGTGGATGCACCCTGATGTGCACCAACTCCTTTCGAAGTGCTTCTAGAGTCTGAGGAGGACGTTGCAAATTGAGCAATCTCCTACCCATCATATCCCACACGTGCTCAATTGGGGATAAGTCGGGAGATCTTGGTGGCCATGGTAACAATGTGACATCATTATGTTGAAAGAAGTCTATTGTGACTCTTGCAACATGTGGTCGGGCATTATCTTGTTGGAAAGTTGGATCTGCCAGGGTGTCAAGATAGGGTAAAAGATGGGGTTCTAGAACTTCGTGGATATAACGCTGCGCGTTCATGTTACCTCTGATGAAGATTAAAGGTGACCTGGAACCATAAGCTACAGCACCCCAAACCATAACTCCAACAGTGTGATGAACATGTCTTTCAACAAAAAACTGTGGATTCCTCCTTTCACCACGTCGCCTTCTAACCCTGGCACGACCATCGTGCATGCCTAAACAAAATCGAGACTCGTCACTAAAGACAATACTGTTCCATTCCTGATCCCAGAGTGACCGTTGTCTGCACCACTCAAGGCGATTACGTCGGTGTTCTCGAGTTAAAGGGAGGACCCAGTGTGGCCGGTATGAAAACAAGCCAAAACTTCTCATTCGTCGGTAAACACTTCGCATGCCAATAGGTCTTCCGTGTTCTGCAAACCATTCATTTGCAATGGACCTGGTAGTGAGGAAACGGTCCCTTAAGGCCAATAATCTTAGGCGGCGATCTTCACGGTCTGTTGTTCTACGGCGGCGTCCAGTGCCCCTTGCTCTTTGCGTACGGCCTTCTCGAAGCCATGCCTGACAACACCTAACCACAGTGTCTACACTTCTTTGCACTCTAACTGCAATTGCCCGAAAAGAAAGTCCAGCTCCCCGAAGTCCCACTATGCGGCCCCTATCAAACTCACTAAGTTGACGAAATCGTACATGTCTCCGTACTCTAGGCATCGTAACCGATCGTAAAGGATGTCAAGAACTAAAATCCACCAACGTTGATTCTTCACTGCGGCTGAAATATTCATTTTTAGAGCGTTAGTGAATTAAAAAAAAGCAGTATAAAAACCGGAATGTCCAACTGATAAGGCTGAACATTTTTTCACTTGTTATTTACAGTAAGATAAATACATTCACCAACTTTTATTAAAATAAAACCATTTAAACTGGGTGTTCGGATTTATATGTCACTTAGTATATAACGAAAATTCACAATAGAGCTTTTTTATGTTGAAAAGTGCGAAGAATCAGTTTTTTTATTCAAAAAGCAACAAATTGCACTAAGAAAAAAATTCGGACATTTTAATACACTACAGGTACAGTAGAGAGCGCCCTCTAGCGGTTACAGTAAAACTATGCCCATGGTTCGTTTTGTCGTACCAAAAAACCCTTGTATACCAATTTTCACTGCTATACATCAAATATTGTTCGAAATATTTAAAAAAAACTATTTTAGAAAGTATGTATTTTGGAAGCCACGCATTTTTCGACCCATGTTTATATAGACTTTATGCATTAATTTTAAAAGTTCTATCGAATCTTTAAGTTATGCAACAATAAACTGAAACACCCTGTATAGTTTACTCAAAGAACTTCATTTTGAGTATAGGAAACGTGGTAGAGATAGTATTTTGATGGACAGTCAAGAGATTATTTTATGGAGAAGAAATTATTTGAAACCAATAAAGAAAAACCTGGATAAATGCAGGACATACAAAACCTAAGGTAGGGGCTGAGTCTACAATTAAATCAGCAAGACGCGCCTTCTTAGATAAAATAACTACTGGCCTAATGAATCCGTCAGGTACGTGTATCTAACCAATTCGTCATTTGTGGTGTAAAAATGGTGTCAAGTAGACTGCATCTATGAGCCCACGCTGAAAATTTAGCTAAACCATATTTTGTAGATTTGGAATCAACAGCTGTTAGAAACTCTGCTTGTATTATTATTAGTTTTCTTGATAACTATATGAAATAATTATTTCCAGGAAAAGGAAAACGATTTGTTATCTGTCACATTGGCAGTGAAGATGGCTTTGTGCCCACTGCCCTATGGGCATTTGAGTCATAGAAAACGACCGACTACCATGAAGAAATGGTTGAACGATGGTTTGAAGAAACGCTCCCATTGCTTGACGACAATGCCGTCATTGTACTTGATAATGATGCTACTAGAAAACTAGAAAAAAATCCCACAATATCCACAAGAAAGGCAGACATTCAACAGTGACTCCTATCAAAAGGCATTAATTCAACATGGTCAAAGCGGAACTTATCCATCTGCACTTCTTTCTATAAAAATAATAATGTATTTTGTTAGATTATTCCAAGACCATTGAGGAAAATACGGACCTGTACAATCTCGCTTTTGGGCATGTTGTGTTTTGTCTGGACGTAAATGGACTACGAATGGGGTATAAGGACAAAAAAGCTTTCGATGCATCAAAGGCGCATCTGCTTTGTTTATGTTATATGTCAAGTGGCTAAAGAGATCCTGGGATAACGGGGTACATCGAGTACCGCGCTAATCAGAATCGTACGTCGCTCGGGTTACCAATGCAAGTGAACCTGATATTTACTTACAGTAGCACACAAAAGTATGAATACGAATAAATTAGGTCCGTATCTGCCTTAGTTCATTTCCAGTCTTCCTGACCGTTTGCAGCTCATCAAGCAATTTATATTTCAATAATTATAGCAATATTTAACCTTGTTGTAACCCAAATTTCAAGTTTCAAGTAGAGATTAAGATCAAGATTACCTTTTATATTAAACGCTTAAGTGAGTTGAATTTTCAACATCTATCGTTACAATCTGAAACTACATAAACTAATCAGTTTGCACCTATTTTGGTGATAATGGGCTTAATAGGATTATATTCTCCTGAACTTCTTTAGGACATACAGGCACGATATTGGCAAAATTTTCAATAATTATGCGTTTCAAGGTCACGCCAACCAATAACAACCACACCCATCACGATTTTACTGCCGCGGTATTTGTTATGGTTTATCTTAGTGATTTATTTAGTCTAAGAGTGATTCACTCTTTGCCGTAGACAGCATAAGCCTTGTTTGTCGATGAAACATCATTGGAAGAAAATGGGTGTTGGTAGCAATGACGCATCATTCAATTAGCCACGTGATTTTCTTGCGAAAAAGATGTTCCTTCCTTAGTAAGACTGCATTTTACGTCATTTACAATTGTCATTGTATTATTTATCTTTATCTCACGTAAAAATTTTAATTCCACCTATATGTATTGACTTTATATATACATGCCCTAAGAAACACACATCATGTTCGTCTGTCTGTCGTCTGCCTACCCTAAAACCCTTAAAGCCAGATTTCCTAACTGTCGAATAAGGATGCAAAATTCAGCTATGTACCTGACATTTTTATGCGTCTTGCAGCTGACAGCTAGAGCAACATATAAGTCAATGCCGCACCCTCAGACGTATTCGGCAACTAAGAAAATCCCGCGATTACTTCCTTTTAGGCGAATGCTGCACTTAAGTATTTACGGTGATCCGTCAATATGTATCATGATGTAGAAATCCACTGTTAGTAGCAGATCCATCAATGAATGCTGATTGTACGGACCACCTGGGATTTCATTTTTTACAACATTTCAACTTCTAGTTTTTAAAATTTCATGAGTTCGTCAAGAAATTCCTCTTCGAAAATATTCTGTTCACATTCTTATTGTTAGAATGATGCATCATCGTCGATTTGTTAGCCGACTATAGAGCTATCCAAGCCACACCTTTACATCTTCAAAGTGATTATCAAGTCGTCGCTGCCATAGCCAAAACAATGCAAATCAGCTCATATTTACTCATAGCTCTGGAAACGCTAACCGTTTCGGAGAATGCATATACCTATCCAGTCTTTCACACCTGTGAGTTATTCTTGAAGCGGGGCCGTAGAATATTTAAAAGAAAGTAAGTGTGTGTGGCTCTCTCACCTTTCGAAAAAATATTCTTAAACGACTCGCCGTTGTCCATAGGTCTTATCTCTAAAGACATATGAATAAGCCAGGAATCACCAATAATGGATACATTCACACACTTGTATGACAAATGTCACCAACTGTCAAAATTTAAGATTGTTCCCCAGGGAAGAGATCCTAAGAATAAGGGTCCAAGGGTCTGTTCTCGAATAACGAAGGGTCAATATCGCATGCGAGATAGCTAAAATGTCACACGAAACTCATAAAGTGCTTTTTTAAATCTCCTAATCGAGATTTCTTATTTCGACAAAATCTCACCAAGCTAAGGCCTTGCGACAATAAATGATGCGTTCAAGTTTTTTTTGCAGGTGACGAAGTAGGAGTTTTCTTGAAAGTACTTACTTTTTTCTTCGTTACATACAAAAGTGACAGCACGGGACTAACAATAGCAATCACAAAAATAAAATTCCAGGGTCCCATGCGAGATTCGAGAACTAATCTTTCCCCTCCTCCCGGCATTATGAAAAATCTATAACCTTTAAATAGCACCTATAGCAGACTGAATTAACCAAAAAATGACAGATGATGTATCTTCTGATGCCATCATCCAGATTTTCGCTGCGGTATATATTTTGGCTAATATGTCTTGAGAATGCAAGAAACATGGCACCGAAAGGTTTTTACACTAATTTTCCCTTACAATTAGACAAAAATATCAAAGTCTATGTATGCCAGAAATACATAAAACTAAAACAATAACCGTGTTCAGTGCATGATCAGCTCGTTGATATATTTCAAGAAACTGGGAGCATAGCTCTGATTGGGCAGAATCGGTCAAGCCCATATACAGGCCCAATGTCAAACCAGGAAGGTGGAATAGAAGACGACACGGCGGTGCATCAAGCCTCGCCGGACTTTAACGTGCTGGAGTCCGAGCACGTGAAGGATGCATGAATATGTTTGGCTTTAGTTTCTTTTTTCGATAGATGGACTATACCATTGAATCATCCAGCAGTGCCCCTTTGATTCCAGATGTTCAGCATGCAACTTCACCGCGGACATCAAGCAAAGTTTGACCGTGCACGAGATGAACCATCACGTGCCGCCTGTGGGTCAAGTGGCTTCCGGCAGCGTCGCTTCCGGAGGCCGAAGGAGAAACAAAGTGGGGGCCAGCGATGCCACTGCTGCCGAAGAAGCTGCCGCGGCTGCAGCTGCAGTGGGACACGTCACGGGTGGGGTATCGGAAGGAGTAGAGGAGATGGTGAAGAGTGAGGAGGGACAGCAGATGACGTCGACGCAGGTGCTGGTGAGTTCTGTTATTTTGATGTGGTTTTATAGTTGCCCACAAGTATAAAAGCTTGAAGATGAAATTTTGTTTTCTCGTCGAAATTCTCACCCAGCACAATAGTCGTGACATACATCCTTTTATTCCTACGGGCGTTAATTTGAAACTGATAATTTCATTCCAGTTCGTGGTCTCTATGGAGACAGCGCATATTTGGTTGTATGTCTTAGTAAATATACAAATCATTCAAACTTCTTATTGGGAGAATATATATATACAGGGTGACTTCGAAGTTGAGTCATTTATTTTAACAGTGAGTAGATCTGATCAAAAGAAATGTTTTTTTCCTTTAACATTTTTCTGGTAAAATTAAAGTAACAAAGTTATAGCCCTTTAGAAGTTTGAGTACCGCCCTGTCTCAATAATAATATTATGTGCTCGTGTTTGGCAACAACGGATATAATCCGCCTTATCGGTTCATCGCATCGGAAACAACAAAGCGAAAGAATTTGAAACGCTTATCACGATGTTTTTACTACAATTTTATTCAGTTGTATTCAGTCAATGTGTCAGTCGGTAACGCGTGAGTGAATAGTGGTGTTTGTTGCGTGGCTCAAACGAAATAAAAAATGGCACATGTTTACGAAAATGCTGAACTTGTGGACATGATTCTTATTTACGGGGAGGGAGTCTTTACAAAATGCTGCCGTGGCATCACGGATTTATGCGGATCGGTTTCCCAATCGAGTGCAACCAACCCCTCATGCCTTTGTTAATGTAGTACAAAGGGCTCGTGAATCAGGTGACTTAAGACCTCACAGGGGAGGGCATGCCGGTGCTCCAAGACCGCACGATCAAATACAGGTCCGCACTGAAATACTTGTCGGGAGGATACTTTATAAAACAAGGTAAGCTTTTTTTACACACATATTTTGGTTTATCTTCCTTCTACAATCATTATCTGAAAATTAATGACTCAACTTCAAAATCACCCTGTATATATATATATATATATACAGGGTATATAACAACAAGTAGGAAAATAATGGGCAAAATCCGCAAAAAGGAGGAAAGTGGATTCGAGCAGAAAATAGGATAGGTGACCCGAGCGATACGTATTTCTGCTGGTTGGCTTCATCAGGCCCGAAATGAATGCACATATGAAACTACAAAAGTAGATACACATGCCCACACATCCGGGTACGGGTGTAACCTGAGGAAACGAAGTTGGAGGGGAAAAAAACGTTGCTCCTTAAAAAACGTTGAACCGTATATCCTAGTTGCGCTTTCCAGTGGATCAGTGAGTTATTCTAACTACTTTGCCTATGTTCAGTCTATATTATGGCAGGCAGTATAATGATGTGGGAAGGACCCTGTGATGCTAAAAAGGTTTTTGTTATGCAAAAAAGAATACTGAGGTCTATAACAAACCGCAACAGACGGAAAAGTTGCAAGCAGCAATTTCTGGAGCTTTGATAAATACATTTGAGCCTTTACTTTATACAAAGTCAGGACAACGAGATTTCAAGCAACTAAATCACAGCACCTGATGTCCAACTTGAAACAGATCCACACTTCATATTCCCAGTTTTCGATTAGTTAACATTAGAAAAGAGCTCTAAATATGGACGTTATATTACAACAAACTTCCATACAAATGAGCTTAATATGATTAAAATGAAATTCAAATCTGTATTAATGAAAAAAGCTTATTATTATTGACGAATACTTCTTAGACATGAACATCTGCCAATACTATAACATATATAATATTTGTTTATTTTATTTTAATATGAAATTATGTTCGTTTTATGTGATTTTATTTTTGCATTACCTTTACTTCTCTAATCTGTTCGGTTAATTTTCTCTTACAGTTACATGGTTATGGAGAGATTTATGAATTTTCCATTATTTTAATATCGTGATGTTGTGATATTATGTTTTTATATCTAAGTTCGATCCTACACAATTTTGGTGTTTTTTATTTCTGATAATGATTCATGCTGTGTACTGAACTACTGCTATTTATCCATTTATTATAATATAACTTATATGCTTTTAATGAATATGTTCGCAAGGGACTGTGGACACTCTATTGAGTAAAGTTTATTTCTCTCTTTACTACTCTGGTGCAGGCTGTAATTTATGCCAGGCCGCCATCTGCGAAGTGCGCCTGATTTTTTAACTACACGTTGTTTCAGCGGAAAGCTTTTTATAGTGCCAATTATCAAAGTCTTGACTGTTTGAGAGATGAGTTTGAGGAAATGCACCTGTTGGAAATAATGCAAGTGGATTTGGGTATGAAATGTTTACCAGTCAGCTAAAATCATTTGCCGGAGTGGAGTAGTAAACGCCGACCTGAATAAACAAATACATATTTTATTTCCATGCTTAAGGGAAATCGATGGCAGGAAACCGACCATTTCCATATAATTTTACGCGAGGTTGGAAATGTTTGGCCGGAAAAGTTGTAGTTTCGTGGAAATATCAACAATCACCTATTGCCCTAGATTTATGTATTGGGAACAAAATATTCCAGGATAAACAAGCAACAAGGTATTAGGTGAAACAAAACAACACTTCACTTAATTCTACCTTGAGTAATGGATACCGGTGGTTTTTGGTTACATAACATGACAAAGAACCCGAAGGGACAAAATTGACAGCCACGTAAACTGTTGATCTTGTTAACTGCGCTAAAACAATCTACTCCGGCGAGTTTTTTTATCACGATGCAGCAGCAGCAAAAGGAGTCCCGGCCATCCGAGTACCGCTACTTCTACTAATGGCTTTGTTTGTAGCTTTGAATTGATTAAGACGTGTGAGATAGGCAACGCTTTTAACTGGTAGATCACTGACACCCTAAGAATAAACGAGCACACGCTTCAACCAGTTTCAGCTGTGAAGAACAAGCTGGAATATGAGGCAGAAATGTGGCGGCTTCAGGAGAACAAATTACATTGGTATATTGGTAGAAATTCAGAACTGCCAACTACTGAAGTTGAAGCTAGAAGTAGATAGCACTAGTTAGTTTGTCGGTCACATATACGGTTATAAACACCTTGTCTTTCTATCAAATCTGTCAAAGTCATGCATGGGCTACATAGCTGTCGAACGTGCAACACGCAACGGTTTGATTGACGTTTGATCTCCAATCAGATTAGCGCCGCCTAGCGGGAACAAAATTGGACGTCACTGCCATTGGCACAAATTGTCGGATTATAGTAAGGGCAGCAACTCCCCAAAGGTGAAAATTTTACACTTCAATCCTTGTCTAATGTTGCACCATATTCTCTGTCCACATCCAGGTAGTGATGTTTCATTACAACCGCTATCAGTTTTATTGTCTGATTCATCCGCAGAAATCGGTTTGTGATATAAGCAGGCATAAGCCAAGCATTTGAGATCGGCCTACGTTACTCCTTTTATCTGGAGTTGCTTAATCTCAAGCATGTCACCCGGCAAGCCGAGTGCTTTATTTTTGCTCGTGTTCATCTCTAAGATGACCGTACTGTTGAATGAGAATCCAGAAACAGCGATGTACCGGGATCATGGATAATTACATCCCGATGTGCGATGTTCGAGTTGCGCATTTTTCCGCCATTTCTTGAATATGTTGTTGTTCATACAACTTCAACAATCTATACCATGAACTCATTTGTATTCAAAAAGCCTTGCAAATTCAAACCATTTGGCACTTGCGCATACAAGCTAGACATTCGTACAAGAAGATAAAAGAAGTCAAAAGGACGAAGAATCCGTTGTACACTTTGTATAACATTCGTAAAAGCAACGTTCATTTTAGAAATCTACTAAAACCTTTGTTAAATCCATTCCTTCGATCCAGAACTCTAATTTATCGCTAAAACAAGTGTGGCGATCTGAAAAGAAGCAGCGGAAAGAGAAGAGATCCTCCAGGCAACTCGACAAGAACACCCAGGTAAGAGCCAATCCGACATTGTCTTTGTATGTCTGGGGTATCGATCATTTAGTCAATTTCCGGTACCAGCGATCCACAGGGAACCTCCTAGCTTATGTCACGCAATTGTGGAGTAAACTCATCCAGTCTTATAGTGAGGATCATATCGTTGCTCTTGATATCACGAAACTGTTCGATCAGCTGTGGCACGATGCCCTCTTCGATCCTATGACCTCCCAGAGAAGCTTTGCAGATCGGTGGCTGACTTTTCCTCTGGCCGCAAGATATCCGTCGTAATTGACGGGTTCTCCAGGGATCGGCCTTGGCTCCGGCACTGTTCATCTTACATACCAACAATCTCCTTTTTGTATGATAAATTCAGTCCACAGCTTTGCTGAAGTCAGCACTCTATATGCAGGAATTGAGAGCGATCAGCCGATCTCTACCGGTGACCTGGAAAATAGAAGACTGGCAGAGACTTCCTCACTGACGAGAGCCATGGAGGTTATCACTGCTCGGGGACGCAACTATCTTGAACACTTTAATGCTTTCAAAACACAGTACTTTAACTTGACGAATAAAAAGCGTTATAGCGCTCATCCGGTTTCGATAGATGGCAGAGTTATGCCAAAGAACTGTTTATTTCGGCTGGTCGGAGTCAAGATCACCGAGGACTTGATCTGGCACGAAGACATCTCGCCAATAAAGGCAGCTGCTGGGAAAAAGCTAGGTTTTTCTTTTAGGGCTAAGAAATACTTTTCTCCACAAGACCTCCTCACTCTATACGGGCCAGATAAGACCTAGCCACAAGTTTTGCTCAAACGTGCTGCCGTCCCGGTTAGATTATTCGTGCTCGACGCTGTCCAGAGGAGGGCTGTCGGACTGATCGATAATTCTTCTCTAACAGACAGTCTCGGGAACGTTTCACATTGGTGGCCTGTCGGTGAGCTAGCTCTCTTCTACCTCTACACCAACGGGCTTTGCTCCTCAGAGCTCTCCTCCTTGGTACCGCTGCGCGATGTGCCTGCCAGATAGGCCCGCCTGACTTCGACCTGCTAACCGTACATCTAGGAGTAGCCGATACGATCGCTTCTTTGTCCTGGGGTATCGAGATTGTAGCACAATCTACTAGAGGAGGCTTTTTCCTGTTCTAACCGGTTCAATTATCGTATTAACAGTGTTTCTTTGGGATCGTCTTAGCAGCCGCAGTGTCCTGGCATCCAGACGTCTGCCTGCGCGGCTGATTCAGTGTAAAAAGAAAACTATATCTGGAGCAGAACGCATTTACAGTCCCGCGGCTCTCCACGTCTCCAAAATCATCTTTGCAAGAACAGTAGTAAATACTGGGTGTTAAACCAGCTCAATGACAAGCTGCCAATTTTGCTCGCGTTCTTTCCTGAGATGACCGTGCTATTTGATGAAAATCCAAAAACAGCTTATGACCGACATCATGGATAATTATATCCCGATCTGCGAGGTGCGCATTTATTTGCTAGTTCTTGAAGTCTTGGACCTAAGCAGAGCGGCGCGGCACACACGCGGTGTCCAACATTGTACGATGGATATTTTTGGATCATCGCCTAATACACAAATAGTAGCCATCCCACGTATCGTATTATTTTATTTTAGCCTGCACTGTTTGAGAGCCTTCCTCCTCGACTATTTTGCAACATCTCAACGCGGCATATTACTCCCACTTGAAATTTTGGCAAAGATAGTTGGGTCCGCACAGAATATGGCACTTCACAAGAGGTTGCTCCTTTTCTAGCATAGCAGCTAATCTCTTCCTTATGAGACAGCTGCTACCAGCCTGTGGCATTTGACAAAGCCTCACATGAACTGGTGTACCATAGCAGAACTATATAGATTGGAGCTAAAATAAACATCTATACAGAAAGTATGGACGCACATTTTCTTCAATTATCCTTCTTCAAGTGGAATAAACCAAACACACGTTTGGCAAAATACTGAGTTTTCCAGTAGACCCATATTTGCTTGTTGCCTTTCCATCTCCAAATGGATAGAGCCATACCGTACTGATGATTGCTAAAAAGCATAGAACAACGTTACATACTGTTTGTTATGGGCGCAGACACAGAAAGCAAACAAATCCTATTGTGCTTTAGTTTAGTTTATGCAACTGTTGCATAGTACGACAAAGCAAGTAGCATGGTGAGCATGAGACTTTGTAGTTGGCGACACTTGTCCTATTTATTGAAGCGGACCGTCGATCAGAGATGCCGGAAAACTAATTTCCTCCTATACTCGGCTCACAAAGCGGAAGAGAGGAGAATAGCCATTGCTAGCGCGACGTTCCTTTACGTAGGCAGTCCGTGTACGGTATGTTAGAGGAAAGTACCCTAATATGAGTCACCTTTTTATTCTTTGAATTATCTAATGAACCTTTCATGTCATAATAATCAAAATTCACTTTTTACTTTAGTTATACGTCCGTATAATTTAGAGAGGGCAAAATAAAGAGGCTTTATAAAAAATGGAGAAAAGTGAAAAGTCTTTTTTTCAATTTACAATTTGGGGTCCTAATATGAGACATCAGGGTTTCGTAATATGAGACTGTCTCATATTAGGTTCCAAATAAAAAAAAACTCATATTTCATAAGTTTCATTGTAAAATAAAACATTATTCTACTCTGAAAGGGTATCAACATAATGGAATATAATAAGTATTAAAAATATACCAAGTAATTTACAAAAAACTGTTTAACAACTATGTATTCGAAAATTAGTTTTCTTTTTCCTTCTTTCCTTTCACAAACTGGACATGTGAAGGATTTTCCTTCAGTTTCGCGACAATCTTCCCAACGAAAGGAAACAACACATTTGGCCCAGGTTTCTCCCCTTGTGTCCTCAGAATATTTTCCAGGGCAAAAATAGCATTTTGCGTCATCTTCATCCATATCACTGGAATCATCATCCAACTCTACGCCTGACTCTAGTTCTGACTCCGAACTACTAGAAATAGGCATTTTCTTAGAAGTCTTGTGTTTTTTTTCTCTTTTGGTAGAGTGGGATTTGCTTTTTTGTATTTTTTTTAATAGATTCTTCCAAAGTTTTTTATATGGAGTAGATGTAGTTAGGCTCGCTATACCTTTCCTTTTTCGAGACAGACTCGTGCTAGTTCCAGAAGTTGATGGTATTGCCTGGATGACTTGTGGTGAAACTAGCGATGAACTTATAGGCTGAGCTGAATTATTGTCGTAGTATTGTTATTATTTCTTTCATTATTTACCTCCACATTTTCGTCTTGTTCCATGCTTTGATCTAGTTGCCTTTCCGTGAAATTGATGTCTTTGAAAATGTTTCTATTGCATGGGAAAAGTCCAGTTTTTCTAATCAAGTCAATGGATGCTTCCATTGTGGCTCTATTGTATTCCTTTCCGACGAGAGAACAGATTTCGTTATTTGTTACTGTCTTGCCAGGATTATTTCTATGGAAAGTTTCTATTTCCTGTGCATGATAGGTTTTTAGTGGTGCCATAAAACCCGCATCGAGGGGCTGCATTTTATGCGTTGCATGAGGGGGTAGGGAAGCTATGGACACGTGATTCTGCCTAGCCATTTCTATTACCTCCATGTTCCTCGTGTGGGAGTAATGGCCATCAAGAACCAAACAAACGGGATCGTCCTTAGTTGGTTTGACAAAGTTTATGAAATGAGCAAACCACTGTGAAATATCTGTCTGGATCCATCCAGACGGGTGACAAGCCCAAATAGATCCTGCTGGTGCACCATTCATTAAATGTTCTGACATGTTTTTCCTTGGGAACACAATTAAGGAGGAACGAATGTCCCAACAGCGTTCATGCAGGTCACAAGTCAGAAGTTTTCCTCTCTCAAGCGAGGTTATTGCGAAAACTTGCTTTTTTCCCTTTAAGCCAATAATTTTACTTTACTTATGTTGCACAACAGTTATCCCAGTTTCGTCTACATTAAAAAGACGGTGTGGCGAATAATTAACTTTTTCCATCTCTTTTTCGAAAATGTTGATAAACTCACCGACACTTTCGTCATTAAAACCTTTCGCCCTCGCTGAAGATAGAGCGTGAGGAGTCCGTATAGATAACTGTACGTGCCTGACTAAAAAAACCGTTGAGCCATTTTTCCGGCGCTTCCTTTTATTTTACTAAAGGGATGAGCTAGCCCGTTTCGGATTGCTAGCTGATATGCCATATATTTTGCATCTCTTCTTCTCAATCCATAGAATTTTTGTTCCTTTTCTAAACAGTAATTTGCCAAAAGTTTTTCTAACTCCAAAGGAAGAGCCCGTTTTTCGACCTGACATTGACAAGCTCTTCTGGATTTCTACCATCTTTCACATATCTTTCAAGTGTTCCTTAAAACTAAAAAAAGAAAACGGAATTTCAGAATTACTATCCGTTTTTACCTTGGAACTTCATATAGTTTAGACGCCTTTTGGTATCCCATTTCTTCGTTTGATACGGTTTTCACCACCCTAATCATGTGTTCTTTACTCCACTGCTTTCTTTTCTTACTTTGTTTAGGCATATCTAGAACAAGTTTCATTTTGCTAGAATATTTTAGAAAATGCATGAAAATGAGATACATCTCATATAAGGAACCCCATGCTATCGTGTATTAGGATCACATGACATAAAAAATTAACAAATATTTTTTTAGCAAAAAACCCCATCGACTCTATTCCATAAATTAAAAATAAAGTACAAGACATGCGTTATGCAATCCATGAAAAACATACCTCTAACTTCGTAGTAAGTTGACTCAAAACTCGCTTAAAACATTCACGACCCACGAAAAGACGAAATGCGACACATATGGCTACCGATCCACAGACCTCGAAAATAGGATTGCGGAAAGAGGTTTGCGTTCATCCTAAGACTTTGCTGGAGGAACCGTCAGATGGCGACTTATATTCTTAAAAATACGAGGGGGTCTCATATTAGGAGCCTACCTCATATTAGGGTACTTTCCTCTATACTACTCTTTTCCGTTTCGGTACCAGGCTATATCGACCTAGGGGTTGGTAGTACCGCGTTTAGTGAAATACTCATGAACTCAAAATAAGATTATTCTGTTTAAAAAAATATGAGATTTGCAAAAATATATTATCCATTTGTTTACGCAGCTTTGGGTGAATTTTTACAAAAATCAACAGTTTTCAGAATATTTGAACTTAAAATCTTTGATAACTAAAGCATTGATTAATTAAAGCTTCAGTCAGATTCCATATATTAATAACATCGGTCAATTTTTCAATGTTTCAGAAAAATCATCATTTCTGCAAAACATTTTCACTAAAATCACTGAATTATTGAATCTCCAGAAACACATCAGAGGTAAAAGAGGGGGAAAGAAGGATGACAAATAATTGTTGAGATGCGGGAGTGAAATTGATAAATGCTTTGTTTACAATTCTGGTATCTGCTTGATCCAAATAAAATATCGGCTAGACTGTAAGGACAGCATAACAGCAGACATATGATTGATATTCCTGCAAAACTTCATATAAAAACTATATTTATTTTTTTGTAAAGCACCTTCTTACCGAGTCAGGAGAATATCATGATCTCAACATTGAGACTACTGACAAATTAGCTAAACAAGTGCTTTCTCGCCAAAACGCAAATGGGTAGTCTGCAGGTTATGCAGAACATAACCTTGCGTACTGTCACTAACGTCCCTTGGTATGTCTCCAAGTCCGCGGCTCGCACTGTAAACGAAATTACGTCGATCCCATCAAAATTAACATCTTTCCATGCAATTGTAAGTTAATTAAAATTAAAAAGTTTCATATATTAAGAGAAAGATAACTTTATGATGGGATATTTAATGATATGAAAAACCCAGGAACATGTAGCTTTGGCGAAAATCATAACCTTATTTAAAAAGCGTCAGAATAGGCATAAAAAACTACCAGAAACGTATTTGAACCCTTTTTACTGATTATTCTGCTCTCTTGTTTCCAAGAATTGGCATCCTAGCATGCACTTAAGAGACACGTGGCAGCATGTTAGCATTTTTGTACTTCAGACCTTCATGGCATTCTTAAGACCAGGCTGCCTAAATAACTGGCATCCATGTCAAGTAGACCGATAATAATTGCTGAAATAGGTGGTTTTATATTAAAAACGCGCTGTTTTTAAGGCGTGGGAAGTACAGAGTGACTCTCCTTGACGCTATTTTACTTTTTTGTAAAAAATGTCTTTTGGAATGACTTATCTATCAATGTTGAAGAATACAGTTCCTCCCATAGTAATAAGACCACGTCGAGGTTTTACTAGTTGCTCTACTCCTTCATTTCCACACACTGACCCCAGATCGTGTACTTATTCTCCAGCATCGATTTGGGGTCAGTGCAAATGTCTTTGATCCTTAATGCGACTAAGTCTTGCCTACTTTCTACCGGGTAGCATTTTAACACTATAGTATAGGTTTCGGCACCAGCCTTAATTTTATTGGTCAATTTCAATTTATTTAACCAATAACAAGCTGGGTGCCGAAATCACTACCGGAATGTTAAACCGTGCTGAAAACAGTGTCAGAATGTTATCAATAAACTGCTTCTACTAATATATATAAATATAACTTGAGACGTGGTCATTGTCGTCTAGACCAGTTAGGTGAAAAATTAAAGCTTCCGCCTTGTGTTGGGTACTTCGACAAAATTTAAGCAAGGAGGACTCTTTATACTTTTTTTATTCTCTCTAGCTTTCAATGGTCTTTGCCACCATCATCAGGAGAGTAGTATGTGAGGATGTTGCTAATTGTTGTTTACGTTAAGGATGAGGGAAACACCCAGTAACATGCCCACCATTTTGTGCAATCATCAAGTGGCTTCACGATGTAATGTTTAACTTTCAATTTCTAAAAAAAATTTGTATCTGTTTTTAACTTGTTCTTGTCATACAGCTGTGTGTATTTTATTTAATTTTAACCATTGTACCATTTATCCAGTTTTCACCATGTTACTGGTTGTTTCCCTCATCCTTAACGTAAACAACAATTAGCAACATCCTCACATACTACTCTCCTGATGATGATGGCAAAGACCATTGAAAGCTAGAGAGAATAAAAAAAGTATAAAGAGTCCTCCTTGCTTAAATTTTGTCGAAGTACCCAACAATAGGCGGAAGCTTTAATTTTTCACCTATATAAATATATATAAAGTTTTCATGTAATTTTTCTTATTGCTAAACCAAATTATTAATTTTAAAATCATTAAATATCGTAATAGGAAACAACGTGCGTTGATTATTATCTAACGTATTTTTAGCGGAAGGTAAGTAAATTTAAATTTAAATTGATAACATTCTGACCCCATGCTCAGCACTGTTTAACATTCCGGTAGTGATTTCGGCACCCGGCTTGTTATTGGTTGAATAAATTGAAATTGACCAACAAAATTAAGGCTGGTGCCGAATCCTATACCATAGTGTTAAAATGCTACCGGGTACACTGCATCCATGTACCCACAATAGTATATTTCGGAAGATCTGAACTTTGTAATGGCGGATCTAGTGCTGGGCGTATATATCATACCTTCCCCATAAATACGCCCCTGACCCTTGATCAGATGCAGATGATTCCGTTATGATTCATTTTTTTAATCGGAACACGAGTTGCATTCTCATTTGGAACCGCATCATTGTGAACTACGCCGGCGACCAGTGGTCGTCCCATAAATAATCACATGGCTGCGATCCAAGGTCGCGATCGATACAAAACTTACAAGAACAATTATTGTTACATACCTCGTGTGTGGTTGGAAAATGGTGGTCAGATTTTCATTTTATTACCGCCATGAAAACATTATGATTCTTTGTTGTGGCAAAGTTTTCATTGTATACTAAACAATAAGTACAGGACCGACATGTGATTGCCGATTCTTCTCAGAATCCACAATCTAGACTTTTGTGATGTAGCTAAAGTTCGGAGCAGAGTTATTCCCAGTAATAATTAGTAAATTCTAGAATCACCGTTTGTTTCGTTCAGGGTTCGAAATGCTTTTGAGCTTAGAACTGCGACTGTCACTGTTAGTCTAACACCAGTGTCAGTTATACGAAGACGTTCTGTTTGACTTTAAACAAGTTGATCTTAGATCGACGGAAAGTGAGTTTCGATTGCCGCAACAGTTGCATAAAAGCAACGTCCTGTGTCACTTAATGTTGTTTGTCACGTTTCTGGAGGCTCATTTTATACGTATTTTGGTTAGTCAAAAAGTATTGTTTCAAATGGTGTATCTATATCTAAACTGTGTCAACATAATGCTTTTATTTTGGATTTGTTTAGGTTACAAATACGAAATGCAACAAAATAAACACAGTAAAACATAAATTCTGGAAGTTCATCACTTGGTGTATACAGACTCATTTACTGGCAGCTCAGTTTTTTAATTTAAACGCTCAGACCCGTCGATTTTGTTTTCGAGGACACAAGTTTGGCAAAAAATCACGTTAACATGTACAGCCCCTGGGCGGGGGTGACACCAACCTTAAAACCTTAAATGGAAAGGGGGGTTGAGTGATACCTTATTTTGAAGATTTATTGATTTAAAGCTTAAATAAAACTAATACATCATCATTAGTGGAGATCAATACATTTGGCAGCAAAGTAGTTTAAAAATGAAGAATGAACTGACCCGTTAGGCAAGTAAATGTTGAAAATGGCCACCATGACTCTCCATGCAATAATAAAGATTTTGCTCAAACCGTTGCTGCACATTTTGCAATATTTGAGGTTTAATTTGGAGGCACTCATTCACAATTCTTTGTCGCAGGTCTTCTAATGATGTTGGCTGAGTAGCACAGATTTTGCTTTTTAAATGACCGCACATAAGGAAATCCAAAGGTGATAAATCTGGCGATCTTGGGGGCCATTCAATGGCACCTCTTCTACCAATCCATCGATCTGGAAACGTCTGATCTAAATATTGTCGAAAACGTAATGCGAAATGTGATGGGGCACCATCCTGTTGGAACAACAACCTATTCGCAATGTACCGCCGATCATTCTGATTTTCAATTATGGCTGTTAATGTAGGATCTATGGCGTCTTCCAGTAATTCCAAATATATTTCACCGGTCAAATTTCCAGGTAAGAAAAAAGGACCAACTAAATGATCGCCAAAAATACCAGGCCAAACATTTAATTTTGATAATGATAAATTCTGGGATTAGAATCGGACCAATATCGGCAATTCTGACGATTTACTACGCCATTTAAGAAAAAGGAACATTCGTCGAAAAAGCATGTGTTGAATAGAAAATGTTCATCGATTATAATTCGTCCACCCATATCTTCACAAAATTGTAATCGCCGATCAAAATCGTCTTCATTAAGTTCTTGTACCAGGTGAATTTTATACGGATGAAAACTATGGGCCTTCAGAATCCGTTTGACAGTACGTCGACTAACACCACACACAGTCTCCAATTTGCGGGTACTTAACGTAGGATCTACATAAACTTGCCCTAAAACCCCCACTTCTATTGCTTTGTTCCTTATGGGATTTTCAATGTTGCGTTTTTTATGGGCGACTGACCCAGTTTTCCGAAATTTAGCTACAAGTTCTAGAACATATTTTCGATGCCCGTTACTGTTCTCATGTCGCTCATTAAATATTTCTGCTGTTCTATTAGCGCACTGATTATTTCCGAAAAATATTTCGATAATTTCAACTCTTTCTGCTGTGGAATATACCATGGTTAATTTATGTAATAAAGCGTTACAAGTTATTTTAGCAACAAAGTTTGGTCAAATCAATCGCAAACTACGTACTAAATTCCTATTTAAAATAAGTACGAGAAATTGCCTTATTTTTCTTCAAGAAATAACTTTTTTCCACAAAAAAACGTTCCAATAGCTATTTTCAACAACAAAATGATAAACAAACCATGGGCGTAGTGAAGAAAAGCATTTACTTATTAAGTAAATTCTTTTAGTCAAATTTCTTCTGAAAGTAGTACAAACTAATCTGATGAACCTACTAAAGTCTACTTTAATCTTTAAATCAATAAATCTTCAAAACTACTGAACTGAAGCTCATGTATTTTACATCATTATAAAGGGAATTGAAAGACCTTTAAAATAAGGTATCACTCGACCCCCCTTTCCATTTAAGATTTTAGGGTTGGTGTCACCCCCGCCCAGAGGGCTGCACGTGTTAACGTGATTTTTTGCCAAACTTGTGTCCCCCGCGAAAACAAAATCGACGGGTCTGAGCGTTTTTCCAAAAAAAAACTAAGCTGCCAGTAAATGCGTCTGTTTCGTTTTCGATGCGCCACCCTATATAATATGCAGGTTTTTTCCATTTTTAGTTCGTATTATCCTCAGTTTCTGTATAACTATTTTAGTAAATCTCATTTTGGGTTTGGATGACTTTTTAACATGATATAGTTTGATCGAATCCTTTGGAACTCCTCTATTTCTATATGAACCTGTGTCCTAAACTCCATACGACATCCAATTACTATAAGAACTGCCAAGAACGGAAGTGCATACAGCGCCATAGTTCGTCAATTTAGTTATTTATAAATAAATAACTAAAAACTGAGTTTATATGGTGACTGTAATTTCAAACAAGTATTGTCCGTACTTTGATCACGTTTTGTCATCATAAGCATACTATTCATTGAGCAATTATTCCTACAATTCATTAGAACACATTAGTTATAGTGATTGACTTATTATTCATGAAATAGCTCATTCGTATTTGGACTTTATAGGTTTCGCAGATAATAGAGTAAATACGGTGTCGAGTAGGTTGCCTCTGTACTACTTTGATTCGAAAGAAATCGATCAAAATAATTATTAGATATAGAGTCTTACGAAAAATAACAAACCAAACTCTAAGAGACAGAGTAAGAAGTGACGAATACGAGCGGGATGTGGTATAGAGGAAATAAACCTGTGGACCAAAAGAAGAAAAATAGAATGGAATCAACACATAGAAAGAATGACAGAAAATAGAACAGTACAAATAGCAAGAGACAAATCGCAAAATTGAAGAAGATCAATGGGACGACCGAGGAAAAGATGGTAAGACAACATCAATTGAGGCTAAAAACCGAAGTAAAACAGGCATGAGCCTATTAATAAAGTAGGAAGAAGAAGAAGAAGAAGATATAGAGTTAACCTAATTGACACAAAGTATATTACAAGGACTCCATCGGAGTCGACACTTAACTAAGTACACCATAAAGAAGTTTATTATTACATCGTAAAACTACAGTTCTACATCTCAAACTATAAAAAATAAACCTACCATATTTCTGTTCCAATGGCTAATGTATGAACAATATATGGTGAATAATATTACTGGGATCAGACATCTGATCATAGAACGTCTAACATCCGTCCATATTACACGAGAACGAAAAAGCTACGCTACCGATGATACAAAAAAAAAGAGAAGCAGTGTGTCAAATATCCATAATAATGTAACGGTGCCTCCGCCAACCCATCGTAAAATATACTAAGTGACATATAATTCCGAACACCCAGTTTAAATGGTTTTATTTTAATAAAAGTTGGTGAATGTATTTATCTTACTGTAAATAACAAGTGAAAAAATGTTCAGCCTTATCAGTTAGACATTCCGGTTTTTATACTGCTTTTTTTTAATTCACTAACGCTCTAAAAATGAATATTTCAGCCGCAGTAAAGAATCAACGTTGGCGGATTTTGGTTCTTGACATCCTTTACGATCGGTTACGATGCCTAGAGTACGGAGACCTGTACCATTTCGTCAACTTATTGAGTTTGATAGGGGCCGTATAGTGGGACTTCGGGAAGCTGGACTTTCTTTTCGGGCAATTGCAGTTAGAGTGCAAAGAAGTGTAGACACTGTGGTTAGGTGTTGTCAAGCATGGCTTCGAGAAGGCCGTACGCAAAGAGCAAGGGGCACTGGACGCCGCCGTAGAACAACAGACCGTGAAGATCGCCGCCTAAGATTATTGGCCTTAAGGGACCGTTTGTCCACTACCAGGTCCATTGCAAATGGATGGTTTGCAGAACACGGAAGACCTATTGGCATGCGAAGTGTTTACCGACGAATGAGAAGTTTTGGCTTGTTTTCATACCGGCCGTACTGGGTCCTCCCTTTAACTCGAGAACACCGACGTAATCGCCTTGAGTGGTGCAGACAACGGTCACTCTGGGATCAGGAATGGAATAGTATTGTCTTTAGTGACGAGTCTCGATTTTGTTTAGGCATGCACGATGGTCGTGCCAGGGTTAGAAGGCGACGAGGTGAAAGGAGGAATCCACAGTTTTTTGTTGAAAGACATGTTCATCACACTGTTGGAGTTATGGTTTGGGGTGCTATAGCTTATGGTTCCAGGTCACCTTTAATCTTCATCAGAGGTAACATGAACGCGCAGCGTTATATCCACGAAGTTCTAGAACCCCATCTTTTACCCTATCTTAACACCCTGGCAGATCCAACTTTCCAACAAGATAATGCCCGACCACATGTTGCAAGAGTCACAATAGACTTCTTTCAACATAATGATGTCACATTGTTACCATGGCCACCAAGGTCTCCCGACTTATCCCCAATTGAGCACGTGTGGGATATGATGGGTAGGAGATTGCTCAATTTGAAACGTCCTCCTCAGACTCTAGAAGCACTTCGAGAGGAGTTGGTGGTTGCCTGGAATGAGATACCACAGGAGGACATCAGGGTGCATCCACACATTATTAAAGGTCAAAGGGCTTTAAAGCAGTGCAATCATTTTAAAATTTTTATCATTTACTTATTATGCTTCATTAAGTACTTATACAAAATTTTATTAAAATAAAACCATTTAAACTGGGTGTTCAGATTTATATGTCACTTAGTATACACGCGCCGCATGCTTATATCCTGAGCGGAGATACGCCAGTACCTTTGTCACCAAGGCGAATCATTTTATTTATAATAATAAGAATAATAATAAAATCGTCTTGATACTACCCTACTGAGCGGGGGCCGTGGCAAATGCTTGTTCCAAAAGTTGTATCCATTATGCAACTTATTTCCGTTCAAGTGTTTGCACACACGTAAAGGAACACCTCAACACCGATTGCCGGGTCCGCCAACGGGCCACTTTAGGTCTATTTAATATCATTAACACTCAAAAAGAAGTTTGTAGACAAGGACCAGTCGACCGAGATGGTACCAGAAAGTAGCTTATAAATGTCCGCATGTTTCCACACCTAAGCTATGCAGTCGGTTATCTTCCAAAACAAAGAAATTAATGATGGTGGCTCCCTCGAGTACTAAGAACTCCGGACGTAAGCTCACTCCACTTTTGGAATGTCCGGGTGGAGGGTGGACTCGAGGGAACAACATCGAAGATAAAATTTGTTTTACGAACATCTGCGGCATTAACAGCAGCATTGATGCTGTTTATCACTACTTGCAATCCAATCGTCCCGTCATGTTTTTCTTGGCGGAGACAAAAATCTCAGAGTCTTCACCGATTAACCATCTTAGCTTCCCAAATTACGAGGTGCACTCTAATCTGATGACGAACAGGGGAGTTGTGGCTTTTGTCCGCAGCAGTCTTTCATGCTCCAGAGATATTTCTTTGGAATCTGACCGGGACCTACTCTGGCTTCGCCTCAACTCCAAAGTATTTGCTGCCTTTGTCGCTCTCCGTCGGACCATAACTGGGATGACCTTCTTGAATACCTCGCCGTCAAGATCGACTTCCTGAACATCAATCACCCTGCTTGAGAGATAGCTCTTCTCGGTGATTTCAATACCCATAATGAGCTTTGGTGGGGCTCAAACAAGACCAGTGCAGCCCTGGATCACTCCATGGTGTTGTGGAGGTTATGTTTCGGCCAGCAGCAGCAAGCACTCGCACAGGCTGCAAAATTTGGCATTACGGACATGCCGACTGGGAGGGGCTCAGAGACTTCGTTCTCTACCTTTCCTTGGAGAGATGTCTGGTTCACTGACGCGCATGCGTCAGTTGTCTGATCTTCGATAACCAAAAATTATTAACGTCGGAATGGAGGAATACATACCTCATACAGTGAAAGTGCCTAAGCCAGGGTCCAACGGCTGGTTTAACACATCGTGTGACACTGCTCGCCAGCAGAAGATCAAGGAACACAGAACCTTTTTAAAAAAACTCCACTGTAGAGAACAGACAAGCCGACGTCGAGTCCAGAAACAAATATAACGAAGCGGTTCGCAATGCCAAAAGGCAGCACGATATAAAAGTTAGGTACAGGGTAATGTCGTAGCGCAATGGCGGTCGGTCTTTCTTGACGCTGGCCAAGCAGATTGAAAAGATCTTTTCACACAATAGCCTTCCACCACGTACGTGTCAAGATGGAACGATTGTATCCGACACAAAGGCCAAGGCGGAAGTACTTGCCAAGATCTTTGCTGCCAACTACACCATGGACGCCCAAGTGCCGTCAACCCAAAGGGTTCCCTACAATATGAAGGAGGTAACACTCAAGCATAAGACCGTCAGACGAGTACTCTTGTCGCTCGACATCAACAAAGCTTCTGGTCCGGACTTGATTCCTGCCATTGTGCTGAAGAGGTGTGCAGCGGTGCTTGCTCCGGTTCTTTCGCGTCTTTTCCAGATATCTTATGCATCCGGCACCGTCCCAGAAAACCGGATTAATCATGTCCAACCCATCCCAAAAAAGGATTTAAGATCAAACCTTATAACTACAGGCCTATAGCTCTGCTTTCTGTTATAAGTAAGGTGATGGAGAGGTGCATACATCGCGAGCTTCTGGACTACTTCGAACGTCACAGCTTGAGTAGCGACAGGCAGTATGGTTTCCGGCACCAGCGATCCACAGGGGACTTCCTAGCTTACGTCATGCAATTGTGGAGTAAACTCATCCAGTCTTATGGTTAGGCTCATGTCTTTGCTCTTGACATCACGAAAGCGTTCGATCAGCTGTAGCACGCTGCCCTCTTAAGCAAACTTCCACCCTATGGCCTCCCAGAAAAGCTTTGCAGATGGGTGGCTGACTTTATCTTTGGCCGCAAGATATCCGTCGTAATTGACGGGCTCTCCTGTTCATCCCACAACGTGGGTGTTCCCCAGGGATCGGCCTTGGCTCCGACACTGTTCCTCTTACATATCAACGACTTCTTTTCCTGCACGATCAACCCAATCCACAGCTTCGCTGACGACAGCACTCTACATGCAGGAATTCAGCGTGACAAGCCGATCTCTGCCGCTGAACTGGAAAAAAGAAGACTAGCGACAACTTTCTCTCTGACGAGAGATCTGGAGGTTATCACTGCTTGGTGACGCAACAATCTTGTACAGTTAATGCATCCAAAACACAGTACTGTATTTTGACGAACAAAAAGCGTCCTAGACCTCATCCGGTTTCGATGGGTGGCCGAGTTCTGCCAAAGACTCATTCATTTCGGCTAGTCGGTGTAAAGATCACCGAGGACCTGATCTGAAGTACTTTTCTCCGCATGACCTTCTGACTATATACAAGGCCCAGATAAGGCCTAGCCTCGAGTATTGCTCACACTTTTGGGGCGCTGCCGCCCCGACTACATTATTTATCCTCGATGCTGTCCAGAGGAGGGCGGCCCGACTGATCGATGACTCTTCTCTAACAGATAGTCTCGGGACCCTTTTGCACCAGCGGGAAGTCGGCGATCTAATTCTTTTCTACCGCTACACCAACGGGCTTTGCTCCTCAGAGTTCTCTTCCATGATGCCGCCGCGCGATGTGCCTGCCAGACAGACCCGCCTGAATTTGGCCTCCCATTCAAACCGTGTCGAACTTCGTACATCTACAACTGGCCGATACGACCGCTCCTTTGTCCCGAGGGTGACGAGATTGTAGAACAATCTACAAGAAAACGCTTTTCCCAGTTCTACTAGCCTTAGGCAGTTCAAAAATCGTATTAACAAAATTACTTTGTTAACATCATAGCGGCCGCGGTGTCCCGGCTTCAGCCTGCGCGGCTGCTTCGGTATACAAAAAAAATTAAAAAAATGATACATTACGTGGGGCGAGATTTAGCACCTCCTATTCCACCATCTAACCCCGGGTACAAAAGTAACTTGAAATAAAATGTAGACAAGGCAATGCCGATTCAGTTATGGAAAGAAGAAGAGATAACAATAAGGTATGAAGAAACGGAAAAATGACTGATCAAAAATACTAAGAAAGAATTTCTTAATCTAGCGATTGTTCTGTAATTCTTATAAATGCCTTTTTAACCGTTTTTTAAATCTCCGGTAAAACTGTGGACAGACATAACATTCAATTAGAGGGATTTAAGCGTTTTAATTTGTCTGACTTGTGCATAGTATTACCGGTGTCAGAATTATGGAACGTCTTTCACTGATACCAAAAGTGCAACATTTACAATTATTATTACAATACTGCCTCTAGAATTCATCAAAATGATAAAATGAAGGTGAGGGTTCGAGGTCCTAGGTTACCATATACCAGAAAATGTTCATCCTAGATCAACGGCTGCAAATTCTAAACAACATTAGACCATAACAGATCATAACGTACCACAAAATTCAAAATGCTACAGATTTAATATCATGCATGGGAAGTAAAAAATTACTACCCTGTATAAAATAAAATTACGAAAACCACGTACGCGTATAATGCACAGCACGACATGTGTAACTGAGTAATAAATTATACCAAGCAAACACCTGGTTAAAGAATAAGATTGTAAGAAGGAAATTTTTCACGTTGTGGGGAAAAACCGAAGCAAATAAGCAATATATGTAAGTATTATGCACGCACGGATTCCATTTTAAGACTAAACAATACTATATATCTGCATACAGGTAAGCAACAATAGTTCTTTGCGTTTCTAATTTCTAATCACTCACACAACGTGTGTTTTCAATAATAGTTGTACTGCAATCTGTTGTTTCGAGAAACTTACTAGATTGAGGATTTGACTTCTTGACTTTCTTAACGTATTCTTTTTAAAACTGGAATTTTTTGCCGATATGATGTTACTTTCTGTTGATTCTGGATTAACGCTCGCAAACTTTTGGGACCTGAAGTAACTTCTAAAGAAAAACGTGTCCAGATGTTTCTATCTATTGTGAGGTAGGAATCACAGGCCATATGTTGGCCACCAAATGCTTAGTCGCGAGCTTAGACGTCACCTGCTCTACACAAATTCTGTGTCCCAATCAGAACTGTAACGATCGATTACTCAAAAGGTTGACTGAAGATGGTTATGAAAAGTTGAGTTTGTGATTTCGGTTGTACGAAAAGTACAGATACCAACTTGTTTATGTTAAACAGAATATCCTGTGTATAATTCAATTTTTTATTTATATCATCGGATACCTAAGTCTAATCATTTTGAGATTAACTCTACTTTTGCGTAAATAGTGACAAATGCCCAATGAATTTTAACAAAGTTCTCTCGTATTTTTGTCTATGCCATATAATTTGGAACGGGTTTCTTATAATATGGCACGTACTTTAGTAGACCTTATTCTGAATTTGGGTAACAAATAGAGTGATCAAAAAAGAGAATGGAAATTGGATATTGAAGAAGCCAAAAGTCATTTCGTTCAAAAGAAAACCACTTTTTTTAATTTTCAGCATTGAAAATAAGGTTAAGTTTCTATGAAGTTATCTACTTCGCAAATTAGTAGTTTTCGAAATATGTTCATTCGGCCATGACGAAAATCTGTTTAACTACTAAGGATATAACGCTGTCGTTGTCACCAAGTCGTGCTCAACTGATACTATCTTGGGAAAAGCCTAAATATAGATCGCAAAAAATAATGCTACAAATTTCTAGACTACGAGACACAGACTTCTAAAGGACGCCTGGGTCTGGAGGAATTCATTTTTCTTAAATAACATTTATAACTTTTGAACGACACTGTATAATTCAACAAAATTTTGAAATGAACTTCAATTAATTAATTTATAGCGAATAGCCATTTTACGCCGATAACGGTTCAAAAATAATATTTTTGGGAAGCCCTCAGCTATAAAATAGTCAATATACACACAGCTGATTCCAGAACATTTCAACTATATACAAAGTACTTGTGTGATATGGAAATGAATTTCCTTAATAGTTTTCCGGTCGCTGATTACAAATCTGTTATCAGGATTACTATATTCTTTAAATGATGAATCCAGTACCAAAATGTACTGGAACAAAAATGTTTTTCTCCAGAGGTATCATTTCATCGATATTTTCAGCTTATACCATAGATCAAGCTTTTCAAGTGGAGTGAAAAAGAGATGTGCGTCGTTGGTTTTTCCTCTTTTCATTCAACTACGTGGAGGTATAATGCAAAAAACCACCGTCTTGTTTTGATCAACCTGAATTCTTGTTGGCGTATTCATTGTCAACCTGATTACCAGCCAGATGACAACGAAAAACCTCTCCGCCCATCAACATTACGTATCCATTTTTTTACCACGACCGACAAACAAAATAATAATATCTAACTAACGCATTTAAAATGTGTATGTTTATCAAAAACAATGGATTATTTTTTATAACATAACCTGTTTAGTGGCAATTAGCAAAACGCTTATGTAACAGAGATGCAGCAGCAAATTCCATGGTTGTTTGTACAGTGCTTTAACTGTTGCGGTCACGAGATATAGCATGGTGCATATTTAAATCAGTAGCGGCGCAGGATGATTACAATGAATACCTCCATGTCTCCTTACAGTCTGAACCAGTAGGAGTACGACAGCGAGCTTTACCAAAAAGCCGTTCATTTCGGTAGGTCCAGATCACGGAGAACTTGATCTGGCACGAACACATCAAGCGGTAGCTGCTAGGAAAAAGCCAGGCTATTTCTTGAGCGCTAAGAAGTACTTTTTTCCACATGGCCTCCCCATTCTGTACCTAGCCTCGAGTACTGCGCACATGTTTGGGGTGCAACAGCCTCAACTACATTATCCATGTTCCATACTGTCCAGAGGACTCTTCTCTAACAGACATTCTTGGGACCCCTTCGCGCCAGCGG
Source organism: Acanthoscelides obtectus (assembly GCA_963669975.1). NCBI lineage: Eukaryota > Metazoa > Arthropoda > Insecta > Coleoptera > Chrysomelidae > Acanthoscelides > Acanthoscelides obtectus. The sequence goes on from CAVLJG010000005.1 coordinate 95,810,632, forward strand.
ACCGTCGGTGATCTAGCTCTTTTCTACCCCTACGCCTAAGGGCTTTGCTTCTCGGAACTCTCGTCCGTGCCGTACGGTCTACCGGTCAGACAGACCCGCCTGACTTTGCCTCCCATCATAACCGTACCGAACCTTGTACATCCAGAACTATCCGAAAGTGTGTGTATTTTCTATAATGCGGTAAAAATAATGTTTTTCTTTCTTGTTTTTTGGCAAATAAATGTATTTTGAATTTGAATTTGATTTTCAATTTGTCCCTAGGGTATTGAGATTATAGAACAATCTACATGAGGAGGTTTTTTTCTGTTCTGTTGACCTTAGGCAGTTCAAAAACCCGTTTAACAAACTTTCCTTGAGCTCCTCATAGCAGCTACAGTGCCCTGACATTTAAGCTTCTGCCTGCGCGTCTGCTTCGTTGTATAAAAGCACAAACGCCATCTGTTTCCCATGCAACTGTTTACACAAACAAGTAGAAACGTTTAATTTAGATAGATAGATAGATTAAAAAGAAAAAAAATAAGTAGAATATCTTTTTTTTTAAGGTTGTTTACCATTCGTCGTAAGCTAATAAAGCATTTCCATGAATAATTGTTCCTTTCGTGTATCTTCCGAAAAATCGTCGAAAATGCGACATTCAAATTATCGATTATGTCCTGTCGCATCGTAAACACTTGAACTGCAAACATATGTGTTCTTTATCTACTGAAGATTATTACCATGTGATCTTGAGCAGGCTTTGGGACAAACAACACTTGTTATGATTCCATTACTATTTAAACGTATTTCAACTAGATGTGCATTATGCAATACACTTATCAAAGAACGTTTTATTCAAGGAATGTACTCGTATAACAAAATGATATTACACATCTTATATAATCCAAATGAATAAAAATGGTTGATAAGAGGACGACGTTGCGTTTACCAAAAAATTGATAACCAAACACTTATTTATATATCAATGCTTTTGATTACGTAAACCGTTGGGAATTTGATCTATGAGTATTTGATTCCTTTATAAAAGTCGATTCGTTTAGGGATACTTTTTCCAAAAGTAATAGAAATCAATTTTATAAAGATATTTTTATTATTCCATCAAGAAAGTATTCTTAAAAACTTATGTTTTGCAAATTATTACTTCCTACGCCACTGGTGGCGAAGCTAGAAATAAAAACAGATGAACAAATAAAAATCGGTCAAACTGTGTTTTTCACATTTCACAAGCTCGTGATAATTTGACGTAGAAAATTGTATGAGTTTGTTGGAGTTGTGAGGGGTGAGAGAAGGTATATCTCATTTTTTTTGCGGATAGTATGCTTAAACGCTTTCAACTTCGATAATTCCTTGCACCTCTCCGCAAACATTTACACATGATAGATCTTTCAGTACATTTGTCTTTAAAACATAATGATAGAGAAATGTTTCAAATACACGCGCCCCACGTAACGCATCTAACCTTGATACACCTGCTTCGATGTCTGAATCGTGCCTTGACTGATGGAGATGGGTGGTTGGAGAGTCTCGAGGTTAGTCATAGCAACGTTACCAGTACTGTCGGAAGTCTAGAGGAGAAATTTTTAAATCATAACTTGCCAAATGTGGGTACTATGGACTAATTATACAGGGTGACTTTGAAGTTGAGTCATTAATTTTCAGATAATGATTGTAGAAGGAAGATAAACCAAAATATGTGTGTAAAAATAAAAAAAAATAAAAAAAAATTTTTACCTTGTTTTATAAAGTATCCTCCCGACAAGTATTTCAGTGCGGACCTGTATTTGATCGTGAGGTCCCCTGTGAGGTCTTAAGTCACCTGATTCACAAGCCCGTTGTACTACATTAACAAAGGCACGAGGGGTTGGTTGCACTCGATTGGGAAACCGATCCGCATAAACATGTGCCATTTTTTATTTCGTTTGAGCCACGCAACACATACCACCATTCACTGACACTAACTGTATACAAATGAATGAGATACCTGTAAAAACATCGTTCCAAATTCTTTCGCTTTTTTGTTTCCGATGCGATGAACCGATACGGCGAATTATATCCGTTGTCGCCAAACACGACCACATAATATTGTTATTGAGACAGGGCGGTACTCAAACTTCCAAAGGGCTATAACTTTGTTACTTTAATTTTACCAGAAAAATGGTAAAGGAAAAAAACATTTCTTTTGATCAGATCTACTCACTGTTAAAATAAATGACTCAACTTCGAAGTCACCCTGTATAGGCCTGATTTACTGACTTGGTCTATTCATATTTGTAATACATATCTGTGGCTTATTTTTTTCTTAGAGGGGCTAACTTGTGTCCTTTTGTCCTGAAAGCGTGGCGTAACGTAGGAAGTGCAGAGTCAACTTACTTAACGTCACTTTTTTTAAAGAATTGGCAGTTAATGTTAATGGTTTCATTCAGTTAATCCGATATTAGATGAAGCGCCCAAGCATTTCGACTGATGTGACTGATAACGTGTGTAATTCTGGCTTACAGTTTTTCAAAGGTACCCGGCTGATCCATGTAGACTTTGGACTTTCCACGGTTTTCATGGCCAATTTGTCGGCCTGAAGCGATAAATTAACTTAGATTTTTTATCACGTTCATTCTCGGTTACTACTGCAATAGTTTCTTCAGTACAAGCTTATGTTGTCTATTTGGTCTGCCATTGTCCGATGCCCTTTATTATGATAAAGATTAGGGTTCGACCGAAGATTCGGCCTCAGCTTCAGCTTCAGCCACATGCGGCCAAAAATATTCCTTCGGTTTCGCTAAATTTAGAAAATTTAAAGTACTCACGAGAAATTTTGAAATGCCGTAAACTGAAAGAGCAAAAATGCACATAGTTGTGAGTTGTTAAGGGGTATTGGCGTATGTACTTATATATAACTATTATGTATCCATCGAAGAAAGAGAAAAGTATGCAAAATTATTGCAGGCATGTATAGGGTCCAAACGTAAACCTTGGAATTAATGTATTTTTTAATTTAACTGTCATGACAGAAAAGAAAACAACTGTCTATTGTTGTTTTTAGTAGAAGTGTTTTATCAAGAAATTATACTCGAAATGTGTCGTAAAGGGGCATTTATAAAGTAGGCTTTTAAAAAATGTCTGGACATATTAAAACAACAATTTGCATATGCATGCAAGTATACCTAACCACCGCTTGAACAGTGACATTAGTGTGCAAACAGTTAATTTTAATATTAGTTTAAAAAATGAATAGTTAGGTGGAGTTGAAAGAAAAAGGATTTGAATACATAATAATACAGGGTGTCCGCAAAGTTGGGGTTTTCCTTTACACGACGTCTAGATCTTGAAAACATAAGCAATTTTTCTTAGTACCATATACACCAATGTCTTAAGGGAACCGAGATAAGGGCTCTGCAACATCAAAAATATCTGAATACCGTCCTGTAGCCGCGACCCGCGACATCACCGAGTGGTACAAGGTCACTGGCTCAACCCGACGACAGAACTGGGTCGGGTCAGTATGCAACCTTCAACCGACGGTTACGGTTGCGTAGACAAGAATCCCTCAACAAGCACTAGTGACGTGGCTAGAGAAGTGCAAGTATCAAAATCTAAAGTGTGGCAAACGCTGCGTGAATCCGTTTCACGTCCAACGTGTACAAGCTCTTCAACCTGACGATTTTCTAGCAAGAGTGCGGTTTTGTGAGTATTTGTTGCATCAACATGACAATAATCCGGACTTTTTGAAGTGCATATTGGTGACAGACGAATCTACGTTCACGCGTAATGGGGTGAATAACTTTCGCAACACTCATGTTTGGTCAGTAGAAAATCCGCACGCTGTCCATCGGGCACATTTTCAACAAACATTTTCGGTGAATGTTTGGGCTGGCATGCTGGCATTGGACCATTTATTCTCCCAAATCGATTGGACGGATGCAATACCTAGACTTTTTACGCAACATTTTGCCTTCCTTGTTAGAAGATGTGCCATTAAGTAAGACAATCAATGTGGTTTCTGCACGATGGTGCACTGCCCCATGTGACTGAAAACGCGGCAACGCCGTCATATTTGTTACCTCTGTTCGTGGTCTGCACCACCGCCGGCGTCTGCTCGGTAGCGCATGAGCTGATTTCATTTTCTGTTGGAGCGGTATGATTTCGGGCAGAGACGTACTTAGCCCTTCTCGTCAACTGGAGAGTGAGTACTTTTTCCTTTATTTTTTTTTACTTGGTCGCCCTCGTTTCACTACACATTACCTTTGTTATTTCAAGGGTACTTGTTTCTGAAAAGGACAACCCCAACTTTGCGGACACCCTGTATATACTAAATATTATACAAAAATTTATTGCACAGACATTTTACCTCTAAAACCTGAAATATATATATTTGAAATGAAAATCATTCTAGATCTGAGGCCGTCATCAAGATTTATGATTGAAGGGGCAACTGAGTAGGTATCAATGATACCGTCTAATTCCCACATTTTAGGTTCGACCTTTGCTTTTACATGCTGATACATTTTCCCACTTATTCGGTGTTATTCTTTGTTTAGCATCATGAAAAATATTTTAAGGTCAGAAAATTTAAAACATTTATTTTCTGCTGCAACATATTTTTTTAAGTTCAATCGGGTTGAGCTCACAATGGTAATGAGGCAGTCGTAAAACAGTTTTTAAATTGTTTTTTTTTGCCATTTCATCAATTATGTTCAGGTTATATTTATTTTTATGCTTCTTGACAATGTGTAACAATTCTGCCTTAACCGTTGTATCATCATTATCAATCTTTTTATTTTAAGCCATCCTTGAATTTCTGATTTTTTTGTTGACGTTGTTGGAATTTTCTCTAATTTTCTCGTGTGGAATGAAGCATTATCTAATACTATAAGCGAATTTTCTTCAAGCTTCGGTAGAGAAAAATAATTCATTTTGGACACTTTAAACCGCTCCTATTGAAAGCATTAAAACCCCAACAAAATGATTACTTGATTTCTTATCTCGATATAGTTTAAGCATGTACAAAAACAAAAATAAAATATAATTCTAGTTGAAATTCCTCGTTTTACAAGTATTGAAAAATATGTAGGTGTCAGCTTTGCAAACAATGCCTGACTTTAGTCACTGCTTCCTTGCATTTCGTATTTTTAAATGTTGATAATTGTTTTGTTTTTCCTTAACGCTAAAATGAAGCCTTTTAGCTCTTTTTTTAGAAAGTGTGCAGCTAATATCAACAACTTCATCAGCTGTATCCGTATCAGACATTTTGAGTTCTACAAAATTAAGCTGACAAATCTGATAAGCACACAGTAATACCAGTATAAATCTGATGCCAACTCTGTACTGTACGGCCAGTCACCGGGACAGCCGGCATGCACGGTCGTATCGTCTCCCACTCCACCCTCTGGTTTGTCATTGGTTTTGTGTAAGGGCTCGACCTATTCTGCCCAATTACAGTTATGCTCCCTCTCCCTTGAAATGTATCATTGTGCTGATCACGCAATGATCACGGTTTTGCGCTTTGGTTTAGTCTCTTTTTTCGGTACATACATAATAGTGGTTCTTAATCCATACCATGTTATTGGCAATAATATAACCGAATGTAATCATTATACCGGGATAACATTTCGTTAACATAAAAAGCTCATAGAGGAACAAAACTAACTGGAAGAACTTCTTCCTTAGTTGGGTATCGATCCAGCATGTAAAGCTTTAATGGGTATAATAATATGCTTATGTTGCATCAATACACAAATGATTATTACAACTGGCGGGGTGCATCCACATGACCATTCTACTCGACTATTCACTGAATTACAAACAAAAGGTAAGTTTGTAAGCCTTGATATCGGCGTGTACATTAAACATTGCCCAAAAAATTACCATTGCATAATGTTTACTTCCTGAACGTATATAATTTCCTCGGTTATCTTAAAATAAACATATATCTAAAAATACGCATCGCCGCTGGCGTGTATTACGCGAAATATATTATATCAACATCGGGGGCCGTCCTCATATCATTACATCAACGGAACATGAGGGGCAAAGTAACATTTGAAAAACAAGAAATCAACTCGCATTCGACAACCAATGCGACATCTGACAACAAAATTATTAAGTTTACTGAAAAATAAGTAGTGAAATGTAGTAGCAGATGTTATCGTCACACGATCTTAACAGTGGCGGAGCTAGAGTAAACTAGTAACGGAACAAGAACTGTTTGTGGGCACAATCCAATACCCCAGGAAACACCGAAATACTGCAGAATGGAGTTAAAGGAGTCATATTAAACTGACTGAAATGGACAGAACTACAGATAGCTTCTGGTGGATTGTTTCACATTTTCGATAGCTCCAGTCAGTATGGTGGCTTTGTGGAGGTGAGCCCAGAAGAACAGATTCCGTTTATGTATCAAAAAAAGAACCAAACCAACAACAGCCCATCATTAAGAAAGAAGCTTAAACACCTTGTCAAGGAAATATAAAACAGACCAATTTATTAGAAGTGAAGTTGGATTGCTTTCCTCTAAACCATATCAAGTGTGGACATTGTAGTCCGGATAACAACCTACCAGGCATGTAAGCAATATTTCAGTCTCCTACGAGCTTTAGGGCATTTGTTAGTAGAGAATGCACAGCGAAAGGTTCTTCCTTCCTGAATTTGTTAATGAAAATGGTGTCTCCAGTAAATTTCACTGGCCGAACGGCTTCTTAGTATAAGCCTCGGAGGACAGGATATTACTTGATTTGGTTCAGTTCTGAGCCTTTTGAGCACCTACAGGTGCACGTTCTTGTGTTCCGGGCCAGGACCATTTCCATCATCTGGAAGGAACATGCTACCAGTCCTGTGTATAAGTCATCAGAATTTTCTCAATGTCGCAAAATGATCTAAATCTAAAATACCCAGTAAAAACATCGAGAGAATCCAACGTCGTTTTGTGAAATACTTACGGTTTAAAGATGATAGAGCGTACCCTGAAAGGGGTATACGCAATGACATTCTCTCGATATAATTTACATAATTTAGTCAAACGTATGAATCTGTTAGCTGCTAAATTTTTATGTAATTTGTTGAATGGAACAATTGTTTGCTCTTTTCTTCTAGACAGGATCCCTCCACGCGTTCCCGATTTGCGTAGTCGTCATGGTGATAACAACTCATTTTATTTACCTGTTCCGCGGACAAATTTATTGTTATTTTCGCCTCGTTATGTTATGTGTAATGTCTGTGACAGTGTAAGTGAACTTGATATTTTTAGTTCCACCAAAATCGATTTCAAGAGGTGTTTTTTAACAATTGGATAATGTATATTTTTGTATCATTTTTTGTTTTTTCCCTGCCTGTTAATTGGATCACTCTGTTCAGGCAGTGTATGGATTATTATAAATAAATAAAATGAAGTCCAAATGACTAAAGCTTGCGTAAGGTTACGTCTATGCTACGGATGGAAAACTTTTGTATGATTCGAAAATCAACCTAGTTGCGGCGGAGCTGAAAACAAAAAAAAACGAAAAAAAAAGGAAATACGTCAAACCTTGTTCCTTCGACATTTCAGATATTCAGCAAAAAAATTGTATGGGCTAAAAATTCGAGGTCGGGAGCCAACATACTTGATGCCATGTTTTCAGGTATCTTAAAAGGTGAAAATCAATCGAAATCAATGATTCTGCTCCAATCGGTTGCTCCGTCACTGTATTAGAGAGAGAGCCGTCCGGCACTGAGGAACGGAGACGGCAGATCCACGTGGTGCGCTTTTATTATTTTTTCTGGTCGTCCAGGCGTTTTCGTTTTTCGCGGTTGGCAGTGTGCGTGGTCTCGTGGCGTGGCGTCGTAGAATTATTGCGTGAATCGACGCGTCTCGCCGCGCGCGTCGCGCAATCGTTGCGACCTTGACCGTGTCAGCATCGTGGACCTAATCATCATCGCACCGAGAAATTCTATTCGGTCTATGATCATCATCACGGGACCCTGGATTGCCATTGCAACTATTGGCTTCTAGTTCTCTTTGGCTTTTAAATCTGCAAACTTTATTAAGGTAGTCTTAGCAACTTATCCGCACTTTTATTTTAAAAACTACATCAACGACAGATTGAAAATATTTTCCAACGTCTGGCAACCCTTAAAAGAAAATGTAATTTGTTGTCGAACAGTTCCTGTAGTATCTAGTACCACATTCCGTACAAGTTTTAATATCGACGGTCCCTTTACAATGATAATAATTTTACAATATTAACATTAATATTATTACAGCTGTACCTTATATCAGCTACTCATCCTGATTACATAATATTAATTTCTATATTTATATTTTAAAAGAATTTTTTTTATTTACTACAAAGAATAGACACCTAAGCTATAAGCTTGTGTGTGTCACACAATATACAAATTCAATGCATGGCTAATGGTCATAAAGTGTATTATGAGCAAATGTACATATATAAAAAAAGAAATAAAAACATTAGACGGAAACAAAATGACTGGGTTGAGGCAAGCTACAATCGATGCAAGCATGTCAAAGTTATTGAAGATGAACTTATTAATTCTTTTTTTGAAGCTATACTTCGAGAGGATTTTATATTCGAGGGGTAATTTATTATACAACCTAATACCATCAAACTTTATGCATTTTTGGCAAACAGATTTACTCACTTTGATATACGTGCAACTTATATTTATTTTAGTTCTTGTTTCGTAAGCGTGGCTGGTTGGAACGTTGTTTCTGGAGTGAACAAATTTCAGATCAGCAAAAATATATAAACCTCTAACATTCAAAAGATCATTTTCAATGTAAACGAATTTGCAACGTGACCTACATGGGATACGAGAAATAGACCTGACAATATAATTTTGCGTGGTTTGTAATATTTTTAAAGTACTAGTGTATGCGGCTCCCCATATACTTATCCCGTAAGTTGGTAGAGACCCCACAAACGAGTTATATATTCTTCTGCTTAAAATATTCCTAAGAATGAAAAACTTATGAGTAATTCCCCTTAATTTCGATGCCAGAAGCTCGGCATGACTCTGCTATTTTAAATTACTGTCAACAATGATGCCTGCTTTGGTTGGAGACAACGTCACATACTTAGTTTTAGAGATATTAAGTTTAAGTAAATTGTTATCCAGCCAGCATTTGACTTTATTTAATGACAACTCTGCATTCCGTATTGCGTCATCCCATTAATGACCAGTGCAAACTAAAACAGTATCGTCTGCATATGATATCATTTTACAGTTGAAATTGCATCGAAGTAGTTCATTTATGTATATGAGGAACAGTGTTGGTCCCAAAACCGTCCCCTGAGGCACACCTATTTTGGTCTTTTGAATGCTGCTTAAATCTGACGCTGCCTTAACTTGTTGTAATCGATCAGCCAAATAGTTCTCAAATAAGCTCAAAACTCCACTACGCACTCCAACACTTTCTAGTTTCTTCAATAAAATTGTATGAGATACTGAATCGAAAGCCTTTTGAAGATCTATGAAAACTGCAACAGTCTTATCTCCATCTTGGAAATTTTCAAGCACTTGTCCTATAAGTTCTTGTAGAGATTGGCTCTGTATTGCGGAACCCAAATTGACAGTTCGATATTATTTCATATTTCTCAAGAAAAGAACAAAGTCTGCCATTCAAACACTTCTCAAAAATCTTCCCAAATACATTGATAACTGAAATAGGTCTATAATTGAACATATTGTCTTTACTTCCAGATTTAAATATTGGTGTCACTATGCTTTCTTTAAATTGGCGAGGAATTACTGAGGATTTGAAACAGAGGTTGATAATGTGAGTTATAGGGTGACTGATGTACTTCATGATCATCTTGACTATACTGATACTAAACACCATATGGCTTCCTTTTGTACTATTTGACGAACTGCTGATTTTTAAATATGTTTGCCTTCAGTCGTATGTCTTTTCTTTCTTCCTTTCTTTATGTTTTTCCCAGCACACAAGCTCAATTGTCCAGACATCCATATCGTGGTTGACTCACACTAGGCTGAGGCGCAAAACCAGGAACCGTGGTCAAATGATTCTCTGTGTCCGGTGGTACGATCAACAACTCACCTTGATACGTAACAGCCACTGCATATCAAATTGCGGCGAGGAGGAACCTCTATTCATCATCAATAACGAATTGCAAGACGATCTTTCTGACAGCAACAGGATATTCACCATTTTTTTTTTTGTGACCGTCGAGCTCGGTCCAGCTGGTCCTCCACGGCATCAGGCGGGTCCGCGGCGGGTCGCACGATAACGTCACGTTTGTTTGTTTCGCTAATGAGTGGGTGTGATTTTAATCATCTAAAATTATGCATTAGACAACACACTGGCTTTGAAATATATAGTCAGCAAAAAAATAAAAGAAATGGATATTATACAGGGTGGAGGGACAGCAGGGCAGAGCTGCAAAACTGCACAAACTTTTGTCTTAACAGAAAAAAGCAGTAGTAATTTGATCATTATTTATTTTCCATGTTATCACACAAATAGAAACAATACCCTCAACGCTGTCCCCGCAAGATACGGCGTCGAGTCTGTTTTGTATTGAGAAAGCATTATAATCGACCAATTGTGTACTTGTCATTTTCGTCGCGACCGCAGCGTAACATTATTCATGGGCCACTTCAAAAGGGTCTGTGCACTACTTGGACACAAGCCACAAACGCTTGCTTTTGTCTCTCTCTACAAAATCAAATGGACGATTTAAGCATGAGCATGTGCTGCACGTTATACAGATCCGTACAGATCTAATGCGAAGTACGATATCTGATTGGTCGGTCGGTGCTCGGTATAAGATTTTGCGGAGCATTTGAATTGGAGCTACAGGGCCACGTCGAAACCAAGAGCTCCCAAAACCCGGGAATATTTCGTGGACTGATTAATTTTTCTGCTGAGCTTGATACAGCCTTAAGAGAACACATAAAAATGCTTCAATATTTAAAGGAACTTCGAAGGAAATACAAAACGATCTACTGGATTGTATTCCTGAAGTTCGTCTTAAAAAAATAATAAAACAGATTAACAGAGCCTCGTATAATAGCAGAGGAAACAACGGGCATTTCGGGGAAAACCCAACTGGTAACAATTTTCAGATACGTATTTAACGGCGAACCAGTAGAACGTTTTTCGAATTATATGAATCCCGAAAAATGTGACGCTGATACTCTCACAAGACATATTTTGAGCGTCGTAGATCCATTAATAGGAATTTTCCCTAACAAACTGATTTCACAAAGCTATGATGGAGCCGCGGTGATGAGCCGACATAATGCTGGAGTACAGGCAAAAATTAAACAAAGATATCCATTTGCTCACTATGTGCATTGCTATGCGCATCAGTTAAACCTGATTATGTCCTAAGCTGCTTCCGCAAATGCTCAAGTTCGGGTGTTCTTTGGGGATTTGAAAGATATTCCGGGATTTTTTAATAATTCTCCTCATCGCGTAGAGGTACTGAACAGAATTGTGGGAAAAAAATTCCCCAAGGAGCAACAACTCGTTGGAATTTTAATATTCGAACAATAAATCTAGTGTTTGAGAACAGAGAATCACTCATTGAATGCATGGAAGAAATAGAAGAAAATTTCACTAATGAAACCGTTTGCAAGGCAGCTTGCGGTATTCGCCGTATGTTAAACGATTCTGTTTTCGTGTTTTGGTTGACATTTTTTCATCATGTCATGCCTCACGTCGACATCTTGTTCAACCAGTTGCAAAACAGAAAAACCGAGCCAGCGCAAGTTAAAACGGCTATCGACAATTTTGAAAAATGTATTGTCGATGTGAGAAATAAAATTGATGACATAATAAATGAAGCCAAAAGTAATTGCACTGAACCCCAAGGCAACAAAAAGAGACGACGTAATAATAGCAGTCACGATCACCGAATACAAAATATACATAAAAAATAGTAGATACAAAATAGTTTGGAGGAAACACTAAAAGAAACAAAAAAGCTATTAGAAATTATTGTCAATATGTCAAAATCAAAGGCTGGGCAAAATTTCTCAACATTGAAAAGAATCAAGACTTTTCATCGTAACACTATAACTCAGGATCGCCTTACAGCGTTGTCGATGCTGTCCATTGAAAAGGAATTTATTTCGACCATGGAAAATTTCAACTAATTATTGGTCGTCGAAGGCTTTGAAGTGTATTCATATCTCATTTGAAAGAACAGCCACATATTGGTTAACGGCCCACAATTACCTAGGTAGACAGCCACAAGTCAAGAGAAGCTGTGATCGTATGCTGATGCAAATGACCATAATTCAGTATTTTACTGTCAAAATTTATATCGCAGAAGCAAATTAGTTCTGGTTCTCTCACAATGGAAGGTTTTGGTATTTCTAGTTCCCTTTAAGGCACTTAAAAGTTAATACCAGATAAAATTATGCTGGCGTCTAAGCTATTATGTAGAACTTTATACAAAAATGTTAAAGAATTACAAGTTCTCAGACTTTCTAATACAAATCTAAAAGTAAGGTACTCATAAAGTATATTCCTAAGAGGATAAGTACCGTTAATCTTGTAAGTTAGCAGTTTCAAAAAGTGTCGTTGCACTTTCTCAATTACCATTTTATGTTTGGAGTAATGGAGATACCAAATAATTGATGCATATTCTAACTTTACGGGGACAAAAGTCAAATACATTGTTGGCTACTATTGACCATGAACGTATGTAGGTATCTGAAAAAATCATCAGTGAGTAGCATAAACAGTTCCGAATACGCTCATGCGTTTCATGATTACCAATAGTATAGACTTCCATACAAAGTGGACACTTGCTGGTGAGCTCTTCACAAGAGCTGATTTCCAGTGATTTTTGGTTTGAGAGTGATACGCTCCAGAAGCAACGCATGAGAATACAACGTGCAGTGGAACGGTGTTGGTGCCGAACGCTACTGAGTCGCTCTGAGTTACTCAGAGTACCTCAACAGGGTTACTGGAAAGCAGCTCTTGTTAGACAGTCAACGTAATGAAATATCGTGAAAAAATACTCGTTGTCTTCAAACCTGTGTAACGCATCAGTTATATGACATAACAGAAAAATGTCAACAGAACCTGCCGCCAATCTTTATGTGCATTTTAGGTTTACTAATTCGTTATTTATTAATATTATCCAATATTTCTGCTTGCAACTCGTCCGAACTATCAAAATTGGTGTTGTTTACATGCATAATGGCAGCAACAGAGGGAAGTGCCACATGCGCAGAACCATTTTCTGCGCAGTGCACCCACTCGTCTCCGTGAGATGATGCCTTTGAGGTGGAGCTCGTACGGTATTTGAGTTTAGGAAGAATTTGAAGCTCAATCTGACAATTGCTGACTACTTTCTTTTGATGCCAAGCTAAATAGTGTAATCATCCGCGTAAGGCTTTGCAAATAACTAAAAAAGAGAAACTATTCATATAACGCGTAAGCTATTCCCTAGCCCAAGCTGATTAGCTCTTAGGGACATACCTGGACATTATACGATATAGTTTGGTATCAAAACAGAATTGTCGGTTTGAAATTTAGATTTTTTCCAATCTCAACCAACCTGAAAACTCCGCTTTGAAAACTCGTTTCTTCTTTTTTTGTGCTGAAATACCTAATTTCCGAGAAAAATGGCATCAAGTAGGTTGACTCTGCGCTTCTTACGCAACGCGAGTTCATGCAAGAGTATGTTCGACACATTCCAACATTTTTAAAGAACAACCACGAACATCTGTAACAAATAAAATGGATAGGAATTCGGTCAGATAATTAACCCCCAGTCCACACCAATTTGACAAACAATGAGAACCTTTTGATCAGAATTGCGATAAGTAACGGGTGCATGGTTGGTCGTCTGTGGTCGGGCAAGCAAAATGACTATTACTAGTGTTTCCCTTTGCTTCCCTCTGTTCATTTATCGCCTATTTTCGTTGAGCTTGACGCGAATACCGAAAATATCAATCTACCCGTCTTAAGAATAAATATACGGTAAAATCTGTATATAAAACATGTCTCCTCCACAATTTTCTACCCCTCAAGAGCATAAAAAACAAACTGTGAGCGATTTTTATTATTTTTTGTTCGTTTACATAGTGTTTCAAAATTCCATCAAAATCCGAACGGTACTTCCCAATTTATAGAAGGGCCAAGGAAATCAATGTTCATAAGGAAAGATTATTAAATAACCTACCAAACATCTATCGTTATCGAAAGGTATTCCACATCAATCGATGTACTTCCGATGACTTAAAATAAACTAAATATACAGCATAAGTAATTTTATTGGATTTAAGATGTTTCAAGCAGCATGTAGTACAGTATTTATACAACATATAGGTCTTCCTCCAGGTTACTTTAATCCGTATTCAAAACTCGATTTGAATTTGCATAAAATCTCTTTAAGCGCTGTTAATCTGAACACAAATCGATCTTCTGCGTATATTGAATACTAATTTTCAAAACGACAGTCGCATGTGTCTGTATTGCGTTTTTGTATATAGTAACAGATGATACATATGCATGGTGATGTTATTGTTGACAATATAATTTGAATGAGTTAGTATTTCGTTAAAATCGCATCAATTAGCAAATACCATGCCAAGGTCAAGTCCATATTGTATGTACAACTCAGTTTAAAAATATCTCAATGCCAGCTTTGGTTGGTTCATTAGCAACATTAGCAGCCAATACTACCGAAAGTGTTAAAGAGTCGCATTTGGTAGTCCCTGCAAGAAAAAACACTTTGAATATGATGGTAACATGAAATACAGCTTATACGTAAAATGGGTCGTAATTAGTAGAAAAAATGTCTTCCAGTAGGTTGACTCAGTATTACCCACGCAATTCTGTCAGTTAGATTATATTCGGTTTATTTTTTAGTGTAACTCCAGGTTAATTAAAAAAAGTCGCTCAAAGCATTTGCATATGAAATATAAAGTCGACCTGCTTAACACATATTTTTCATCATACATAAATATGCCTATATCAAAAAATTGAGATACACCCTCCCCACACCGTACAACCCCCCATCCCCAAATTTTTTACCCCTAGTAATTTTTTCAAAAATGATCAGGATCCTCTGAAATGTCAAAATTAAGTTGGAGCGATTTTTACTAGTTTCGTTTTTCTCCGCCGCCACTGGGCTGATTTTCAAAAACTACAAAGGTTTTTCGTCCTTGGCTTAGTAGTAACCGTGTGTGAAAATTTCAGCCAAATCCGAGCAATATGTTTCCAGATATAGTTGGTCCAAGGATTAGCGGACAGACCAACAGACAGACCGATGGAAATGAGTGACATAGGTTTGCGCTAATTACAACTGTACATGTTATACAACATTCAAAAAACATAATATCTTATTTTCGAAATTTTTAGGATGGGTCTAGTTGTTTCAGAAGACTAATGAAAAAGGTATGTTCACATAATTACGACACTGATAATATAGATGCAACATTTACAACATTTTGCTCTGGAGATATTTCGGAGCATCCGTTGATATTATTCTACATCGCAAAAGCTCCGAAAATTTATTTATGATACAAAAAAGCTTAAGCAATGTCCCAGACGTTCCTTATGCGGCTACTGAAATTTCACCCCTGATGAAATGTTTGCCGCACGCCTATGTTTCCGCTGAAAACATGGACTGCACGGAGATATGCGCTTACTCTTTCCGCCCAGGGCGAAGTAATTTACTGATGTCATCGGGCGGTCGCGCGGGGATCGGAACTGTAAACGTGTTGTGCAGTAAACACAATAGTATTCCAAAAATCCGCGTCATTCAAGCTTATCAGCTATTTAGTTTGATGTATGTATGACTATTATATACATCAGATGCGTAATATTACCGGGATAGTAAAACGTTACACCGATACCAAAGATGCCATATTTACAACCTCACCACTAACAACCTCCAACTCCAAAAATTTTCACGCCTACCAGAATGTTTCTAAAGGTTTGAGTAATTATCTGTTATTTTACCTGTAACTCCGTCGCCACAGGATCGATTCTCAAAACCCACCTTTCCAGTTATAGGCCAAAGATCTGCCAGACAGACAGTTAGAAAGACCGACAAAAATGCGCAGATGTCACGTAACATGATGAAACACTAGTCTGATCAGTTGGATCGTATTCAGAACCACATCAAGTTTGAGTAGTGTACTCGGGCAGCATCTCCCTAGGTATACGAATAGTATTCTCAGACCATATCATATCGGTGTTTTGTATAAAATGAGAAGGCTGATGATGTAAAGTATTCGCTAGCTCTGAACCCCGCTTCCATACTTAATTAAGTATTTCGTAAATGTCCCTTACATCCCTAGGAAAAAGTCAAATATCCTTAAATGAACTTACGTCACATTGCTACATAACATAGTGTTCAATTGCTAAAGATCATGTGTTTTGTGGTCGTTAAACACTTCGACGTGTCAGTCAATGTTTAAAGGTCAATTGTTTTAATCTTCAAACTAATGAACGCTATATTACGCACAGTTAAAATTCCCGAAGAGGTATTTTTTTCATCGGCGTTTTCTATTAGCATTCTATCACCATTGTTCATTGATTGTCGGCTTATTATATTCGTCTTCTGACCTATATTACTTGAGTTCAAGTAAAAAAGAATCCAAAGTTGAAATAACTAATGCAATCATGAATCTTTGATTTATCGGGGAAGGTGTTGAGATACGGTAACCTAGTTTAGTTACTGAATCATCAATGGCACCTACTGAAAGGCTCCTATTTATGTGACGCTAATGGGCGTCTTTTAAGCACGTCACATCAAAATTGTACATAGAGTCTATGAGGGTAAGTCGAATAGTTCTCGGTTCGACAATATAAACCTTCGTTTTTCAGTTAAAAGGTGATTTCATATTTACATTTACATTTACGTCCCTTGCGACTCTAACACACGTCATGATTAGGATTAGTTCTAGGAAGCTGGAGTCTGGAATACTGTCAAAATAATCATCTACGACCCGCTCAACTTCTTCATCGAACCCGAAGAGCTTTCCAGAAAGAAATTTCCTCAGATATACAGGGTATCTGCAAAATGTTGGGAAATATCGAAACTGGAGATACTACAAGTAGATAATTATTATGCAAATTCAACTGCAAAGGGTCTCTGTTCCTTTAATATCTTCATCGCTTCGTTTTCTTCAAAATGTGTGTTCGCTCTGCAAGACCAGTTTGTCTACTTGTTGTTTGTTTGACCGATCGCAATAAAAACCCAATACTTCAATTATAATAATTATGTATTAGTTTTTACACGACCATTAGAGTGTATAAATCAACAGTTAATGTCGTTATATCTTCATCTGTTATCAACAAGAAAGTATATTTCGTTCTAATGATTATTTTATGATATTTAGTCCCGTGTCCTCTAACATCTAGACTTCTAATTGCAGTATTCATTAAAATCATAGGCTTAGGTTATTATTTACCAACATATTCATTTAACAAGAAATATCCTCATAGTTGTGGAAGTTTCACTTAACAGAAAACGTGAACCCTGGTAATGATAAATTCAATGTTTGGTAGAAGATAGTGAATTGAGGCTACTATGGTGCAAAAATCCGTAGAATTTTTCCAAAATAAATCGAATATCTTTTTTAAATTATTATGCTTGATTTATTTTATAATAATATTTACCCTAACTAATGATCTGGATCCCTTACATCGGAAATATAATACATAAATGAATGATGCTTATATTGATATCTGCAGAATGTATTCACTATTATTCCATAACACACATTATATTCTACCCCTCTGAGCTACAATCCATACATTTCAAGGCGGTTGAGTTTCCCATCCATTGTTACCTTCCGAAGTACACGTATGCCTATTGGGAAAAAGGCGATCGCAAAGGGAAGTTTAGCGACGTTGTCAAGTTTGAATTGTTTTTCTGCATCCAATTTTGAATGAATGTGATGAGCTGTAACGTAGTAATATAATAACTGTTTCCATTATGATTTGTACATTACCTCTATATTTCATAAGTTATGCTACTGTGTCAAGCTGATGGCTGGTAAAACCTGGATCAAATCTACCAAGCTTCAAAATAAATCTTGACTTTTCATGATGCGGATCTCTTATGATGAAAACAGATGAGCTCCTTATATGTGCATTGGTAGTAGAACAATAAAAGAAACTTGCAAAATCAAAACATTTCTGATTAACATTTTCTTGTGAACACGTAGTAGTAAGAACCGCATTCACATTGAGGATCGTCATTTTTACTTCCCGTGCCCACTGACAAGTAAGAATTGTAATATTTAATTAGTTGTAATCGCGAGAAATGTCGAAAATTACATTATGTCTGTTTGTTACATGACATGTAGATAATTAAAAACCATGTTACTTATTTTCGTCGATCTGCCTGTCTATCTATATGACTGTCTGTCCGCGAATCCTTGGACCTTCTTATAACTCAGAAAGTACTGCTCGTATTTTGATAATATTTTGAAACACGAAAAATAAAAATATCTTAAAGTTTCAGAGGGGTAAAAATTGGCAGTGGGAGATTGTAGGGGGTAGGGTAGACTATAACTTTTTGGCATTAATATATTTATACGCTGCTAACAGTGGTAATTATAGGTACTTATTGAACATATATATACTAAGCGACATATAAATCCGAACACCCAGTTTAAATGGTTTTATTTTAATAAAATTTTGTGTAAGTACTTAATGAAGCATAATGAGTAAATGATAAAAATTTCAAAATGATTGCACTGCTTTAAAGCCCTTTGACCTTTAATAATGTGTGGATGCACCCAGATGTGCTACGCATTCTCCAACGCGCCTAGGCATGCTGCTGATCAGGTGGTCAATGTCATCCTGTGGTATCTCATTCCAGGCAACCACCAACTCCTATCGAAGTGCTTCTAGAGTCTGAGGAGGACGTTGCAAATTGAGCAATCTCCTACCCATCATATCCCACACGTGCTCAATTGGGGATAAGTCGGGAGATCTTGGTGGCCATGGTAACAATGTGACATCATTATGTTGAAAGAAGTTTATTGTGACTCTTGCAACATGTGGTCGGGCATTATCTTGTTGGAAAGTTGGATCTGCCAGGGTGTCAAGATAGGGTAAAAGATGGGGTTCTAGAACTTCGTGGATATAACGCTGTGCGTTCATGTTACCTCTGATGAAGATTAAAGGTGACCTGGAACCATAAGCTATAGCACCCCAAACCATAACTCCAACAGTGTGATGAACATGTCTTTCAACAAAAACTGTGGATTCCTCCTTTCACCACGTCGCCTTCTAACCCTGGCACGACCATCGTGCATGCCTAAACAAAATCGAGACTCATCACTAAAGACAATACTGTTCCATTCCTGATCCCAGAGTGACCGTTGTCTGCACCACTCAAGGCGATTACGTCGGTGTTCTCGAGTTAAAGGGAGGACCCAGTGTGGCCGGTATGAAAACAAGCCAAAACTTCTCATTCGTCGGTAAACACTTCGCATGCCAATAGGTCTTCCGTGTTCTGCAAACCATTCATTTGCAATGGACCTGGTAGTGGAGAAACGGTGCCTTAAGGCCAATAATCTTAGGCGGCGATCTTCGCGGTCTGTTGTTCTACGGCGGCGTCCAGTGCCCCTTGCTCTTTGCGTACGGCCTTCTCGAAGCCATGCCTGACAACACCTAACCACAGTGTCTACACTTCTTTGCACTCTAACTGCAATTGCCCGAAAAGAAAGTCCAGCTTCCCGAAGTCCCACTATACGGCCCCTATCAAACTCACTAAGTTGACGAAATCGTACAGGTCTCCGTACTCTAGGCATCGTAACCGATCGTAAAGGATGTCAAGAACCAAAATCCGCCAACGTTGATTCTTTACTGCGGCTGAAATATTCATTTTTAGAGCGTTAGTGAATAAAAAAAAAAGCAGTATAAAAACCGGAATGTCCAACTGATAAGGCTGAAAATTTTTTCACTTGCTATTTACAGTAAGATAAATACATTCACCAACTTTTATTAAAATAAAACCATTTAAACTGGGTGTTCGGATTTATATGTCACTTAGTATATTTCACACATAGATTTCCGCGTAGCTATATTTGCCCTTAGGACTAGTGTGACAGAAATATTTTCAATACCGATGTCATGCACACAAAAACGTATATACACCTGTCACGAGCTTGTCGCTGGCGAGGTATATTCATCATCAACACAACGTGGTCGCGACTGTGATCGCAACACTTTCGGGGGCCCACAGAGAAAATATTCCTAAATAGCCACTTCTTTGTTATACATGTTTGTATTTAATTTTTATGTAATGTAATAATGACAGCGTTTCATGAGAAGCGTGGAGTTAGTACTTGAGATTATGTTTTTGAATGGATTGTGTGATCTATTCATCCATGCAGTTTTTTTTTCTATTTCTAAACTTGTATGCACTATTTATGTATTACAAATATGTATATATTTTATATTCGTATTAGCAACATACAAAATATAGAAAATAGTTTTTTTCTAAACATATTTCCTAAAATTTGTATACTTCTATACACGATTTTTATTTGATTTCGGGAAACAATGTATTTGATGTTTGATATGACAACCATTGATGCATCTGCAAAGGATATGTGAATATACTTTCACATATTATGAGTAATTGTAGGTGTCTTTATCTTGTATTACAAATTAAATAAACATGTGTATTGCCAAACATTATCTTATCTACCTAAAATGCTAAAATATGAGTTTGTTCGATAACGCTGTAGATATTTCTTAGCTATTTGAACTTTTAAACAATTGAACAATTTAGATCTAGCAGATTCCAAAATTAAGTCTTGGCCTTTCATAATATTTTATAATGAAATCAGTATTACTATTGAAGAACTGTCATGAAAAGACAGAAGCATTTGAAAGACAATTGATCAAGGATTGTTTTAAGGATTCATAGCTTTCTCAAAAATGGCGAAAGCAACAAGATAGTAACATCAAAATATAAATAATATTAGTAATTTGGCAGAAACGATTTTGTCTAATTACTTTGGTGGTTTTTAACAAATCTTTCAAGATAGATAGTTTATTTTATTTGGTACTTCACGACTGCTGCGGAGGGATCGAACCTTGTCCAACAACACGAAGTTCCGCCAATGACTAATGCTCATCAACAATTAAAATACATTTGCATGCGTCTATTAGTAAATAATTTATGCAGATTGTATGACTACGAATGTCTGTGTATGTATATGAATAAATCAATCGTGGGCCTCACAATGTGTATCGAATGAATGATTCTATCATGATTTCCAGATGCGGTGAATGTGCCTTCAAAATGACCCTATAAGAATTTCCTGAAAAATAGCAAAATGATGATTCGTTGTATTGTAATCTTATCAGATTTCATTAGAGAATTCTCATTTTTGCGTACTGAAAGTAAATTTGCATATGGATCCACTTTATAATTGCTGTATTTGTATTATGTGCCTTTACTTCGAAACATAAGTATGGGTTTTAAAACACGATTAGCAAAAATCCAGTGATCATTCGCATGGAGGGAAATCTCATTTTTCATGCGAAACTCAAAAACGTTGAGTAAGATCGCGAGTTTGGCAAAAAACGTCTGCTATTTCCCGAAATTCCAAAATTCTTTGGATCAAGAAGAAACCCACTATGAATGCGTAATTTGAAAATGCTTGGACGTATATAGTCAACCATCTTTGTAAATCAATGATAATGTTTATGTTTAGCAGAAACCCATCTGATTAAGTGTCTTCTCTTAAAAATGTGTGGTATTGATCCTGACACAAAATTGTGGAAATACGCGCGATCCACTACTTATGTCTCGATACCAAAGATATCTTATCTTGTTTATCGCCAATTTTTCAGCATTTTGGTTGTACGTTCTGCAGAACGAACGACAAGATAACTTTATCGAAAATGATGCTAATAATACTAGGCATAAAACCAGTCAGTGCAGTCTCGTCAGAAGTGATAGATTAGGAAGTGCGACCTTTTTCAATCTAGTTTGTTTACATACGAGTACGTCATCGTTACATATGGATGATGTAGTAAATAGGTGTGGTTATCGCTGACTGTCAAGTTTTAAATTTGTAGAAATACTTTTCGAATAGTGTACCTAAAAGAATTGTTGAGTCAGGGTAGCTTTTTGTTGACAAAATCAGTCACTGCTGAATAGCTCAAACAAGAAAGTTCATGTCATCCTCCTGAACTCCTGGCTCCAATATGCACATTGACTTGGCTATCCGAGGAAAAATAAAAGTTTCTTGAATTAGGTTTCGCCTCTAAGTCTCATAATGGAGAGAATGTGAATTTATCATCTTGAGAAAGTCAGTGCTTTACCGAAATCCCGCAGAGATTGACTATCACAGGCCCTCAAAATAAAACACGAATCTAAGGTCAAAATTGGACATATAATAAACGGCTTTATTGGAGGAGTTTAGCACAGCTATTCTTACACTCAACCTTTCTAGAGACTAAAGCTTAATGCTAATTTGACATACAAATATGGTATTTTACATATATTATGTCTATGAATCTAACTAAAAGAACATAATGGTAATGGATTACAGGGCATTTATCCATTGATCCTATGCTGAATTCCTAGAAGATGTTGTCTGAGATGCAGTTTGAAACGGATGTTATTAGTATTTGATATATCAATATTCCTGCCATAGATTTTGAAGAGGGACACTGCATTATACGTGAAAGATCTATAAAAGAGTGATGTTACATACATAGGCATTGCAAAATGGTCTTGATTTGATGTCTTATATTGACATTATGTATACTTGATCTACGGACCATCTTTTCAACTAAATATACAGGATTCTTAGAATATAATACACGATTCATTGTTGTTAGGTAAAAATATTTGAACAGAGAATTGATATTAAGCCATTGTGAACGCCTGCAACTATTAGATATATGGTCAAATTTACGTAACTTACAGACAAAACGGCAACAGTTATTCTGCAATCTCTGCAGGCGCATTTGAGTCGAATAGTCCAGGTATGGATAAAAAACTGGCAAACCATAACTGATAATTGATAGCACTAAACTTTCAGCCAGCTTTTTCCTCGTCTTGAAGTTAATAATGTACTTATTGGCATACAGTACTCGCAGTTTCAAATAACACCTCTGAGATGTTGTTTTAATGTATTGTTGGTAAGGTAACTTGTCATCTAAGATCAAGCCAAGTATCTTACAGCTAGTTGAAAAATAAAGTTGTTGTTCATTCAAGAAGAGGGTCAGACCACTGCTCAAGTTTTCTCGCTTGTGATCAGAACAGAAAGGCACAAGTTTCGTTTTATCAGGATTTTGTTTTAAATTGTGTTCTGTACAATTGTCAGATACTGTTAATAAGTCAGTGTTGATTAAAATCATTTGCCTGTTCCACAAGAGATGGTTCAAAATGAAACAGAAGCTGCGTGTCATCAGCATACGATTGAATGTGTGAGTACTGTACGGATTTCAAGATATCAGAACCTTAAGGAACTCCTGATGTTATTGTTGTTGTCTCAGATTTTTTGTTATATAGAATAACGCTTTGCTTACGAAGACTACACATAAGTGAATGGTCATTGGTGTCAAAGGTTTTTGAAAAATCCATGATATAAGTAGAGTGGCAAGCCTTTTATCTAGCGACCGTATAATTTCATCATTAAGATTTAAAAGAGCAGTGGTTGTATTATGCCCTCCCCTAAAACCCCACTGGTGCTTAGGGAGAATGTTTTGATCTATTGAATACTGATTTAGCTGTACATTCACTATTTTTTTAACAGTTTGGATGGAGTGCATAGTAAACTAATAGGTCTCAAATGAGCAAGCTCAGTTGGAGCAGGGATCTTAGGTAAAGGGGATACTACAGCCTCTCTCCAAAGTCGAGGAAAATATCCTTTCTCTAAGCATATGTGTTTTGATGCATTTCCTGTGGATCATTTGACGCGTTTTCTCTAAAATTTCTCCGCCGACCCCAATTTTGACTTCAGATTCGTGTTCAGCTTGAAAAAGTCCATGGGAAAACATAGTCAGGCCACACACCATCTTTTTTTATTTTGTGGCCCTGTGTTTTGTATGTCCATTCTGAGATACATATTAAGAACAGTTCCTGAAATTCATTGATATCCATTGACAAAGTACCTTTGCATCTGATAAAAAAAGGCCTTCCTTTCCTTGTCTGTTGAGCAACGTAATGCTACAATAACTATTTTCTTATCTAGAAAATAATAATAAATAACCAAACCAGTCAAATGTAAAGAATTCCTAATTTCACAAAATACGGACTGGTGCTGAGGTTCAGAAACATGATGTGTACATTAAATTGCTAATTATATTGAAAATATCTTCTGTGCACATTAAATTATCAAAGATATTATAAAGTATAAAAAATTTACGACTCCAATAAATAATGAAGTTTTTCAGCTTTCTGAATGTAGTTCAACTGTATTTTTCAAACTCGTCGAAAGCTGCTTATTTTGTAGGATCACGGGAACCAAATGCTTTCCAAAAATCGCAGCTATTGCAAACAATTTCAATTAGTCCCGTTTTGTGAATCATGAACTATTTCCTATCTAGTAAGTATAAAGCGTTGCCGCTGTCAAAACTTCACTTGATCCCGATAAAGAATGTTGAGAAGTGTTTACTAGACAACAGTATCAAAATTGTCAAACCAGTCAAAATCCGCTTCAGGCATTTTTGTTGGTTCTTAGTTTCAGAGTCCACCTGCTCGACGTTATTTTTTCCAGTCCACCACTGCAAAACTAGCTATTCAGCTATACACGATATGACAACATCGCAGCTGGAAAACCGCGGATATCGCGCTTCGGTTTGATATGTCAGTAGTGTAGGTGCACCTTACCTGCGATAACGCTTATCAAATTGCCGCGTTGTGTCGTGTCCGTGTCGCGACGTGCCGGATAGTTTCGCAGTTTGCTATCGGAAACTAGTGTGGAATAGCTAAGGAAATAGTGACGAATATGAGAGGTATGCCGATTATTGATGTTCTTAGTTGGTAATAATTTATACTGAAAAAACATCAAAAAATTATATTTCTGTTCCATGTATGCGATTATTTTGTAAACTGATGTAAGTGTTGCGATGGCTTTAGTGGTATCGCAAAGCTTTACAAGATTTAAACAATTACATCTAGGCACAAAGTTTGATCAACTAAAATGTTAGTCAAAATTAATGAAACAGTTAAGCAAGAAAATAAGTTGTGATTTTATAATCCTATGTTTTGTATTACGTTCAGATTTATCAAAAAATAGTGTCAAGCATAAGTGGAATTGTCTCGGTACTTCCTACACAAGGGCGTAGCAACCGACACATCAACCCTATCAATGATTAAGGTACGACCGAACCTTCAGCTTCAGCCACATTCGGTCAAAATTACATCCAGGAAAAGCCGAAGGCCGTATGTTTCAAAAATCAGTACTCGCGAGTTTTGCCTAAATATCCTGTAAACTGAAAGTGTGAAAATAAACAGTCATAGTGATCAAGTTTAGGAATGGTTGAAACTCCTTTCAAGAGGGTTAAGGAATATTGACTTGTGTATATGACTGGTGGTTCTTAGTCCATACTTTGCTGGCAACAATTAGGTACTTAGAATTATATGTTAACCTGGAATTTAGAACCAGTGTAAATATTGTCAAATGCGTAATCTGCCGTGCTTAGCAGAAACG
The DNA here is from genome assembly GCA_963669975.1 of Acanthoscelides obtectus. NCBI lineage: Eukaryota > Metazoa > Arthropoda > Insecta > Coleoptera > Chrysomelidae > Acanthoscelides > Acanthoscelides obtectus. The sequence continues at coordinate 95,836,249 of CAVLJG010000005.1, forward strand.
CCGTATATACAAAAAAATTGAAAAATGAGTTTTTTACATATTCTTGCTTGAATTCATGTTTTCTATATATAGAACTTAGCAAAAATGCCGTTTGAAGCACCTTAACCATAAAACAACATAACTATTTTGCAGTAACTAACAAAAATTTGGTTGCATGCTCATTAAAACTGCCGTATCTAACATTATTTAGCATAAATGCAACATCTTCCGGTCAGATTCTGCGTTTTTGCTAAGTACATGTGAATTGCTGCGTTCCTCCCAAGTACAAGTCGTGTCTTGACTGTTATTAATTATTATGATGATGCATTAAAAACGTGGTCAGTTGTTTGTTTTGGTCCGTGCGGATTGCAGTGTTTTGTTGAGGGTTGTTTTATTATGTCCAAAAGAACGAAACTAATTTTGGATCTAGCCATGGGTGCTACATACCAAGCTCCAGCTGGTATTTCTGAGTTACCTACACAAACCATTCTATTTGACATAAAAACTCAATTTTTATGATTTTTAGATTGCTAAGGGTGCTAATCTTACAAAAGCTGGAACTAAACGCAAAAGAAAAAAATCACCGAGAGTTTGTTAAGCAGGAAAAATAAAAAAGCCGAATTAATAAAAGCGCTGTCGGTCCTTCGTGTAATAAGGAAAAATGTAAAATTAGATGTTCAGTACTTTTTTCTGAGGATCACAGACGTGAAATCCATAACCAGTTTTGGGAACTATCTCATGCAGAAAGAAGATCATTTGTTTTAAGCTCTTGCGAACGTTTGGAAATTAAGCGTCGAACAACAGAAAATAATGCTGAATCACATGTTAGACATAATGTTTTCAAATACACCTTCAAAGACAGCCTGGGGTAAGAAAACATGTGTGTAAACACTTTTATTTGACCATTCTCGGATACAACCCAACGAATGATCGATTCATTTATGAAGTTCTATCAAAAACGCCAAAAGGAATCATAGTACCGTTAGAAGACCAACGAGGGAAAAGTCGTTCAGCAAACTTTATTCAAAAAATGAGTTAGATGCACATATTGAGTCTTATAATCCAGTTAGTTCACATTACAGACGTGCACATGCACCAAATGTTCGATATCTTCCCAGCGATATAACTGTCAGAAGCATGCATGCTGATTTTTTAGAAACATTTCCTAATATTAAGGTGTCGTATAATATATATAGATGTCAGGTTGAAAAGAAAAATATATCTTTTGCTAGACTTGGCAATGAAGAATGTGAAATTGTGTGAGTATGAAGCTTTATGAGCATAATGAAGATAGTCTTCAACCTGGATGTGAAACCTGCACGATTTGGAAATATCACATTGATATGGCTAAAGAGTCACGAGAAAAGTACCGACAACAAGCGCATGATAATGAAAAAAGTAACTCCTATTTTTCTGCTAACTTAAAGAAAGTGATAATGTTGCCAAGATTAGAGACATTTAAAAGGGTCTTATTTATCTAAAGGCTTTCAGTTTATAATGAGAGCTTCGTTCCACTGGGGAAAAAGAGTCTGGCAAAACCTTTTGCAGTACTGTGGCATGAAGGTATAAGCGGAAGAGACCAAGATGATGTTACAAGTGCATTTTATGCATTTTTTAAAAAACAAGGAGACTTAGAAAAAAACACTGTTAGGCTTGATAACTGCTCAAGCTAAAACAAAAATTGGTGCTTATTAAGTTTCCTTGTTTTCATTATAAATTCAAGTGAAATAAGTGCTGAAGAAATTGTCATTAATTATTTTGAACCAGGGCATACATATATGTCAGCAGACCATTTTTATCATCAAGAGGAGCTGTCCTTAAAGAAACAAGGAAAAACGTATTATTTTCCAGATTTTGTTAATGCTGTATCCCAAACAAATAAGGGAGCAGTAGAAATCAAAAACATGTCTTTTTCAGATTTCTATTCTTTCAAATCTTTCGTTTCACAACAAAAATTAAAGAAACAAATGAATCGAATTTATCTCAAAGACATTGTTCAGATTACCGCTCGCAGAGGGCAATATTATCTTCTTTTCAAAACCTCACATTCGGAATGGGAGCCGAATAATTGTTTAGATTTTCTACAGTTTAAAGCAACCAAGCCCAATGGTATGAAATTGCCGGAGCCGTTACATAAGCCTCGCGGTTTTAATTCAGAAAAAAAGGAAAACATTTTAAAAGTGTTGAATACAATAATGCCTGAAAACAGAAAAGATTTTTGGCGAAATATACCTGCTAGAGCTGATTTCAATTAGTGTTGTTCTTTGGTATTTAGCGCATATCATTATGAATATTTGTATTTTTGTTTTTAGTTTGTAAGAGAATCAAAACAAAAAGTCTGTTTTTAAATATATCGAGAGTATAATTCTATCTGTCACAAATTATTGGAAAGTAATTAGCAGAAACACTTAGCAAAAACGCAGTACCGCAATAATCTCAAGCAACATGTGACTTTCATTATACTTCTTGCTTAAGAGAAATGCAGTATCTGGCTTGAAAATAAAACCAGTCATTTTTTTCTACATTTTTGTGAAAATATGTTTTCTCAATTGAATATACTGGGTTATGACAATAGAAGGCAGCGAAAGTATTTGAACTCTCTTACGGCTCTGAAAAAAAGAAAAAACATGTTTTCCTCCATGCTTTATTTTTTGTAGATGCGGTGTTATCGCTAAGCACGGCAGTAATGCTGTAGGTCAATCCTACGATGACATGAAAACCTGTTTACTATGTGGTGTAATTTCATAATTATTTCAGAATTTTATACCCACCTACTTGTATTTTTTTGCGCACATTCGCTTTATAATTATTTCTTGAAGTTGTCTGTAACTTATTCTACTGTCTAACTAAACGTTTTACATGGTTACTTTATTTTTGAAAGTGAGCTTTGCTTCGATGTTTCATGCGACAATTATTTTACATGTTGAATGTTAAATAATGTGTAGCTTATTTTAAGTTCGATTTCAAATGTTAAAGCAATGACGATGAAGATAACATTGATTTCCTTACCAGAATGCTACGAGCGGACACATTCAGGTTTCTTCGGTTTATTGGCGAGAATTATCTGAATTCTAAAATGTTCTGTCTTTCTCTGATATATTTTAACTGTCTTTGTCGGTCTTGTACAGTATGCTAAATATCTGGATTTTTATAATGATCTGAATGAAACTTATTTTTACAGACAGTGCGGTTATCTCTAAAAATACTGTTCGGCAGGGTTATTACGTAGAAAACCTTAAAAAATCGGTAAAATGTCAACTTCTGCACCAGTAGCCGCTAGTTTGTCGCTAGTTCATTCCGCGCCTACTACAAGTGAGCATGAAGTAAATGTCAGCAAATGTGACATTTTATAGGAACACCTACATTATGTCAAAAAACCTTCATAATTTCATAAAAATTCGATATAGTGTCACTTTTTAGGTTACATAGTGGGTGCCAATTGCGGTGATTTTAGTTTTATGTCAGTATTTCGAAATATTTAACTGTGGCCAATTTAATCGTAGTCTTACATCCAATTACAAGGTTTGAGCTTCTGAAAATAATATAAAAACATCTCGTTCAGATTATACATTCGCGGCTATACAAAACCTGATCCCTGAACAAAAACGCATTTTTTCCATCTAGTCTAGTGGTTGCCGAGATTACGCTGGGACATAACAACTACAAGCCACAGCCTGACTATTGAGTCAAAAAAACTTGTCTCCGCGATCATACACAACACATACTGAACTCACATATAAAAGCTATTTTAGAAATATCGATTTATTTTTTGTTTTCATGTATTTTCGCATTTTGGTAATTTGTATTTACTCAAATGACATCTCCAATTTTAAGTTTATGGGTACAAACAATTGTTCCATCAATAACAAGATATAACGATAAAAAATATCAATAATATTTAATTAAGTTTTGGATCATATAAACTATAAACAAATCATTTGCCTGATGCAAGGATAAGGCGTATTTCGGAAACCTCTCAGTACTTGAAATTGATTTAATCCTCACTCTTTTGTCTTTGGTTTTTGCTTCAGAGAGTTGAAAAATTAATCGTATTATTAATTGTTGGTCAGAAATCTAATCATTATAGTATTACTACTGTCGGTAAAACCCAACAGTTGTTTTGTATTTCTTTTCAGAGAGTATTATAGCCCACGAAAATTATACTTGATTTTGTCAAAAGAATAACAAAACGGATCGTGATTCACCACCGGATGATTTTTTTCTTATCGCCATCAATCACCTATGGTAAACTCTGGGAGCATAGTAATATTTTCCAATGATACTTGATTACCGTCTACGAACAGACAAAGCAGTTATCAAGTTCTTATATTCAAATGATGCAGAAGCAAAAGTAAGAAGTCACGACTAAGGTTTAAAATAAAAAATAATTTATAATTCACATTAAGATGATCCTATATCATGGACTTTAATATTAATTATTATTTCAGAAAAAGTCTTGTATATATGATACTCCAAGCCGGAATTCCAAACGCATGCATTCGGTTTTCCAAATAACTACCATGACTGCCCGCGCTCCGAGTTTTTCAATGTATATGCACATTCACCATCTTTACAAAATACGATTTAGCATCTAACGACTCGCTGATGATTAAATTAGATTAGCATAAAAACTGAACTGACGCTCATCATTTGTCTGGTGATCATAGTGATTATTGACTAAAGTCTCGTATTTGAAGAGCATTGTTTCTACTCGATTTTCTTCATAAAATCGTTTCTTGGCTGCCCCTTAACATGAACCAAGATACGTATATTATCAAGAGGTAACCTCAAATTCGTTTGATCGATATTATAAACAAATCACAGAACATGTTCATTTCGCTCCAGACAAGGTTCTTTTAGGTGTTTTGGATCATCATGTACCAAAAAGTAATCGTCTTTGAGTTATAAGCGATTTAAGTTCTGAAAAATGCTTGAAAACTCGAATAACATCATTATTTTTAAGTACCTCCCCTACAAGACCCTGAAGACCATTTTGGGCTCAGTTTATTTAAAATATATTAAATTGGTAATACCACGCTATGTGCGACGCGCGCATGCCTGTAGCGTACGGAATATTCCATATTTTAACGAAAACATCGTTTTACTGTCTAATTTATTAATTCATACACGAATTTATAACACTTCCACGTTGTTTGAGTATCTCGATTGTGTCTGACTGCTTCCACCATCTGGACGAGTATTTATCATTATATATTTATTAAATATTCCATCAATTTCGCGAACTTCCATCAAAGTGATCTAGATGGCAGCAGATTCTTCCAGATGGGTCTCGATTATTCTTAAATCTGCATGCGCTCACACATGGTCGCGTAAACTTTTAACCGGGTTTTTAAGCATAGAAAATGGACATTTTTGAGTTTTTCAGACTTCAAGTTGCTTATATCGGAAATATCCAAAAAATCATTTTTCCGGAGCGAGAAAACCAATGTTTTGTAACTTGTTTACAAAAATTGTTGAAACAAATTTGCAACGAGTGATCGCTCGATAACCTCTTGGTTTATGTTAAGGGGCATCCACCAGACGTGATTATGGAAGAAAATCGAATCGGAATTTTTTCTCACACATACGAGGTTTTCGCTCCAACTTTTAGCAGCCGTACGCTTATCCCATGATGCTATTACCAACAGCTGTTTTCGTTACCTGTCCCCACAAACACCGACAATATCGTTTCGCACTCATTAGAACTCGTTATTACGACGTAGGTCTAGGGTGAAGGACACAAGCAGTGACAGGTAATATGTGACAGATACCACCTACCTATTATTGTCATTCTGATACAATGATTTCTGCGTGACTTTGTTTCAGCAGAGCTTTCAAGTTTGTACCTATAGTGCATAATTATTGACCAGAAGAATCTGATATCATTAATAAGTAGTCATTTAGAGGTGTTTTTTCAAATACAATCTATGTAGACCAATCCCCCAAAAAGTATCGGTTTTGTGAAATCTCACGGTTTAGGTGGCTAGATGTCATGGGATTGAATTTCAAGCATCAAATAGTGTGATATCATAGTGCGATAATAATCGCCAGGTACCACTCGAAATATTAGAACGCGTCATTGAAAATTGGAATTACAGAATAGGCCATATTGACCGCAGCAACAGCCAAATTTCTAAAGAAATAATCTTCAAAAACCAAATATGAAGATTGGTTGTTTACTTCGTTATTCAAGAAAACCCCATAAAGTTAATAATCGTATTTTTACTTCCTACGCCATGAACTCAGGCTACTTGAGAAGTATCGCTCGGATTTTGATGAAATTTTCATACAAGGTTCTTCTATGCCAAGGATGATAAAGCTTTGTAGTGATTAAAAATCGATTTAGTGGCGGTGGAGTGGGGGAGCGAAAAAACAAAGAAGAAAAATCGCTCAAACTGCGTTTTTTGACGTTTTCAGTCTCCTGATCATTTTCAAAAAAAAATTGTAAGGGTTGAAAATTGGTGATTAGGGTTTGTATTGGGTAGGAGGTTGAAAAGTTATATCTTTGGTATCAGTCAAAGCTTTTCTTTCATTAACAGTACGTACCACTTTAGCTTTGTAAATGATGACTTAATTGTTTTTATATCTACACATATAACATACTTTTCTGAATTTTATGATCCTTCAATGTACCCACCCATTCGCCTAACTTTTAAGTTTTGTTACCCAGTATATAATGGTTCTCTGAATATTTTGTCAAGTAGACTGAATCAGTACTTATTATGAATTGATATACAACGGACCCGGACTGACAAACCGAGATAAGTGAGAAACACGACCTTGTGTGATACAGATATCTTTGAGCAACAAAAGACTTGCGAACTCATATTCGAATATTATCGAGAAATCAATACTTCTATCGCGTAGGTAGTCGCAGATTTTGAAAATTGATTCAGTGGCGGCAGACAAAACAAATAAAAATCGCTGGACCATAGTGCTACAACGCCTCAGAGATTCTTGCTCGTTTTCAGACATTGTTTGGAGGGTTTGAATATTGTAGGTTGGAAACTGTATGCGATAAATGATTGTAAAGTGTGGTATGTTTGGTGTCACTGAAAAAACATATATTATTAAGAATTTGCTGATCCTGGTAATATTTTGCACCTGTTAGACACAAGTCTCACAGGTTTTCCCTACATCTGCCATGGCAACTGAAAAATGATTTTATGCAGCGTGTAAAGGTTATGATAGTCACTATTTAAATGGGTGATAGAGGGGGTTAAAGGAAGCAAAAAGTTTCACATAACATAGGGGTCAAAACGGCATTTCTTTAGACAAAAGCGACTTAAGTAAAATAAAATCTGACAATGCCGCAATGCCAGTCGCAAATTACGACGGAATGCAATGTAAATAAAGAAGGAGTTTGTTATTTTGGGCTCTTAGGTATTATTTCGTTATTTGATAATGTACTCGTAAAATGCAAACAATAAAAAAATGGACTTGCCACTAACTGTCTCAGCGCTTCACCTGGTGTGTGAAAGTTTATTGAACGGATTACAAAAATCCACTTATAAATAGGGAACACAATTTTGATACTTACATTGTTTTTCTTTTTAAAACCCATGGTGCACTTTTTTTGTATTTAAAGAAGGTGTTCAAAATGTCGTCCTCCGCTTTCAACACAATCTTCATTACAATGAACCCAGTTTCTTCTTACTCTAGGTCCTCTAAGTTGTCCATTTATTATTTCAGCCGCATTAAATTTTTTTTTCGCGAAGTTGTGCTTCAGTTGTTCTTGGACCAGCCCCATAAACGATCCCTTTAAATACTGAATGACGCGTCTAAAAATGTGTGGTGGTGTCCCGTCATGAAGAAACCACAAATTCTGTCTCCGTTGTAATGCCATGTTGTCCAAGGTCTGTTCCAAAAGTTCTGGTAGGTTATTGGCTAGAAAGCTAAGGTATCCTTCTCCTGACAACTTTGGGGGGAACTTGAAAGGGCCAATTACCTGATCGTCAAGAATACCTAACCAAATATTTGTTTTAAAACGTTGTTGGAAATGACCTTCACGAACGGTATGAGGATTTTCTTGCGCCCACGTGTGAGTGTTATAGAAATTTAATATCCCGTCTCGCGTAAAAGTGCATCCGTCCGTCGCTAGAATGTTTTTAAAAAAATCCGGATTTTCAATGTTTTTGTGCAAAAGCCACTGACAGAATGTTAGTATGCGAGGATAGTATTCTGGTAACAGGGCCTGCATTCGTTGTACATGGTAGGGATAAAGCAAATTTTCCCGTAGGATTCTATGGACTATGGTATGCGGCGACCTAATTCCCGAGTGCTGATGCCTGCATTGATTTCCTCGATATTTAAAATTTGTTCCCCCTGCTCTACAGTAACCTATCTTTCACGAGTGCGAATATTAGTGGGCTGAACACTTCCTGTATCTCGAAGTCTTTGGTACACTTGCACAAATGTCCTTCTGTCTGGGTGTACCCGTTGGCGAAATCTGTCGCGATAAATTTGAGCTGCAAGATTTGAATTCTGACGAGCTTCACCGTAAACTAACAACATGTCGGCGAACTCTTGATTCCAGAACATTGTAAATAAACACGACGACGTACGCGAACAATAACTAACCACTGTTACCGTTTGCGATTGATTGCCGGTTCGATACGAGTGATGAAAGGCCGACGCGGTGCTGTCATGTGTGTTTTAAATATTTAATTTAATGAAACTTACTTACTGACTACAAATTTTGGCTCAACTTAGAAAAATTTAATTCCATTTATTTATTAATTACCTACTTTAAAAACGTTTTCAATTAAATTATAAAAATTAGTAAGGTTGTGGTGATTGTGGTCGTTATAAAGCACTTAAAGTTGTAAACTATAAAGCCATTTAGACAAAAATCTATTGACTTTTGGACAATGGGTCATATGAACTTTTTGACTTGTTTTGACCCCCCCTATTACCCATTTCAATAATGACTACCATAGCGTTTACACCCTGTATAGTTTGAAATGTAGAATCCACCTAATCACGATTCGATTCCGCCTTTTGAAAGGACTTGACTCATCCCTTTTCCTTGAAACCCTCAACAAAGGCGTAGGAAGCAAATAGTCAATCTTCTTGACACCATTTTTTCTTTAAAAGGTACCTATGAGTCACGCGTTAATATAAAAAAAGATTGTTGACAGAAACGTTTCAAGTTTCTGTTTTCTTTTGTTTCAGGCGACAGTGAAGACTGAACCATCTGCAGTAGAAAAGCGACCCCACAAACCTCAACGCCCCTCACCACCAGTTAAGAAGTCCAAATCGGGCAGCGCCAGTCCCACCGAGTTCTCTCCAAGCAGCTTCGGAGGAGGTTCCGACTTCATCCACCCGGACGATATTCTACACCACTCTAATGGCAAGGTGTACATCAAGGTCAAGTGCAGACTGTGCAACTACAAGTCGGCCTGGGACTCGGAGATGGCCAAACATGAGAGAAAGGTGCACAACATCGACAGAGAGAACCACAAGTCGGTGATAAAGAAACCGCCTAGGCCTATTCCTAATCTTATACCCATACCGACTACTGTCGTTAAGCAGAATCAGAAGGTAAGGCTTAGTTACATTTCATTCATTCGCAAAACAGAAAATTAGGATGAATGGATAGTATGTCACAAATCATAGAATTTTTTAGCTCACGTAGAGAATTACACAAGGGCGCATGCGCATTACGCTTCAATCAGAGTCATAGACTGCCAAACTGTATCAAATACACTAGCATCAATCATACTGAGTTATTGTCAACATTATCCAATTTTTCAGAAAAACACCATAAGCAATAGTGGTTTAAATCCTAGATCGAACAGGTCTTAAATTAGGACCTCATCGACTTATCAATGTCTGGATATCTTTATGTTACAGACTCACAAGCAACCATACCGAGGATTCTAGATTAGTGAGCCTTTCTGTCCTAATAAGTGACCTGGTGTATTTTAAAAAGTCAGGAAATCTTTGATGACCAGGTGTGGCCTTCAAGGTGGTGAGCCTTGGAGTTATTTTGAACGGTTTTTAAGATTGAGAAGCGTCATATGTGATATTCGCTAAAATTCTATTCGTACTACGTATCAGACACAATACGATGTTTCGAAAATGGCCAAAACACATTAAAATGCCCTAGGCGATGGTAATCTGTCCGATGTTCATAGAATACGAAAGATAATACGAAATAGTACATTACATACCTAGTTTGAGAACTGGACCATGGTTTAGGCGCCAAAAGGTATACTGTGCGAGATCAATGACGGCGAGTTATAGGTATACAATATTATTTTCACAACTAACACTATATCATAAAATATTCGATTTTCCGCCACGATCGTGACGTATCCAACTCATTTTACAAATACTTTAAAGTATCTAGTAGTCTGGAGTCAAAGTGATAAACCCAGATTAATGAATGCAGCAGTCAGCTGATGTTATTTGGACTGGTCCATTCCAGATGATTAAAATAAAAAATGTTTTTTCAACTAAAAGCGACTTTCAAACATTATCTCGATACTCAAAATTGCCTAGTTCTCAATCGTTCTAAAATATTCCGAAAAATAAACTTCGCTTGACAAACTGACACAATGAAACTGACAGGATACAATTTCGAATTACAGTATTATTAACCTAAGTGTTATTTTTTTGTATTCGTTATGCATAAATGCTACTTCTCAATAAGGCATTGTTGTCAGTAATGGCGACTTTTGGATAAGTAGTGAAAAAAATGATCTAAGGGATCCCATAGGAAGAAAGAGATTCCTTCGGGCCGCATCGTCAGTCGTTCCTACAATTGTAGGATGCCTTTATGGCCTCCTTGATTTTCATAGTTTGTTACGCTTCCTATCTGTTATATAGCCTGAAATTTCCTACAATTCAAAGAGAAAACATAGCCTGACAATAGGAGAGCGCTGACGCTGACACGGAACAGTAGAAATATAGAAATATCCCGGCCTTTCTGAAGGAGAGGAAAGACTATGAAAATCAAGGAGGCCATGAAGGCGTCCTACAATTCTAGGAACGACTGACGATACGGCCCTAAAGGACTGAAAATCGTTTTTTCTTAAATATTCCTTGTCGACGAATTGGGGCCTCATATAATGATATCTACAGGGTGTTCCTTAATGATATGCGAATATTTAAGGGTGTGAATCTACATGAAAAATTAATGTTAGTTTGCTTTATAAACTATGGTCCAAAGATGTTTCCTTACAAAAACTCGGGGTGTTGAAGTTTTAGGAAAAAAATGCAAATTAATTCATATTTTCAGAACAGCTCCAGATATTTCACAGATATTTAGTACGAAGTAAAAGTTAATAAAGTTGCATATTTTTCAATGCAAACATAATTTTTAGCTTTAATAGTGGCATGCGTACGAGTATTGGCTTCGATATTTTTTAAGAAAAAAATGTTACGCCAATGGTTTTTTGCCAAGTAAAAATTATTTTTTAATTCCCTGTTCAATTTAAACCAAATGATCTCTCTTGAATTGTTTTCATTCGATGGGTCATTTTTGAGTGAAAAAATAAAAACCGTTCTATTGTCGGAGAAAATTAATGTAATAATTGAAGAATGCAATTTAGCAGTAAATATCTAGTTGCTCTGGAATTTGTCACTGGCTTTTGACATCTGACAAGTCTCTGTTATTCAAATCTGTTCGCTGTGACATCTTTTTCGTTGTTTAGTTTTTACAATCTTGTTAATAATGGTGAATTATTCACATGCAGAAATAGCGGAAATGCATTACGTATATAGCCTTGCCGACGGAAATGATGAGCAAGCCAGACGGATTTATCACCAGAGATATCCCGATCGTGCTTTGCCAGATAGTCGAACCTTTTCTAATATTCATCGTCGTCTTGCTGAAACTGGTTCTGTCCGAAAAAGAACATCTGAAGGTAGACCTCTAAGTGTGAGAACACCTGACATTGAGGAAGCAGTGCTGCACGAAGTCGAAGAACATATTTACATATTTTAAGAGTACAGGCATTACTTCCCATTGATTTTCCAAGGCGTGTGACCTTCTCTCAGTGGTAACTTCAAAATACTACACAAAATCCGCAATTTGAATCAATGATTCATTTGGGCAGGAATTATTGCCAACCACTTTATTCGCCCATTCTTCTTGCCGGGACGACTTGACGGATAGACTTACCTCAATTTTCTTCAACACCAGTTGCCTTTGTTGCTTGATGATGAGCCCCAAGAATGGCCACCAAGGTCCCCAGACCTCAACAGTTTAGATTTCTTTTTGTGGGGATATCTTAAGACACTAGTGTACACAAGTCCCATTAAGACTGTAGATGAATTAAGAGAAAGAATAGTTGCAGCTTGATATAGAATAAAAAAGACTCCAGGGGTGTTTCAACGAGTGCGCAATTTCATGAGAAGGAGGGCGGAAGCATGCATACTAAGTGTAGGGGGTCATTTTCAACAATTGTTGTAATCATTTCGGTTTTAATGTTATGTTTATGTAGTCAGTTGTTGTTGTTCATTACCCCTAATGTGTTTACTTTTTCCAATTAAATTAATAATAATTTTAATTTTAATAAAAGTTAGACAATAGAACGGTTTTTATTATTTTACTCAAAAATGGCGCATCGTAGGAAAACAATTCGAGACAGATTATTTCTTTTGAATTGAACGGGGAATTCAAAAATAATTTTTATTTGGCAAAAAACCATTTGGCGTACCATTTTTTTCTTAAAAAATATCGAAGTCAATACCCGTACGCACGCCACTGTTAAAGCTAAAAATTATTTTTGAATTGAAAAATATGCAACTTTATTAACTTTCACTACGTACTAAATATCAGTGAAATATCTGAAGCGGTTCTGAAAATATTGATTAATTTCCATTTTTTTGTGGCGACGTTTCGGCCATCACGGTGTCCTTTTTCAATTACAGTTGAAAATTCTGATGACGATATATTTTTTATTCGTTCAGGTTGACACTTCGTTTTTCTTTCATTTTCACATTCGTATATATTGCTACTTTTCACCCCTTGTGTAACAATGACTCATTGATGACATTTTTGAAATACCTGATTCCTAAGCTGGAAAAAATGTACTCTTGTTTTACAGTGATGAAAACACACCTGTTTCAATACAGTTCAAATAGTTCGGGTACTGGAACCAGAATGATGATTTCGCGTTATTGAAAATGTAGTATTTCTTATTACAGATTTATGATTAGCCACCTGTAATACTCCAGGATGTGAATTTTCAAATCACTTTGTCAACTCTTCTACTGGTGGTCTGAATAGATTAATTGTGTGCCATGGTCAGCACCCTGTCAGATGCCCCAAATAATTACTATGCTAATTCAGTTGAAATATACAGTGTTGTTCAGGGTTATTTAGGAAATATCGATTCCCAGATTTCCATATGGGAGCTCAGTAGGGCTTTTTGATATAATATGAACTTGCGCTAGTATTTTACTTCCCATGCGTACTGGAGTATTGTAATCGCGAAAATTTTAGAAAATGAGATTTGATGTTTTTGGATGTTATATGTATATTTGGCCAATATATGTCTTAACAATATTGTACTTCTGCCACCTATTGATTATGCTGTCTCTTGTGGCAACATTTAACTGTAATATTGTGTTCACAAACGCAACTACAGGTAAATCTTGTGCCAATATTCTACAATCAATATAGCAAAATAACATGTTAAAACAATATATGCTAAAAGAGAAAACCAAATGTTGTATTTTCCATAGTTTATCCAATATAGGGCAGATATTGTTGTTTGGTTGGAATGCTAGCGCTAATATATGTACATATGTATTGTCTAACAAATAACCACGGATCCCCAACAAATTGAATTACATTTATTGCAGACGGAACCGCCCGAGTACCCTATACTTAAAACCGTCGAGATACCTGAACCCAGTGAACCCACCATGAGCCAGAAGGACATCAACGACATCTGCGCTAAGTCCACAAACAGCGTTTTGAAAGACTTCGCGTCGCTTTTCGGCTCCGAAGACGTCTTCAATACGTTCGCGCCTCCCAGAGTACCTGATCTCATCCCATACCCCGCCGGCATGCAGTCGTCTAAGGGCAAACTGACAGATGTGTTCAAGCAGAAGAACGCCTCGTTCTTTGATAGCCTTAGAGAAAAACTGGAACTAGGCAGTAGTTGCAACTTGACCTGCGGCAACTGTGGCCACGAGAGCAAGTGCCTCACAGAGCACGCTAAGCACCAGAAAAGTTGTGGGAAAGAGGCTGGTAGGAGACCCAACGTGGTGCCATTACATAACATTAGTTCTTCTAGATGTCAGTTCTGTAGACAGAGGTGTAAGAGTAGTACAGATTTGTATAATCACCTGCAGATATGCACTGAGGCGATGAAGTCGCAGAATTTGATACCCAAGGATGAGGATGATTCGGAGCATGAGTTGAAAATTGATGAAGATAATGAGCAGCTTAATGAAGTGAGTCTGATTTTTCATTAATTGATAGTTATTATTTATTTTGTACTTTTCACGTAGAAATAGTATTCCGACTGAATGATGGAAATCCTTTGGTGCATGAGGATTTAAATCCACGACCTGTATCGGTCATATACGAAGGTTTGCATAGGTGCTACACTACAAAAAATTCTATATCATTCTAAGTCCAATTAGAGCATTTTTCTCGAATTCAAAAACGTTCTTGAACAGAATAAACTATATTTAATTAACCAATAATGGGTGCAAAGAACATAAAACTTTTCGAAAAATGCATTCTAAAAATTTAAATAACCATTCAAAGTTGCTTAAAATTACCACAATTCAAAAATTGTTTTTTGTCATTTTCAACAAAGAACACCAAATTATACGTAGTAAAACTTACAATACCAGAAATCTATCGGATTGAGGTCAGGAAATCTTGCTGGCCATTTTTGAGGATCAGAAGCATTTCGACCGATCCAGCGATTTGGATAATGTTCATTCAAATACTGAATGACGCCTCTAAAAATGTGCGATGGTGCCCCGTCATGAAGAAACCACAAATTCTGTTTCCGTTGTAATGGCATGTTGTCTAAGGTCTGTTCCAAAAGTTCTGGTAGGTTATTGGCTAGAAAGCTAAAGTATCCTTCTCCTGACAACTTTGGGGGTAACTCGAGAGGGCCAATTACCTGATCGTCAAGTATACCCGCCCAAATATTTATTTTAAAACGTTGCTGGAAATAACCTTCACGAACGGTATGAGGATTTTCTTGGGCCCACGTGTGAGTATTATGGAAATTTAATATCCCGTCTCGCGTAAAACTACATTCGTCCGTCGCTTGAATGTTTTTAAAAAAATCCGGATTTTCAATGTTTTTGTGCAAAAACCACTGACAGACTGTTAGTCTGCGAGGATAGTCTTCTGGTAACAAGGCCTGCACTCGTTGTACATGGTAGGGATAAAGCAAATTTTCCCGTAGGATTCTATGGACTATGGTATACGATAGTCCTACGCGGCGGCCTAGTTCCCGAGTGCTGATATCTGCATTGATTTACACGATATTTAAAATTTGTTCCTCCTGCTCTACAGTAACATGTCTTTCACGAGTGCGAATATTAGTGGGCTGAGCACTTCCTGTATCTCGAAGTCTTTGGTACACTTGCACAAATGTCCTTCTGTCTTGAGCTGCAAAGTTTGAATTCTGACGAGCTTCACCGTAAACTAACAACATGTCGGCGAACTCTTGATTCCAGAACATTCTAAATAAACACGACGACGTACGCGAACAATAACTAACCATTGTTACCGTTTGCGATCGATTGCCGGTTCGATAAGAGTGATGATGACCCACGCGCTGTTGTCATGTGTGTTTTAAATATTCAATTTATTGAAACTTACTTACTGACTACAAATTTTGACTTAACTTAGAAAAACTTAATGCCATATATTTTTGTTGATTACCCAATTTAAAAACGTTTTAGATTAGATTATAAAAATTAGTAAGATTGTGGTGATTGTGGTCGATATAAAGCACTTAAAGTTGTAAACTATAATGCCATTTAGACAAAAATCTATTGACTTTTGGGACCATGGGTCATATGAACGTTTTGACTTGTTTTGAGCCCCCCTATTACCCATTTCAATAATGACTACCATAACGTTTACACCCTGTATACAGATATACAGATAACGTAATCTATAATAATAATTTTAGTGAAATAACAACTCAAAAAATGAACATATTTATTGCGTAGAAAGAACTGAGTCAATCTCCCCATCCCCACCTTTCAGTACTGTGAATTATGCTTTTTTTCAGGAACCTGAGATAAAGCCGCACCCAATGGAGAACAAAGTGTTCGTATGGAACGACATAATGGTACCGATGGACATCGAAGTGGATGACTCAATCTACGAGTACACCGAGGATAAAGTTGACGACAACGTCTCATTGGACCTGTCTACCAGGACCCAGTCGCCCATGGACAGCGAGAGCAGCTTCGTCGGGCAGGAGGTCAGTCAGCCGGTCAGCGGGGTGAGGCACTCTCCTCTGCCCACCAATGAGAAGATCCCAACGCATGGTAATGATATTTCAGTGGCGCAGCACAAGAGGGTCTTCAAATGTCCGCATTGCACCTTCTGGGCATCTACAGCCTCCAGGTATGTTATGATGGTCAAGTCAACGTCTAACGAGATGAGATAAGTCTCTTCTCTGTTGCTTATATCCGGAAAAAAATTAAGGGGTTTTAAAATAATATTGTGACGAATCATACTGTCGGCGCCATCTGTTGGGCGAGTCTCCTACTCGCTAGAGCTTCATGACCGATCTCTGCTTCTACGCGAATCACGACCGCACCAGCTAGATCGACGCGAAGGAACCTCGACAATTCGGGAATGCCGCTATGTGGCCCCCGATTCTTCTAGACTCAACGATGCGAACTATATACGAGTATAACTCGGCGGCCGGGAGATGGAGGCAGACTACCGAATACCTTGGAGTAGCCGGGCGAAGAGAAGTATAGTGCAGTCAATGGTGACATAAGAATTAGTCAGATATAAATAGTGGTGAATATAAATGTTTTATCCAGTTAAATAAATTAGTGCATTTCTTTTGTGGAATCCAGTGTTTTAATCCACACCCAAAAAGAACGCAGAAAAACGCTACAATATGATAAGTTGAGACTACTTTGCAAATGCAGTGTTTCACATAATATTTTCCTTTCTCCCGTGCGTTCCACAGTCTTGAGTTACGCTTGAAAACACACTTGACACTGTGATGTAGCAGAAATACAGAATATGAAAAAATATCTGTTTAAAATATCGAAATGAAATGTTGAAAAAATGAGTTATGGTACCCCAATGTTTCTATTTTTCATCTTACAACAACAATAAGTAAACGTTAAACAGTTATTTAAAACGCAATGTTTATGACAAGATATTTGATATTATGGTTATTAGGCGAAGGATCTAAATTTTCCAATAATTATCTTTCCGACTAGATCATTGGCTTCTGAATCGGTTTATAGCAACATCATTTTTACTCATCTTCCCGCAAGATTTTATCAAAAAGCCCCGCTCTAGTTCCGAATCTTCAATGCTGCTGGTCCTGATTAATAAACAATAAATATGTGAGGAAACTGGGTTGCGTTCGTAAATCACTTAGTAATGTGATACCGTACTCAGTAATGGAATGTGGATTGATAGATCAAATTTTACCCTGGAATATTTTGTATTTAGAACGCCTGAATATTATAAGAGCACTTGATGTCAGCCAACTTATTCTAACCTTGTTTTCTGCCACCCTTGTTTTTATTCTGCCTGCCAGTAATATGACACGATGCTCTTCCGTAAAATACACTAGTATATAAAAGTATAAAAGGCAATAAATATTATAATTATGTTACGTCGCTTATATTACCATATCTGTATCAACCTATTACATTTTCACAATTTAATTGTTGTTAACTCATGTATCGTGAAAAAAGTATGTTTTGCAATATTGGTGACCAAATAAAAATGTAAATAAACGGTGAAACATGAAAATTATAAGTGACAGCACTCTTTTTCCCAAAGTTTTGAACACGGTAAGAAAAGTGTTACAGAATGGCTACTTTGTTCTATTTACGAATGCTCCAAATAGTTACTTCAAACAATTACGAACGCTCAAGTTATTAAATTTTTATATGGAACTATCCCAGAACTGTTCTGACTCTGTACAATAGGATGTTGCGACTTCAGAGCCATATTGTGATTGCCTCTCAGTAGTTCATAACGGTTCTGAGTATCGATTTTCGAATTAATATAAAATTGTCGGGCAAGTGCAGCATTAATCAAATGTACTAAAATGTTTGTTTTTTTTTTCAGGTTCCACGTGCACATAGTAGGTCATCTAAACAAGAAGCCATTCGAATGCTCCTTGTGCGCGTACCGATCGAATTGGCGATGGGACATCACGAAACACATTAAACTGAAATCAGTCCGAGATCCTGCTCACGAATCAGCTAAAGTGCTGATGACGGATGAAACAGGCCGAAGAAACTATACCAAATACAACAAGTACCTGACAGAGATCCCTATCAGTAGCGAGCAGAGTATGGACACAAGCGGTAATTACCACTACTTTATGATAATAGGAATGTTCGACATTTTTCGTATTTCTCTTATTTTAATTAATATCGAGGCATTTTGTTATTAAAAAAGGGTCAAAGAAATTTGAGTGCAAAATAATAATATTTACGTCGACGGAAAGCATTTTAAAATCAAGGATCGACGCGAGGCTAGAAAATATACCTGTACGCAAGACTATACCGCGTGACGTCAGTAGCCAGACACGTGCTGTCGCCCTCATAGAGTACTTGTATCTTGTATTGTCTTGTATACGGAGTCAATAGTATACGAATAGGAATTTATATAAACTGGGACCGACGTTTGTGTACTTTATTTATTTGTGCTACCACAATGCTCCAAGGTTATCAGAAATTTACGCCATGTGAATGTGGAAATGGTGTACGAGTTTTTGGCAAATAATGCAAATTTAAATGAACCTCAGAGCAGCGGTATTAAAGTAGTTCGGTAAGTACCTATATGAAGCTTGTTTTTGTATTTCTCCGCAAAAATTGATACTGCTTTGCTTTAGTCTATTGAAAGCTAATAATATAAAGACATAATAATGCCTTCTCTTGACAATAATTTTGATTGCTATTTATCTCTGCTTTTTCTTCCTAGGTAAAATATGATGGAGTTTAAATTATCATACATACCTTTTTACCTTGTTACGCTATTAAGAGCCCCGAAATTGGTTCTTTTTGCATGCATAATGAGGCTTTATTGCACTATTCTGAAGTAAAATATAGTACCTAATATGTTTTCAATGAAAGAAATTCCAGGGATGTAGAAAGAATCTTATTTTTTTAGGGTCTATTGGGGATTACTTAAATTAGGAGGGGGCAGTCACATTATAAAATTTTATAGCTACCAAAATAATAGAGGGCTGCATTCGGGGGTGGGCAATTAAGCCAGGTTCGAAACGTTAACTAATATTGCGCTTAGAATGACTACGATCTCGGCAGTAAGCTGGTCAGCTTCGCTGTCACTACTTTCAGTACTGCTTCCACTGGCTTCATACGAATTAGATTCGGACGTTTCTGTTATTGCGGGACTTTCAAGATTTGCCCGTTCACTTTCCACTTGCAAACGTGTTTTTGGCCGCTCTGAAATCTTTTTAGCAAGCGCAGGAATTCTTATTGGCGATACAGCAACATGCATTACTTTCCGTTTTTTCGAGATTTGAACTGACTTGCTTCTAAAATGTACCTGTTTGCTTAGGCATGCCTTGTCACATACCTGTGACTGAACTTCTACTGTTAAAGGTTCAGGCAGTTCATCATGCTCCTCCTCAACAACTTCCACGGCTTCAGGCTCGGACTTTTCGGTTGAAGGCGTACCGCCGCTGGCTGCAAATATTTGGCGATGTCTTTCTGCCTTGCCCTTTTTTCGCTGAACACTCATTTCGTAAAGCTTAGTATTGTCTACCCAGTTGACATGCAAATTTATGAGGTGCAATATTAGGATTCATCCGGGCTCGAACGGTACTCATCTTGTATTGTAGATAGTTTTCCGTATCTTTTTCCAGGTCAAAATGACCTTCGCAGCAGTACATGGTCAACGTCGACTAATTTTACATCCCGTCGAGCTGCGTCAAACCACTTTTTACGTGGTGCTGCAGCTTTTGGAACACTCACAATTTTTTTTTATGGTGTCATACTTGACGTACTTGTAGATTTTGGCACAAAACACCACTTTCTGTTCGACATTTAATACCGTCAAAGTTCACAGAATTTAACAATAATCTGTCGTACCAGCTCTCACTACTCAAAACCGAGGCGTTGTTGTGAGAATGGTAAATGCAGCGGACCAGCTAGCGAGGTGTGTCTGGCTACTGACGTCACGCGGTCTAGTCTCGCGCACAGGTACGTTTTCCAGCCTCGCGCCGATCCTTGATTTTGAAATGATTTTAGTCTACGTAAATATCAATATTTTTGCTCATTTTTTTTATCGTTTTTTAATAACAGAACTCCTCGATTTAAGTAAAAATCACAAAATGGCGAACCTTCCTATTGTTTTATTCAACCTAGAATCGTTAAATAAAAAAGTGCCGTAGAAGGCGAAACTTAAACCCCAAAAATGGAAATGCCATTTTTCTGTCGAATATTTATAATAGGTAAATATCTATCTATAACTTATGAGCATCTTTGTTAACAAGATTTTTTCCTACTTTGATTTATCTAAGCAGGCTGGGTTAAATATAATTTCAAAAAAGGTAACTTCTGTTTTTCTTCACTGATTCTGCGTCATCTTGGGTCCATTCAAAAGAGCTACGCAGTTGAAACTCTGTCGCCAGTTATTTTTTAGCTTCTAGATGGCGGTCTACGAAAATAATTTTCCTAGATTTTATGAAAAGAACTAAATAATCTATCATATATCGTATTTTTGACAAATACCCTTTTTGTAGGTGGCTGCGGCACAAGGCCAAAACACCACCAACAGCACGACCGTTCCCCCTCCACCAGCGGCGGGCGAATGGTTGACATGACTAGGTTAGGACCACCCACCATGGTGCCTGTGACCGCTGACAGCACCGCCTTCCTCGCGAACATCACCGAGAAAAAGAGAGCTGGGGGTGGAGCGGCGAACAAGCAGACGCTCTTCAAATGCAAGAAGTGCAATTTCAAGTAAGTGAGCGAGATCTCGTATTTTAACGACTTCACTATGAATTTCAAAACATTTCCTTTGCATTTAATGATGATGGTCATGATTTATATGATCTTTCAAGATTATTTTTTCTGACTGACGTTATCCGAGTATCGATGAAATTGACAGCTTTGACGTTCTAGAGCGGCAAAGTAACATAGAAAGTGATATGCGAAAAAGGTGACACGCCACCTATGAGTAGTTTTCCAATCGCGGCATCTGTGAGAGAGAGTATAATTTACTTCTAAGAAGCCAATCAAGGATATCGAACCACATAGCGGTCTCATGCCGTCAGCATTTGACGATCGTCACTGGCTGAATAGGATCTGTTACCCTATCGTCTCTGTGATATTAACCAACCGTACTACAACGTTATTCCATGCTTTTTAGCAACCCTCAGTACGGTATAGGTCTTGTGATTTTTAGACCCAAAGCAAATGAGAAAAAATGGGTTTATGTAAAAGCTAAATATTGTTAAACTACCGGTTCCCAGCGTCTCTGAATGACAGTGTTGGCTTCTTTGAAGCCAAAGACATAGGCGACATTTAGTATTGTTGTCACTCAGGGGAGTACTGTATACATGTGGTTTTGTTCGAAACGACGGAAAGCAAACAGATCCTATCCAGCCTATGGAAAATGATATCTGAAAAAATAAGCGTACAGGTGTGTCTATTAAATATCAGCGTACCCTAAAAATGATTCAAAAAGGTTTTAATATGATTTAAGGAAGTTCAAAATTATCCATACCTGAGGTCAGATGGTCAAGTGGTCAAAACAGTAGCTCAGGCAACGACATTGCGCCTGAAAATTATAAACAAACGTGCTTTAAACTGGGCAACCCAAGCCCTTGATAACCTAGACAAAAACGGTATCAGTGCGCTAATGTAGGGGTAATGCTTGTTGTCCAGTATCCTTTTTAACGTTAATTTATACAAAGTGATTCGTTTCTATATACACTGAAAACCAAATACCACTGGCATCGTAATGTGTACGTGAGAGAAGCGTGCAATACGTGTGTTAGAAAAAGATAGAATCACCTCGTTGCTTAGCAACCTGAGTAGGAGATCGCGGATGCCATCGGCGCACTCTTTCTAACATACATATTGTACGGTGCCCCGTTTGAAAGCATTGGTTGAAATGTTTCACAACATTTCGAAACAAAATGTTTCAATCTGTCTGAGACCGGCCATAAAGTTGCAACTATTTTGAAAAATTAACGACGTGACGTTTGCATGATGTTTTTGGGGTTTTTCTAATAGGTTGTAGATAAAATGGGAACATAATGGCAGTAGGATGATACTGGAATTCGGAATGATATCAATAAATATGCACTGCAAAGTTGTTCTTTATTTTAGAAGGGCAAGAAGCTAGTGCTAGCAGATATAGGTATATGAGTAAGCTAAACAAGTAAACTTAAGTATCTAGCTCGCAAGTCAGGCAGGTTATACACATATATTTACTGAGGTGTTAAATTGTCAAAAAGTTGTGATTCGAGCATTAAGTGTAAACGCAGTACTATTATAATTTACAAAAGTAACGTCAGCTCTGGCTCAACTCCATTTCCAATATGAGCTTTCAGGTTGATTCACATATGTCGGAATGTTTGGAAGAGCGCCCTTATTTCATATGAAAGTTAGGTTTATTTTTAGTGATAGGCTATCTTATAATACTGTGTGTTGGCCAAAAACCTCTAAAATGTCGCTGGAACTACAGAGTTGTACTGGTGTACGTGGAAAACATTATTTGTTAGAGGACACTACCTAATATCACAGTTCAATAGCTTTTTTCTTCCGTAAAACTTCTTTCCGGCATGATTTGAACCGCAAATCTTTGATTACGGCTTAACAATAAAAACCTTCTATTGTTTAAATTGTACAAACATCATTTATAATGATAATTGCAACGTCCTTACATTTTGTTGGTCAAACAAAAAGAGAAGCGCTAATACCCCAATACATACAACAGTGGCTACAAATAGCTTGAATAAACTAAAGAATTGATAGTGTATAAATATACGAATACCTGCATATATTCGAAAAAAAAACGACGTACTCCATAATATTTACATAATTATTTATAGTTCTCTGGCAGTTATTGAAATAAACTTACTATACTGTGCGCAACGTTCAAATTCTGGATTATGAAAATGTCGCTTTTTGGAAAAATTGCAATAAATGATAGGTCTGGTTTCTTTTACTTTGACCTTGATTGCGTCTATATTGGAGTGACCAACGTACCTGCTCAAAGTCCGATACGAAAGAAATTCGTTTAACTTTGACTACAAATGGTCGAACGAAGAGCGGTGGATCAGAAAGACTACCAAAGAATAAGTTCCAAAGGTCGTCAGATTTTAAAACTTTGACCATCAATTTTGCGTCTCATCAGCTGTGTAGAAATATTAGTAGAGTACGATTTCAATTTTTCTACTGCCTTATTTAGGAAATTGACTTTTCCTATACAGGTCGTTCTGAATGTTGGCAATTTCTTTCCTTTTACTTCCTACGCCACTGGGTGAGGAAGAACTGTAATGTCTAATACTTTCGAAAATGAGATATTATTGTTTTTGTATGTTATATGACATGTACATCACGAAAAATTTCCGTATAAACTTAGAATGCTAAAAAAACGTTTTAGATCTGCCTAATCCTGTTGTCTAAGCTCACCGCCCGACGAACCGTTCAGGCTGACTAATTTATCCGTACTGTAGCGCACAAAACGTATGCATGGCATGAACGATAGGATGGGCAGTAATTACCGGTAGGGTGAGGAAGGAATGTCTATGAACTAATTGTATGGGCCTGTTTGACTGACTCCTTTCTCAGAGGGGTCTAGTTTGCTGAACATAATCCTTTATGAACTTGATCCGTGTAATTTCTTTGTTTACATGTTCGTAACTAACTATTTTCTCATAGGATTCATGAACTGATGACGGCGTTGGTAGGAAGTGCAAAATCAACTAACTTTTTCCATTTTCTTGAAACAAATATGTTTGAAATAATAAAGGTGATGTCCGGTAAAATAACAGCGAAATAGTAAAAACGAAATTGAAGAAAGTTACTCCCTTTTTATATATATATCGAAGCAGCCGCGCAGGCCTAAATGCCGGAACACCGCGGCTGCTATGATGATGCCAAAGAAATTTTATTAATACGATTTTTGAACTGCCTAAGGTTAGTAGAACTGGGAAAAGCTTCCTCTTGTAGATTGTTCCACAATCTCGTCACCCTCGGGACAAAGGAGCGGTCGTATCGGCCAGTTCTGGATGTACGAAGTTCGACCCGGTTAGGATGGGACGCCAAAGTCAGGCGGGTCTGTCTGGCAGGCACATCGCGCGGCGGCATCATGGAATAGAGCTCTAAGGAGTTTTAACACCTGTACTGCATAACATGAATATTTAAGGGCATTCTATAGCGACTATTCGACAATAATAACACGTGCTTAACACCGTTTCGAATGCGTGTAATAAACGTAAAACCGATTTGCGTGCATGGAGTAACAGCACGTATCGGTCTTTCGTCGCGGTTAGAGTCAACAAATGAAAACATCGTTAAAACATTATTCAATATTCCCACTTATCAATAGCAGAAAAAGTATTATCGTCTTGGCCGCGATTTCAGATTACCTTTAATAACTATGCAACCAATTGTATGCTTTGCAAGTTGTTACTCAGCCATAAAAAGCGTACATGCAGAGTAGAATCTGGTAACCTTGGACCCTCGTTTGTATGTACAACCAAAAGTAAAAATAATTACGCCGTTCCGACCATTACATGGAAGAATGCAACAAGCTTTCCTAAACAAAATTATCTTTGAGCTTTGCCCAATCCTCTTAGAACCTTTATAAAGGGTGTCCCAAATTACAAGCAATATTTGAATCATAAACGTGTTTAGCTGGACGAACTTTACCTGACGCTATCCCTGCAATTAACCCATACAAAAATATAACCACGAACATAAATAAAATAAATAAACATCAATGAGGCTAATATAAAAAATATTAGACATAACTAATCTAATTACTCTAATAGGCGAATGTACAAACTGTTTTATTGGCAGGAGTGAAAGATGATCTTTTTAAATTTGAAACTCTGTTGTCAAACGTTAAATATAGAGACAATTATAGAGGAATCTCATTAAAAAGAAATGGATTTATTAGTTTTTCTTTAAAAAACGACTTAAGTATATAACATAGTGAACATTTTTTATACAATTTTGTAAACAACCTTCTTTCTGAACAGACGAATAAACACGATCATAAATTATCTATTAGTCTATAACAATAATTTTTTGTAAGCGTTTTATAGATATAGATCTAGAAAATTGATGGTTCTCTCATATTCGTTTGTTCCTTGTTTTTAGAAAGATATTCCATATACCCACTCAAAACTGCATATTGTGCCACATTATACTGAAGAAGATCGATAAGCGGAGTGGATAAAGAAATAATCTACTCCTTTGTCTGGCAGGTTAGGGAAATCTATTATTAATTTAGTTCAGCATACACCAGACAATAAATAAAAATTTCATGATATACGCCTACTTCTTTATAACTATGTCCACGTTGGTTTACTATTATTTTCAGTTATTTAGAAAATTGTGGTTTCCAATGCATATGCCAGGTTTTAATCTTTGACCAATACCTGAAGCCATATGAACAGAATGAATAATTTTACTGCCGTTTCGACATGTGCCTTAAAAATAGAAAAGAACTAGAAAAGTTTGGCGGTTTTAATGCCATGAATCTCTGTTACGATATTTGCCTATCTCTATGAAGTTGTTAAAATTAATAGCCCAGGAATTCGCTTTCGCAATAGTCGATA
Source organism: Acanthoscelides obtectus (assembly GCA_963669975.1). Lineage (NCBI taxonomy): Eukaryota > Metazoa > Arthropoda > Insecta > Coleoptera > Chrysomelidae > Acanthoscelides > Acanthoscelides obtectus. The sequence continues at coordinate 95,862,207 of CAVLJG010000005.1, forward strand.
TCATATTCCTAGCGGAAGGATAGTCTTGCACTTTCGCAGATAAATGAAGCAGCCATTCTGTCAGTGGTGCATTCACATCAAGTAATCTGAACTGACACGAAGATACTAGGACGTAAAAAGTCGCTGTAATCAACTATATCTTTGCAGAGCTGAAACATTCATCCTGTTCAGCAAAAATGCTGACCCATCAGCTTTCTTGTCGTATTTGCAATAGTTGCTACCATATCGCAATGTATGTATAAAAAAGAAATGAATGAACTCAGACTGCAGACCAAGTGATATTAAAGGCATTGTACGAGCTGGGACGACTTTATGAATGAGTATCGTGTTCAGCTCAAGCCAATACATATCAGTGCGATAAATGCATCAACTAAAAGACGGTGTCATTTAGCTTGATTAAGTACTTCGCGGATTCATCTACGTACAATATTTCCCATACGTACAAGCTCTAGGCTGGATTGTAGTATTTTACTCCCTACGCCATTGAGCGAGGATGCGATTGCGAAAACTTTCGAAAATATGTTTTTGCCTTTCACTTATTTCCGTCGGTCTGACTGTCTCTCTGTCCGGTAATCCTTCGCCACTCTATAATAAGGAAAGTACGGCTCGAATGTAGATGAAATTTTTACACAAGTTCATTACTACATCCGTATCAGTATGATTTTTGAAAAAAATTATGGGTAAAATATTCGGGGGGAAAGTTGTATTTTTTGATGTAAGCAAATTTATACGCTCCCAACTCCGTAATTCTACTCACCTATTAGCCATATTTCACATATCATAGGTTTATCTGTACATTTGTCTTTAAAACTTAGAAAGATAGAGGAATTTTCGTCTCCTCTCTCCTTCTACTATCTGGGCGTAGTAGCACCTGATATAACGGTCTACTGATGATGGCGTTGCATAGGAGTCAAACTGCTAGACACCATTTACTTGATTTGCACCACAATAAAAATTTCTTATTGAGAATTCTTGATATACAAATGTTATTTGAGAAGTACGCAACTCAAAAAATCAATATTTTGTTGTTTGAGCCGTCTCGATCAAATGGTCATAAATTCGACTGAAGTAGCTATGGAACCGTTTGAACTTTTTGTTTTTTGCAAATACAATGGAATTGATTTTTTTTTAAAATACTTTCTTAATTTCAGCTATTGAATGTGCTTAATATAACATTGGAAATCGAATCACCATTTCACAAGTTATCGAGCATATAAGACAATAAATTCTACTGAAATACTACAAAATCGAATGTTAGTGCATGTGGATCGGTTTAACTTAATATAAATGTTTTATAATTGTCTAGTCAAGATATTTATTGCACAATTATTATTCGTGACACTGAAAGACTGCTCAAATGTTATCGCATTTTAAGACGTAATTTATAAAAATAAAAAGAATGTTAATAGTAATCCATGGAGTGTACATGTTATCGATAACGACACCGTTTATCTTATAATAGGTAGATAACTTGATAGAATATCAATTGATCGAATGCTTCAAGGCTTAAAAGTTAAAATTTTTCTTCGAAAGAGAACAATGGTCATGAGTTGCGACATACTTGAACGTTGAACATGTTTGCATGTTTGATACGATTGTAATTTTTGATTTCTTCCTGTAAGCAACTTGAGTTTCTGCAATTCCGATAAATAATGTGATTGTCAAGTAGTTTGCAAAATATTCACAAACGTCGCATTCTGTTTATATTAAACCAGAGTATTTGCATGGATCATAATAACTATTCCAAAAAAAAACACTATTTTAGAAAAAATTGAACAGACAGATTACACGACGGAATACTATTTTCAAAACTAAATGAAAATCTCCAGCCAGATACAAGCAGCAACCTCACAAATGTTAGTAATTATTTCTCATTATGCACTTTTCGGTAACAATATTTTGAAATTGGCGATTTTTTATAATAGCAGAATTGACCGCTGTATCAAATTGAATATGTAAGACCTTATTTTAGAGGTCTCTTTATCATTTAAAATTCTTATCTGAACCACTTTTACCAATATTTGATAGTATTTGGAATCCACACGAAAAAAAAATGTTTTCAATTTTGACGTTTAATAAAAAGATAGCTGACAAAAACTTTTGTATCTCTCAATGAAGGATATTTTCATTTACCATCAAGAACATAGTATATTGTAAATTCATTGTGAATCTCATCTATATATTTTTTCCGAAACTCTAGAAATTCTGGTGTAAGGGTACAACATATTGTTGAGTATTGTACGATAGTCCTGCATCATCCTCTATAGTATTAGTCAATTATACCTTTTATATTCCACAAAAATATGTATGATCGAATATCGCAAAGAAGTGTGGGTGCGGATCCGGTCTGAGGTGTCTGTGAAATGCATATAGATACACAGTATTGTTACAATAGAAGAATGACCGTAGCAAAAATATCCTTCGCTGTCATGGGAATGATTCAGTCAAAGTGATTGCGCCCATTTCTTATTTATTCGATTCACCCATTGATCCAGTTCTTAGGATAATTTGAGTAAAATTAAGTATTTGAAATTTTGGATAATACCTACAAATGTAGCAGCAGGGTTTATGTAAGACGTGCTCAAATTAAAGATTCATATTCAAAGTATGTCCTAGAAAATATTCATTACATTACATATTTGAGAATCTAATTTAAGTGAAAACTCGTAATACCATTATCTATTTTTCCTTATTTGAAAATATGTACCTCCATGTCACAAATATCTTAAAATGATTTCGAATGGTTTTTGCTTCTCATAAAAAAGTCTGGTCAAATTTGAATTCTGCTTTAAAAATAGACTTTGTACTGTGGTATTATTCTCACTTTAATGTTATCTTTGCCCAAACAGTATTCACAATTATTCAAAATAATTAGTACCTACTTATTCAAAATATCTAAGCATTGAAATATACTAAGTGACATATAAATCCGAACACCCAGTTTAAATGGTTTTATTTTAATAAAATTTTGTATAAGTACTTAATGAAGCATAATAAGTAAATGATAAAAATTTCAAAATGATTGCACTGCTTTAAAGCCCTTAGACCTTTAATAATGTGTGGATGCACCCTGATGTGCTACGCATTCTCCAACGCGCCTAGGCATGCTTCTGATGAGGTGGTCAATGTCCTCCTGTGGTATCTCATTCCAGGCAACCACCAACTCCCCTCGAAGCGCTTCTAGAGTCTGAGGAGGACGTTGCAAATTGAGCAATCTCCTACCCATCATATCCCACACGTGCTCAATTGGGGATAAGTCGGGAGATCTTGGTGGCCATGGTAACAATGTGACATCATTATGTTGAAAGAAGTCTACTGTGACTCTTGCAACATGTGGTCGGGCATTATCTTGTTGGAAAGTTGGATCTGCCAGGGTGTCAGATAGGGTAAAAGATGGGGTTCTAGAACTTCGTGTATATAACGCTGCGCATTCATGTCACCTCTGATGAAGATTAAAGGTGACCTGGAACCATAAGCTATAGCACCCCAAACCAGAACTGCAACAGTGTGATGAACATGTCTTTCAACAAAAACTGTGGATTCCTCCTTTCACCACGTCGCCTTCTAACCCTGGCACGACCATCGTGCATGCCTAAACAAAATCGAGACTCGTCACTAAAGACAATACTGTTCCATCCTGATCCCAGAGTGACCGTTGTCTGCACCACTTAAGGCGATTACGTCGGTGTTCTCGAGTTAAAGGGAGGACTCAGTGTGGCCGGTATGAAAACAAGCCAAAACTTCTCATTCGTCAGTAAACACTTCGCATGCCAATAGTCTTCCGCGTTCTGCAAACCATTCATTTGCAATGGACCTGGTAGTGGAGAAACGGTCCCTGAAGGCCAATAATCTTAGGCGGCGATCTTCACGGTCTGTTGCTCTACGGCGGCGTCCAGTGCCCCTTGCTCTTTGCGTACGGCCTTCTCGAAGCCATGCCTGACAACAAATAACCACAGTGTCTACGCTTCTTTGCACTCTAACTGCAATTGCCCGAAAAGAAAGTCCAGCTTCCCGAAGTCCCACTATACGGCCCCTATCAAACTCACTAAGTTGACAAAATCGTACAGGTCTCCGTACTCTAGGCATCGTAACCGATCGTAAAGGATGTCAAGAACCAAAATCCGCCAACGTTGATTCTTTACTGCGGCTGAAATATTCATTTTTAGAGCGTTAGTGAATTAAAAAAAAGCAGTATAAAAACCGGAATGTCCAACTGATAAGGCTGAAAATTTTTTCACTTGTTATTTACAGTAAGATAAATACATTCACCAACTTTTATTAAAATAAAACCATTTAAACTGGGTGTTCGGATTTATATGTCACTTAGTATAGTATTGCTACTTCGGATGAACGTATGTACATACATCCATAATGTTCATAAGTACGTGTCACAAAAATCATTTACACTTGTTTACCGAAAACTTGGATATGAATCATTCATGTTTTGTATTCTTGTTTTCCAGCTTTTATTTGTCTTTAACACAGAAGACTTGTCAGGATAATGACGTTCATTATTATGCGTTGTATAATGGAACTGTGAGAATTTCAATGACAGATTAATGACGGAGTTGGTAAATTAATAGGAATTAGTCACATTCCGATGACTTCTGATGAATTCTCAAAATTCCGAGATTAATCGCAATAAAGAGTATCATTATGATGTAAGCTACAGTGTTGCACTCTTCAGATTTCCAACATCCTGAATTACCTACTGCAATTATACTGATTTGAACACTTAGACACACTAACGCGGTTTTTGAATAATAACAAGTTGTAAACAATGATTTCAAATATGTATTCAAAAGTACACAAAATATGACATTGTCGCTTGAGAGAAGTTTGGCCTTCAAAAAACGGCTAGCTGTAGGCCAATACTTAAACTAAATTAGCTCTTCGTTTCTTTTTTGGGAACAAAGTTTCAGTCCCCTGAGAAAACGTCCGAGTCGTAACTCATTTGAAAGAAACCTGGATGGACCATTTTGGGACCAGAAGCTTTTTTTGTGTTGACCAATTCCACTCCTGTTATTAAGCTGGGACATTGTCATGTTTCAAACTTTTGTGTCGTGCTGGTTCTAGTACGTACTAGTCATTGTTATGTAACTTTAAAAACATTTTTAAGAATAATACATATCGTCGGCTTACTGACAAAACCAGATAACTTACATTTTTATCCTTCTGAAATATGAGGATTTTAAACTTTTTTTTCTTTTTTTGGATGTATACATTTTAGCTATTTGACTCTTCCGATTCCGGTTCTTCCTAGACATCAGGAACCTCAGCTGCTGGTCCTGGAATAAGATCCTTTGCTTCTTTGGAGGTCGGACTTGCAATAATAATGGTATTCCTCAGTAATAACATTACTTCTACAAAGTTTAAGCAAAACTTTCTTTTTCTTCATTGATAATGGTCTAAACGCATCTGTTATTTTAATTTGGCTTGGCAATATAGGTTGTCTTTTACCCAAAACGTTTATTTCTGTATAATCGGATGTATGATCGTACCTATCCAAGGCTTGGATTTAGTATACTCGTACTTGGATCACTTGATTTTACGACAATAAACCTTTTCCACCGAGTTATTCTTTAATTTATCTTCAATTAGAATTTTTGATGTCATCTAAATTTAAAAAATCTTTATGCTTCAACTCTTTAATGTTATACGGTTTTTTATTCGATCTAGACGTTCTGGCCATGCGGAAAATTGTCAACCAGTCCTGAATTGAATAAACAGGAACGAACTTCTGTGCCTTTTCAATTGCACTGTGCATACCTTCGACTTCCATAAAGCTGTGCCCAGTTTCTGAAAACTCTTGCACTATCACTTGAATGTTCAAAAGAGCACCAATATTTTGATTGCGATTTTGACCGCTACACGTGTCCGAAAACAACGGTAGTTCGCTGACATGAGAAGATAGCTGATTTATGTAATTGTATAAGCAGGCGCCAATTTCTAAGCTACCTCTCTTTCTATTTAACTCTGTTCACGTGTAGAAAAATGCTGAGTTGGAAGGGGCCACTACACTAACTGCCACATAACTGAAATAGCCACTGATATCGATTCACACCGGTATCTACAACAAAAACCCGAAATGCGGTACTTGTCTTATTCTGACTCTAAAATTCTAATATCAGCACTAAAACAAAACTGTTAAAATGAGATAAGTGCCGTATGACTTATTTTCGCTGTTAGAAAACTAGCAATCTCATACGATAAATAATTTGAATGTTGTTAATCTCAAGTGCTGTCTTTAACGGTCTGATGTTGCATTTATTTCCTGTTAGCATGAAGATTCTGGTTTTGCCAGAACACAGATTATACCATTTTAGATACGTAACCCAAAAATGACAAAAATGTACTTATCTTGTTTTGGCAGTAACCCGACGATATGTGGAAAGTCTAGGCGACTCTTAACTCTTAAAATATTAATAACGACAAAGCCGTCGACCTCAATTTTAACTCGGCAAGTTGTGACTTTACGTGGCCGATTACAAAGTACTTTTTGCTATTTTGATTATTATTATTATTATATTATTAAAAGTTACTTCTCAATACGGCATTGCGATTAATCGCGGCGATTTTGCGGGTTGGTAGTAATTTTTTTTGTAAAGCCTGAGCCTCAAGCTTAAAGATGTACTCTTTGACACTTAACATATTTTTAAAGGGTAGATAACATTGACTATGTGTACACCGTAGTTAGCCAAGCGCTTAGGTAGCCACATAGCACTATAGTGGCTATGCGCATATAAGCCTTTGGCTACCAAAAGTGTAGACATAGCCATTGGTTTCAATGTTTCAATATCCGCCCATTTCACAGGTTTTTAGATCATATTTCCAAACAACACTCATGGTTTTCACAAACACCGAAAGATTATTATTTTAGGAGATAGGAGTTAGTCAACGCCTCCTAAAAATTATTCTGGATAAAATGAGATACAGTAGCGTCATCTATGAGAATTTGTCACATTTGTTTCTGTACTTATTATATATATATATATATATATATATATATATATATGCAGGGTGTCCGCAAAGTTTGAAATGCCGTAAACTGAAATAGCAAAAATGCACATAGTTGCGAGTTGTTAAGTGGTATTGGCGTATGTATTACTATATATAACTATTATGTATCCATCAAAGAAAGAGAAAAGTATGCAAAATTATTGCAGGCATGTATAGGGTCCAAACGTAAAGCTTGGAATTAATGTATTTTTTAATTTAACTGTCATGACCGAAAAGAAAACAACTGTCTATTGTTGTTTTTACTAGAAGTGTTTTATCAAGAAATTATATAGTACTCGAAATGTGTCGTAAAGGGGCATTTATAAAATAGGCTTTTAAAAAATGTCTGGACACATTAAAACGACAATTTGCATATGCGTACAAGTATACCTAACCACCGCTTGAACAGTGACATTAGTGTGCAAACAGTTAATTTTAATATTAGTTTAAAAAATGAATAGTTAGGTGGAGTTGAAAGAAAAAGGATTTGAATACATAATAATACAGGGTGTCGGCAAAGTTGGGGTTTTCCTTTACACGACGTGTAGATCTTGAAAACATAAGCAATTTTTCTTAGTACCATATACACCAATGTCTTAAGGGAACCGAGATAAAGGGCTCTGCAACATCAAACATATCTGAATACCGTCCTGTAGCCGCGACCCGCGACATCCCCGAGTGGTACTAGGACACTAGCTCAACCCGACGACAGAACTGGGTCGGGGTCAGTGTGTCAGGTCAGTATGCAACCTTCAACCGACGGTTACGGTCACGCGTGTAGAGGTAAACGAACCCGTATAATCGAATGCGTTTCAAAAAAAATAATAATGGCACACTCATACACCAATAATGAACTCGTTGATATGTTGTTAATTTATGGCGAATGACTTCAAAATGCTACAGAGGCTTCGCGAGTGTATGCAGATCGTTTCCCTAGACGACATCATCCAAGGCCCGGCAGATTTGTGTACCTGGTCCACAGAGTCAGGGATACGGGCCATTTGGAGGAATTTCGAGGTGGGCACAGTAGGATTCCTAGACAACCACGAATGGTGCAAGTTGAGGAAGAACTACTGAATCGCGTAGACGAGAATCCCTCAACAAGCACTAGAGACGTGGCTAGAGAAGTGCAAGTATCAAAAACTAGTGTGTGTAAGTGTGGCAAACGCTGCGTGAAGAGGGGCTGTATCCGTTTCACGTCCAACGTGTACAAGCCCTTCAACCTGACGATTTTCCAGCAAGAGTGCGGTTTTGTGAGTGGTTGTTGCATCAACATGACAATAATCCAGACTTTTTGAAGTGCATATTGGTGACAGACAAATCTACGTTCACGCGTAATGGGGTGAATAACTTTCGCAACACTCATGAGGGACTCCATTCTCAAAGCCTGCACCGATGCTTGGCTATACCTATAAAGTACGTTTACCTAAAAACTGAAAACGCGGCAACGCCGTCTTATTTGTTACCTCTGTTCGTGGTCTGCACCACCGCCGGCGTCTGCTCGGTAGCGCATCAGCTGATTTCATTTTCTGTTGGAGCGGTATGATTTCGGGCAGAGACGTACTTAGCCCTTCTCGTCAACTGGAGAGTGAGTACTTTTTCCTTTATTTTTTGTTTACTTGGTCGCCCTCGTTTCACTACACATTACCTTTGTTATTTCAAGGGTAGTTGTTTCTGAAAAGGAAAACCCCAACTTTGCGGACACCCTGTATATATATATATGAGCATATAGTCAGCGCTATCTATGAGACACTAACATTTTCGAAGTATATATAGAAGATAGAGAAACTGTTTAACGCATTCTTATATAAGTCGCTACGATACTTGCGAATATAGCATTAAGTTGGCTTTCATCAGGTAGAATACGTTAATCAATGCTTAAAAGCAACGACTCTGTTACTCATGATGTTGTATGTTGTTATAGGGACGTCTCTCGTGAAATCCTGCTCCAGCACGTAAAAGGCCACTACCAACACCAGCACGCTACTTCATCACCCGCGCCTGCGCACCCTTCATTGATGACGCCATCGTCAACATCCGCAGACACGTCATCATCACCTCTAGGGGCCTGTTCCACGTCCACGGCGGTTGTTCCAGATGACAGCTGCTCACCGCAGGATCTCAGGATAAGGGGTACGAGTCCTGATAGAGATGAGGCAAGTGTAAATAACATCACCGGAAAGGGGGGCTGCTCCACCTCAGCCGGCGGATACGCGCCCTTCCGGTGCGGCCATTGCAACCAGGTATCTAACTGGAAGCATGTCATACAGGTATACTAACATTTCGCATACTAACATATTATTAACTCTCCGTCTCTTAATAGACCAAAAAACAGAGCTTTTAATGTTGCTTCTTCCATTTGAAAAATATCAATTTCAAAAGCAAATCTTCAATGCGTCGGACATCTGACAATACCTGCTATTTGACATTTTTGTCCAACTTGAGGTATATGCACATTTTTCTGTGTCTACTACAGCGCACATTGTGGTAGAGTCCTCCAACTGCAGAAAAAATTAGTTTTTGAATTATTCAGCCAAAACAATACCTACCACTGGCAACACGTCTGTCAATGAGCGGCAATTCCAGTTATCTGACAATGACGCGTGCTATTTTTCTTAACTTTGCAATGAAACACGACGTTGTGATTTCTCAGAAATATCTCACCAAAGGACACACCCAAATCGAATGTGACTCTGTACACAGTTGCATTTAAAGAAAACTGAGAAATAGAGTTATTGAATTACCAAATAACTATGTTAAGGCGTCAAAACTAGTACAAAACCAGAGCCATATGAGGAGATCCAATTGAGTTACGACTTCTTCAAGGACTACTCTCGAACAGAGGTGCAGCGATACTCAACAATTAGACCAGGCAGCGACAATGTAGTCGCGGACATGAAAGTACTATGTTATAATCCCGATGGATAAATTGAAGGGAAACTAGACTTCAGTGTCGAGCCTCAGGAGATGCCTATGAGACCAAAACAGCTACCCGTCATTTCAGATTATAAGTGTTATATCTAAGGACTGTCACATGTTTTACGACAAGTTGCCATATGTCAAGGAAAGAAGCTGAACGTTCATTTAAGGTGTAAATCCCAATACATGCTATTATCTTTTTGATTTTTAAAAGCATTAAACTTTTAATTTGATATAATGAATAACAGTTTTTCTAACACGAAAATCCATGTGTGCATCATAGTACAATATCTGATAACTGCAAAGAAAGTTAGCAGAAATATCAGCTATCTGCACTAATTTTGTCAATTAGAGCTTCATTTAAATATGTGTTAAACGTCATTTATTTTTTGTGACCAAAGTTGTAGAGTCTTAAGGGCGGTAGTATAAATTGATAAGGTTTTTTTCGTTCCCTATAAAATTACGGTTCCTGTATATAGCAGGTATTCTCAGATGTCCGACGAACGCTTTCTTAACTGCTTCACGAAAGTACTCCAACAGCCCTAAGAGCTGGATTAGGTCCTGAACCTTTCAGTGATGTGGTGGAAAAACGATCAAAACAATCCATCAGACAATTCCCCAACAAAAAGTCCACAAAATTGGTTGACCATTCTAGGTCGTGTCAGGTAAAAGCGAGGGTAAAGGAGTTTATAAAAAATCTGTACTGAACAGAAACTTGCTTATATATAATACTAGGATAACAAGATCATGTTGAGCTTCCAGTTTATACCGACAAATGAGGCTCTTGAGGGGCCGTGCAGAAAGCACAATTAAAAATTCTGATATACGTTTATGTTTATGTTACTGTGAATCCATCATGTCTCATATAACGCAAACAGACCGATCGACGGTACCACTGACGGATTGTCCACAGTCTTTCAAATTGAATCAAGTTTTCAAATACCTGTTTCTTGGTCCACTTGGTGTTTTACATAAGCTGCTTCGCTTTGGAATCACGGGAAATTTTTGGTGCTGGGCTCCATTAATTTATTTTCACCCATGATTGGCGAGGGCTATCATAACTCTATGCTCGCGAAAATATGTTGCTATACCATACCTCATTATACGATCGATGTGTATCCTTTACCCTGTATTGAAGACAAAGAACCGAGAGGTTGTTCTATTATTAATAGAACATTATTAGAATTTATTAATAGAACGACCTGTCCATATTTGGCGGTCTATCCATCTACAGAGTGAATATATCACTGATACCATTTACACCAATTGTGGATGTTGTTATCGTCATACATGTTGTTGCTGGAGGGTGTTCTATACATCTGTTGATTCAGGTGGTACCACCTACCATCGCATGAAAACCAGAGTATAAGTTTAAGGGTTTACATTACCCCAAGGTCCTTGATGGTGACACAAGAATATGCACATGTGCGCATACCACATGCACAAGAACTTTTGCGTTGTAAAGAATACTGTAATCAATGTTTTGAGTCAGAAGGTCTACCTTTGCTGTTGTCGTGATCTTTGATCCAGCATAATTATGTCAAGGAGATCACATACCATTAACGATGATAATACTGGTATGTACATGAAATTTGAACTTTTTATGTACTACAACGGAAGAAAATTGATTAACTTATTGTTATTGATAGGAGTCCAAAAGTTGCTATGGACCTATTTTTCGTGATTCCAAGTATGATATAAATAGGTCTTCAAAGGCTAAACCGTATTATTTAGGTTTTTATCAACTGCTCATACAACCTCAATCAACACGGTAGACTTTGCGTCCTCTATGCAAACTTAACGTTCCCATTTGTGAGACTGTGTTTTGTCACTCTTTCTGAACAATACATAGATTCGAGGTATAGACAAAATAAGATTTATCATTAGAAATAAAAACATAAATAAGTGAAATAAATTCGTAATCTTTGATTGAACATGCTAAATGCATGGATCTCAAGAAGGGCCAAACTCTTTCTGGACATTGAGAAAAATTGTATGACGTGAATTGATTTACTTTGAAGATGTAGCTACTTATATATAAGCATGATAGCATGATGTTCCAATTTGCATGTTCTCGAGGAAGTTGTTTTGGTAATTAATATATATTAATATGTTTTTATATCTTCATATCACGGCATGCGATAGTTCTTGTTTGTACCATTCCGTGATTAATTATGTACCAAGACGTCTTTCTTTTTAACATAATAAACTTCAAACCAAAGAAGGTTGGTATGGGGTTTGCGTAATCAAAGAAAAAGTAGAGTCCAGGAGCTTTAACCAATGCATGACTCTACAGAGTGATTCAGAAATGCGTGGCAATATTTCTGAAGTAGGAAGTACACTCAAAAATTAAAACAGTCCTATAAACAAGAGGTTCTTAAATGTCCCACTACCAAAATACAGCATTTTGTAACTTTATACGCCACTGTTTCTAAAAAGTCAGTGACGCAAAAACAATTTTCTATTTTCTGCTATAGTGATCAAGATTTACCTATATCTACGTCACTGGAGTAGTCTCAGAAATGAAAACTTTTGTATCTATTGGCTATGCTGTTAGTACTACATGTACAAAATTATGTCATTATCTTAACACTCTCCGAAGAAATATATTTTTTTTCGGTTTCAAAATTAGTACTCAATACCCTGTATTTTGGTAATGGACCTAGGCTTATAATAACTTTTTTTGTTCTTTTTGGATGCACTTTTTACGCAATTGCTATATTTTTCTGGATCGCTTTGTATAAAGGCTTATATCCCAACCGATAAAGAATATCATGCTGAATTGGTTTGTATTAACACTTGATCAGCACTGAATTTTTGAAATTTGCTTCTGGACCAATGTATTTTATTTCCCAAGGCCCATCCTTCAAGCATCTGTGTCCCTATTAGACCCATATAACTTTAAACATTACCGTTGACTGTGCCCACATAGTGACACACGGTCTGTGCAGAAAACAGATTGTGCACCAATATGATGCACATGGTCCTTAACATGTTATATGAGAAGCTTGAATATCAATGATTTAAAATTACCCCAGTTAGATCAACAGAAATATTACTTTTGTTGCTCCGCACGATTAGTATTTGCTGTGATCCGTCAGTATTCGCCATCGAGGGTGATATTTATTAATCTTGTATTGCGGGTGTTAGTAATTATTGATGTATAAGAACATAAGTACGGAATTTTCAGTAAATACTGATGAAACGAACCGGAGTAAATACTGATCATGCTACGAGCCCCTTCCCACTTCAGTTGGCCCACTTCAAGATTTGTACCAAAATATGCCTTTATAAACTAAACATGTCGAAACTATTTACTTCTAAAACAATTTATTTCCTCAAAAACATTTTAGATATTCACTCTAGTCGTAAAAAGTACATATTTGTAATCACTTAGACCTATAACTAATAGAACATCTGAACAAATAAACATTGTGCGAATAAATGCGCGAAGTTAACAAAGCAACAATTGAAAGATTACCATTGGGTAACATCAACTTTATTTTTTATTACGGCTGAAATTTTTTGGGGCATAGTGTTAACCAAGTTTTGGCAAAAATTTGGTGTAAAACAATCCCATATTTCTTGAAGCTTTTGTCTCAGTTCGGTGATTGTACGAGCAGGATGTTGTCGTAGAACCTTTTTCATCTCGTGCCACAAAGTTTCAATAGGTGACAGATCTGGACTGCTAAAAACCCATTTCAAAAGTGGTACATTATTTTCTTCCATCCATTTTATAGCCTTTTTTGAGGTATGTCACGCTACACCATCTGGCTGAAACACAAAATCTTTGCCGGATGTCAAACATTCTTCCATCACTGGTAAAAGCGATTCTCCTAAAATTGCAAATATTTGTTTGTATCCACATTTCCATCAATAAAATGAATTTTTCCTACTCCTTTTGATGACATACTACCCCAGACCATAATAGATGCTGGAAATTTCACTTTTCTCTTCAGACAGTCAACATGGAATGCTTAATTTTTTGCGAATAACTCTACTGCGACTGTCACCAACACAAACTTCGAATCGGGCCTCATCACTCCATTGTATTGCACACCATTGTTGAGGTGTCCATTGTCTATGTTCTTTAGGCCATCTAAGCCGATTTTTCTTTTGCAGTGGAGTTAATAGTGGCTTTTCTTTGGCCTATAAACAAGTTGTGCAACTTTAGGGTTTTTACTTCACTTTTTTTATAAGAAAACTTACCTTGCAAGTGCTAAATCCCAGTTTGTGGGCCTCTCTGTGAGTTGTGGACCTCGAAATTCTCCTTCCAACAGCGTCACTCCACAGAGCACTTAATTTAAAATAATTGGCACGCCTGTTTTTCACGATTATTCTTCTTAATGCTCTTCGGTCGGCATATTAACTGAACCAGTTACGTTATATCTTCTAACAATATTTCTCACACTGTACCGCGATAAGTCTAACAAAGTTGCAATTTCTGAGTTTGATTTCCAGAATTAAAAAATTTAATTATCAGTAACCGAATTTTCTCACTAATAACCTTTCCTCTACCCATTTTGAAAACCTTAACTACCCAAAACATTTTTAAACGTAATCTGACAGCTGTGATTAATAAAAACAGTTGTCATGGCTTTTATTTTTCATAGCCACCTATGCGTTATAGACTTATTTTGTATTGAAATGAAAATAGGTTGATATGCTGTAATTGCAACATCTGTTATTTTTATGCTGCAAATTTGATTAGGGAGTGATAAAGTTGGTGTTTTCTACTATATACTATCAAAATATTCATTGTTAATATTTTTAACCTATAACACCCTGCTACATTTTTATTATTTGTGTTTGATAAGAAAAAAACTAAGATATCAATAGTTGGGCCAACTGAAGTGGGAAGGGGCTCGTACATCCACCTTAGAATACAGAAATTTGATGAAACATTCAGGTCAATTCCTTCTACACAATTGTTTATACTTTTTTGACTACCAGTAGCTGCATCACCTTGAAACATGACCTGAGTACGCTGTAGTGGTAGCAATAATTCTTTATCAGTAAGTACTTCGTTATTTTGTGAAAAATTCTCCAAATCTAATCAAACAAGGCCAACAGCTTCAATTAGAAGTATTAAATAACGTTTAATGATAATTATTATAATTGGAGTAGCTTTGACGTGTACTGAGTCTATATTCCACCTAATAACGTCTTCTATTTTCTTCATGCTATTTAAATTAGGGGTAATTATAGCTTCTCGACACGTGGTTACATTTTTTTAATACACTAATAATTATTAACAGTTTTAACACAAGGTGACATCATGTATATATTCTCTGTTTTCATGTTCTCATGTTGAGTCGGTAAAAAGGCAACAGAACATCATTTCATCAAATCATTATTTGTAGAATAGGATCGCGGTATTTTGTTCCAAAATATACAGAGGTTTTTTTAAAAAAAAGAGACGATATATTACCAGTAGGTATATCAGTATTCTCCTTTTGGAACTGTCTATCTGAATGTGGAATATAATATCGGGCATGTACGGAGGTAGGCGAAAAAGCTGACGATCAATGGTTTGCCAAAGTTGGTCTCCATCCTCATCCAGACGATGAAAAATGACGGAAAAGCCCTACACAGTTATGAGCCAATAGCGTAGGAGTTTATGGGATGAGGATGAAGATCAACTTTAGCAAACCATTGGCTGGTGGAAATTGTCCGATTTTTCGCCTACAGTATTTTGAGTTTTTCCTTCAACTGTCTCCAGGACTACTATACCGCACTGATGCGTTGTTAATGACCACGAAACAGCGTTGTCTGCGGTTGGTCGTAGTTAAAGAGACGGAAAGCAAATGTGTCCATTTCAAATATGGGTCATTCCATTTTGCAAAAGAGCAAAATTGACATTTTGTCAAAGAGAAGCAGAATTGTTTTTTCTGAAGAAATGCTTGACATTTTATTGCATATTTTGATAAACCGTTCCAAAGAAAGAAAGTTGGTATATCATATCATTTTGATGATTAGTTGTTCGGTTCAATGTACAAAAACTCAACTTTGACAGACCACCATTCCGAAAGACAGTGATCTTTAATATACTCTAGCATTATAAAGAGATTCAAGATAATGTATCCCATAACCCCTCATTGCTTCAAGCAAATCCAAGAGAATGCGCAACCACCATCTTGAAATGTTTAGCATGTCACTTTTACATTGAAATAACAGTATTTATGCATCAAATTTATCATACTGAATATCAACCTGCTCACTTGACTCGACCAATAAGTAAATCGAGATACTAAAGAAAACCACTGTATAGTCATAATGTTATACCTGGACCTTTGTAAAAAGTTTCACTGTTGCAGTACTTCTTTGTTGTTGATATAATTTCTAACGTGCAACAATTTCAATCATTAAAGTCCAAGAATACTCATTGTTCAACAAGTACAAACTTTAAACCAACTTCTAAGCGTTTATGGAGCGACAAATGATAGACGTTCAGAATTGCATGGAAAATCATACTACTAACCCGTACCAAATAAGCCATAGTTTAACATTTTCCACTTGCCTTTTTGTAACCAATCAGCGATCATTTATCCCTCCTCAAAACGAAATATGGGATAAAAATGATACTACTTTTTGTATATTACCCTTAATCTGCATAAATGTTACTAAGTCTATGATAACCTTCCACATCATTTTGCTAACGTGTTATATTTATGTGCAAGGGCGGATCCAGGGTGAGAGTGATAGTGGTCATAACCCTCCCCACCTTCAGCGAACCGAGAACGACCGCTGATATTTTTTTGCAATAATAATCAAACAGTTTTATGCATACTTGCTACACTGCCAGTTAGTGTAGCGGCAGCAAAGATGAATTCTGTTCGCATGTGACTGAACTGGTACTTCATTACGTCCACAGAAATACGCATATCGATCTAAAACAAGTGTTGAATAGATTCACAAGAAAACAAAAAGAAGACTTAATAAAATGCTTATTTTTAAATTAGAATTGATGTTTTAAACGCATTGAAGCCTATCTTGACTGTACCTTGACTAAGACCTCCTCCACTCGAAGGTGAACTCTCCCGGCTCAAAAGGTGGATCCGCCTTTGTTGATGTGAAAAGCTTTCATTGGGTCCGCACTAATAGTGTTTATACTAAAATTATGTTTTCTGTTCATAATTTCTAAATGTCATTAATCTTGCCTCAACATGTTTCTTAGTTTTTTGTATCGCCAGTTGGAGCATTTGAAGCTTAGCAGCTGCATATTCCATTGTCTCTTGATGATTTTTATTTCAATATACTTCAGTTTCAATGTCAAGATGCACACCCAGTACGCAGAAGCGAAGAGAACTGAAACGAAATTTTTCGCGAGAAGTGCAATTAGTAAAGAAAAGTGTCCGGTCGACTCAGTTCTCTTCGCGTCGCCTCGCATCGGTAAGCCTGAAGTAATACGTGCTAAATATCTTACATTCTACAGTCATAACAGTTGACATTTATAATTTGTAAATCATTAAAAAGTCAACCCAATTCTAAGAGAAAATGAATATGTTGTTGTGGTCGTTAATTAAGTTTCTTTTTCATCTGGTAATATGACGGTATAATAATAATCCCCGAAAAAAATAAAATAAATAAAAATGTCGACCTACTTCAGCACGTACAGTAATGGACAAAAGTATATAGACAAATATGAATATTTGCCTAAATAGCTTTAGAAAACGAATTCATACTTCATTGCTCCATAAACAAATGCGTTATTAATAGAAAAACTAAATTCCTTGTTTTTACATTTTCTTCAATGAACACAATACAAGTTTGAATATAAGCACTTTTTTATGAGGGACAAAAATATGTAGACAAATTCTTTTCAACATTAGTTTAGTACAGTTTCGTGTCAGAAGAGGATTAGTTTGTGTTTATCAAGTATTGTGGAATAAGTTGAGTGATTTTAAGACCATGCTGCGTGGTCCTAAAATTTCCTTCGATGTGGAAACTAAGATCATTGAGTATACAAAGATGGTCAACGTCAAGTCGACATTGCCAAAATTTGAAGCTGAAGCGTAAAGCAGTTTGGGCAATATTGAACAAATATAACAAAAAGGTATCTTGGAAGCCTCTAAGAGAAGTGGTCGGCCTAGAAAACTAAATGCTTGATCAGTTAGATTAATAAAAGTAATTTCGTCCAAAGATCCGTTTAAAATCCCAAGACAAATAAAAGCTGAAATCAGGACAAACGGAATTGTCAGTGTTTCTACGAAAACTATAACTAGAAGATTAAATGATTTGAGGTTATTTGCACGTCGCCGAGTAAGAAGCCGCTAATCTCGAAGAAAACCGTAAGGAGCGATTACAATTTGCACGATTGCATCTTGATTGGAGCATCTGTGACTGGAGAGGGCTATGTTTCAGTGACGATTCCAAGTTCAATATGTTAGGATCAGATATTGTTCATGACATTAGACGTCTTAGTGGACAAAGATTGAACCCCAAGTACACTTTGCCCACTGTCAAACATGGAGGCGGGTCTGTTATGGTTTGGGGGTGCTTTTCGAGGTTTGGGATGGGACCTTTACATAGAATAGATGGCATTATGGATAAGTTTGTATACACAGACATACCAAAGCATGTCATGTTATCCTATATGGAAGACAATATGCCCTTAAGATCAATCTTCCAGCAAGATAATGACCCGAGGCACACTTCAAATCTCGCAAAGAAATTCTTTCTGGATGAAAAAATACCAGTTCTCAAATGGCCTTCACAGTCTCCCGATATAAACCCCATGGAAAATCTATGGGAATACGTAGATAACCAAATACAAGATAAAAATTATTCAAACAAGGATGAACTTTTTGCCGCTTTAGAGTAAAAGTGGAGACAGATTGATGAATCTTATTATATCAAGAAACTTCTACAATCTATGCCGAGACGGTGGCCAAGCGGTGATTGGTAATAATGATTATGCTACAAAATATTAACACAAACATGGTTGGTTTTCTATAATTCAGTGAACTTTGCTTCTTTTTTCTATAATTGTTTTGCTATGTCTATATATTTTGTCCTTCATAGTTCGAGTTTTTTTCAATTAATGTTTTATTGAAGGGAGTCTAATGAATTTATTTATGTATAAGTGAGTATTATGCTATAACGAATTATGTATACAAGTTCTTGTATTAATAAAACAAGTTAAAAAAGAAATACAGCACAATATTAATTTGTCTATATACTTTTGTCCATTACTGTATGTATTATACACCTACTCATACGTTGATATGAACTTTCAATAACCACCCTCAAATACCAGCACTTACTGTATTTATATTTCTTAAAGTGTATTTGACATATCGCTAATCTTGATGAGAAGGAAACTATATTAATGTTTGTTGCTGCTCATATTATTTGTAATGGTCATGATTGCAGTAAAAGCAAGATCCCTAGTATTTATTGTAAATTATTTTTTTACAGAGACACTGCCGTTTAAAACACAGCGGCGACATCCGTGTCGTGAGTAACAAGAACGGTCAAGAGCGGTTAGAGGTGGATGAGTTAGCTGGCGAAGACGCACCTGAGCAATCGGACGTAATCCAATCGAAGCCTTTCAAATGCACTGTTTGCCCCTTTTCAACAGATACAGCCGAAGAGCTTAAAGCACACCTGTTTGGGCACGTGGACGGAGGAAGACATCGATGTTTTTACTGCCGCTATTCCGTTTCGCATAGGGATGATCTCCTGGTCCACTTGAAGCTCCACGGAGTTGCAGACCCGGATGACTTCCTCAACAAAGTGGCTGACAAGAGCCCTCTGCTGGAGAGCGGCGATGGGAAGAAGTTCAAGTGCCTGGCGTGTCCCTACGTAACCAACTCCAAATCACAATACACTTATCACAAGCAGTTCCATAAGCCCAGAGGAGGCCAGTACACCTGCACTCACTGCTCGTACAATGTCAGCAAGCGACATCTACTTCACCAACACCTCAAAGTACATGGAATCAGCGTTACGTCTCACAAACAAAATGGCGAGGCGCTGTACCTCGATGATGTTTGCGATGAGATAGACGAAATACCGCAAGCTACTGCTTTCAATATAGACCTTCAGAACTTCCCTGATATTCCACTTGTTTGGGTGTCAAAAAGCGGAAAGTTCTCCAAGATGTTCAAATGCCGATATTGTCCTCATGTCAACTTGAGGAAGGTCAACATCCAGGAGCACGAGAAAATGCACAGCGCTAGAGAAAAGAGCTCTAACTCTTCGCGAAACGGAGATAGCGAACATCGGTGTACAGAATGCAATTATGTCTGTAACAACGCCGGAGTGCTTTCCTCGCATTCTAAGGTGCATCAAGGATTATATGGGACGGTGCACCGATTGGTTGATCCCACTAGAACAGATGAGGAACAAATCAGAGAACTTAGCCGATCTCTAGGTATACAACCGTTCCCAGAAGGTTCGACGATAGAAGATTTTGACTTCGTAGAGTCGTCACCAAACGAAGACGAAATCGACAGCTCTTCTGGATCTGGTTCTGTTTTATACTTTTGCAAAGAATGCCCCGCTAGATTCTTGAAAGAGAATGAGTTTGGAATTCACAAAAGATTCCATGGATCAAAGTTATTCTATAAATGTGAGTATTGTAGCTATACCTCGCGCGAAAAACCTCACTTGTACTCTCACTACAAAGTGCATACGTCAGAATACCAGGAAAGGACCAAGGTATTGCAAAGTATGTATATAACCAGTACAAATTACCCTAAATCAACAATAGTTACCAAAAACTTCAACGGGGAGTCAGCTTGGGTAGTAGCTGAGGTCAAACCAGAGATGAGCACGTTATGCAGCATACTCAACAAGCCCCTAAAGTCCAGTCAAAGTGTGCCATTGTCAGGAACAGACTTGTTCTTACAGAAATCTGAAGCTGAACAGAAGCAAGTCGCCGAGCAAAGTAGAGAACCTTCACCTATTCCGGATGAAGCAGCGCAAAATGTCTCGTCTGCGTCTAACCTTAAAAATGGAAAAACGAAAGAAAAACGCTACAAGTGCCAGAAGTGTCCCAGTGCCTTCGATAAAAGGGAACAACACAAAGTGCATACAAACCTTCACGGGGCTAAGCAGAGGTACACATGCGAGTACTGCGATTACTCGGTGAAGTACTACGCAAACTATATCCAACACCTCAAGAAGCACAGAATGAATGCAGAAGCTTTAACACCCAGACGTTCAAGTGACGAAATGGACGTCGAACCTGATGAAACTGTAGAAGTTACCAATGAAGTAGATATTAAACCTAGGATAAGCGTGGCAGACCAACAGATAGCAGCGATCGAGGAACATCGGCAAATGCGCGAAGCTAAAGACCTCGAAGAGAAGAAGATGTATTGGTGTCAGAACTGCCCTTACACCAATCCCAGTAAAGCAGCTGTGAACAATCACAACAAACGACACATTTCAGTGTCTGGTGTGAAAAACGCATATACTTGTGAACACTGTGATTATTCTGTACCCCAAAATCATTTCCTTAGGGAACATACAAAGTGGCACTTCGTGCCCAGTAAGATGAGACAGGTGGAAGGTTTCATGACTTGTGATAGTGTTAAGTTAACCTCAGCTAAAGTAGAGCTAGGAGATGAAAACGAACAGACGTTCTTCGAGGAACATGGTTCTAAAGTAGAAGGTGTTGATGTTGAGGAACGATTCAACAATAATGAGGGTGAAAAGCGATATATCAATGTACAAACCGGGGAGGTAGTCATTAAAGAGGAAAACAGTGATAAACAATCCGAGGGTGTGGGTCAGGATTATAAAATGGACATAATTTAGTCAAACAGCTAGTGATTGTAATATTATCTTAACCTAATTTATCACTTAATATAATAATAGTTATGAATTTTCAGTACTTTAACGATAATTGCCTTAGTAATAGAGTATTTTTACAAAGTATTTTCACATGAAAGTAGAACGTTTAATACCTATAGTATTATCACCAGTTTCATACCTAACATACGCTATATGTAAATATTATTGTTTTTGTTTAAGAAGTATTTTATTTTCATGGGGTTTAATGCCAAAGCATTCAAAGCCAAAATTTGCCATAACGTTTATTGTTGTTTATTGTTTATAGAGAAAATATATAAATTATAACTAAGTATGTGACCTCCTTTATTTCCTCGATAACCTCTTGTCGCTTACAAAACAACTAAACAATTAAGGGCCGACTTGATTTTCTACTGTTCCGTGTCAGCGCTCTATTTTTTGGTTTTGTTACAAATATCCATTTGCATCAAATTGTTCAAGATTTTGATTTATATCATCTGAAATTTCCTTCGATTCAAAACGAAAGCAGCCTCACAATAAGAGATCGCTAACACTGACACGGAGTAGTAGAACTCTAGAAATATCCCAGCCTTTCTGAAGGATAGAAAAGACCAATTAGGCCATAAAGGCGTCTTACAATTGTAGGAACGTCGGACTATAGGGCCCTTAGCAAGACTAGGACATATTCCCGCACAGGCGAGCGTCGCTTTTTCAGGTTCGTAACTTTGGGATTATGATGATGATGACTCAAAACTAGCCAACGGGTTACTTGAATCCTGCCTCAGGAAATTTCTTTAGCCATTTTGACCTCAAAAGTTTTAAGGCAAAAGAACACGAGTTTTGTACACGTCAAGGTTGCTGAAAAAAAAGCGAGTCACGATTCCTAAAACGCGGCTTGACCTTTGGAAGCCCTATGTGTTACACAATAGATTGTCCAGGAAACATGTACGAAGAAACTTTTGAACATCCGCTATCAAAATTAACAGATAGAGCTGTTGATAGGAGATAATGTTAAATAGCTGGGTATGTAACTAGATTACCACTTAAGCTGGGACAAACATTGGGGATATCATAGCCACAATGAAACAATTAAAATATTCCTTATCAAAACTCAGCTTCGCTCAGTCTATTATGCTCTCATATATTATACCTAAATTATGGGATAATTGCTTGGGGGGTAGTCACTAAAACATACCTAAAATGTGCGGAGGTATTTCAAAAATGTATCGTTAAGGTAATGATAAACGTGAGTTATACTCAGCCTAGTGACTTCTGAAAAATTTCTCACAGTATGAGTTCTATACACGTCAAGAAACCCCATTCTCAAGGCCCTTGTGATGGAAAATCATTAGTTTTTGTTATTGTATATTGCAAGTGAAATTGTATAACCCCAAAAATCCAAAATACCCTTTTGGAATTTGTATATCAGCTCTCTTATCAAACAAAATGATCGACGACATCCCTCGACAAAGTACGAAACGAAGAAAGCTAGGCCCACTATAATTACCAACTAAAAACAATGGCAATCCAATTTAAGGGTATATTGCAGGAACCGGCCAAGCCCATTTTTTATGCAAATCTAGTTAACATCACGTTATTATTATGTCATTAAGAATTTGTATAATGTCAACTTACGTACTTACATACTAGCTTGTTCGCTAATCCACGCGACGGGCACTCGCTGTGAACGCCACCTATGGGGGCCCAACGGCCTATAGTATAGAATTTATAGCTTAACCACAGAAGATATAAATGGCCTCTAGTGCCAGCTCTAAAGCAGACGTTACATCACATCAGAGCAAAACCGTGAACCTCAAGTGCCATGAAGTTTAGGCAACATGCACAGCTAGTACACGTTAACATGAAGTGAATGACAGTTAGTTCCAAGGTGACATTTTTGCGGAACAACGTACATGATGTCATTGAAAATCAATATAATGTCACTTTTAAGTTACGCAATACGGGTGTCGTCTGGGCTGTTGCCCATGAAATCGAAAATTCAAAGTTGATGTTTAAAATTCGGCATTTTGATTTTGTGAAATTTTGGTATACCCGGTTTGTGTCACTCGCACTGTCCAGAAGTTTCAAACGACAGTTGTAGGGTTTAGAGGGGGCAGCATGATGACAGTGACCGTGTCTACGGTCTTCAAGGTCATTTCAAGGTCGCGTTAATTGAAAAGAGGAACAAGTAGAATATAAAAGCAAAATTGGAAAATTTGTGACATGGAATAGTTCCTGCACTAACGTGACTATCTTTCATCTGCCATCCAATCCTATCGAATGATTAAAACCACATTATTGAATTAGTTCCAGTATCCATATTTGAAAATACTTAAATATAACTCGGTTTTTATGTGCCTAAACATATATTTTTATAATATCATATATTTTACTCATGTGAATTATTGTAGTTGCACCTGGTCTTTTACTTCTAGTACTGTATGATTTTGAAACATTTTAAAGCCTCGTATGGCGGCTATATGGGATTATTTCAAAAAAATTCAGATAGTGTTAAAAGCGTGCAACTGATAAAGACTTTGAGGTCACAGTAGGAGACTGGCTCCGATTTTCAAACCAAAGAAATATTAAGTAATAAATATGGATTAGAAAAGTGAGTTAGTCTCTTTACCGCCCATTTTCCTTCGCAAATAATAATCTTGTTTTTGAAATGTAATCGATCAAAAATTTATTGTGGTACCTTTTCACAGTATCTCTCTACCTGGTCAACAAATAAAAACACATCATCCATTGAATAAACTGATTTACTGGCGTTCGGTAGCCACCGTTTGTGGCATTTTTAAGGTACAAACTTCGCATCAATTCCAATGGCAACATTTTATTCAATTTATGCACTTTAATAAAGAACACCAAAGTTAAACGAAACATCAGTAAATCTGCTTATTTAATAGATGTGTTTTTTCTTGTGGCCAGGTATGAAATTTGTAATATTAATGTAAAAAGTAAAACGAACATATAGTTACAAAATAGCTACATAAAAATTGTTTACCATGCCAACTTTAAGTCCATTGCACGTTTTGGTATATTTTTTTACGGACACAGTAGCCAGATAAACAGGCTCTTTCGGGTACAGAAACGAGCATTGAGATGCATGTTAAAATTCCGTGTAGAGAAACATGTAGAGGAAAATTTAAAGGGAATAAAATACTCACCATAGTGGCAATATATATTCAGGAAATATTGATATTTACATTTAAAAATATTTGGTACTTTATAAGAATCCCAGGCAATTACAATATAAGGAACAGAGATATAAGTCTTGTGTACCCAATTCATCATCTAACTGTTATCGAAAAAAACGTACAATTACAGTTGTGCAAAGCTTTACAATAAGTTACCCCGGAAACTTAAAAAGTTATCGAATAGAAAAAAGTTCAAGAAATGTATTCACCAGTTATTAATGAATCTAGAGCCATAGGGGCTCGATGAATATCTAGAAATATGAAACAAACATTGTGTAATATTATAATATTTAGACACTATTTTTGTGTCTTGCATTTGTTTGCTATTATGGCATTATGTGCACTGTTATTTTGAAATAAAGATTATATATTACATAAAAGTCACGTTTACAATACATAACATGGATGTACCTAAATTCTGAAACAGTGAGGTGATATTATTGCCTCAAAAAGGTTATTTCGTGGTACTAACGTCCTCTTTAATTTCTGTAACTCAGCGAACGTTGATGTAAGGAACATTGAAAGTAACTGTGATGTAACAGGAGTGTTAAAGTTGCTTGCGGACAACGTATCATGCAACTTTGTTACATTTCATCACCGTTATTGAAATTTTTTGTTCAGTGTGGGGGTCGTAGTCAAGGTCACCATTATTTTGCCCCCTCGAAACCAACACCTTGTATAGATTTTTTACGTAATACTCTGCCAGTGTCATGTAAAAGTACGTTGGATAATCTCAACACATATCAATATCTCAATCCAGTATAAATTTTTTATGCGGAATTTTAAACGATTTTATCAGAGGTGCTGTTGCGTCTTGCAGAGAAAAAGTGTGGATGAAACTCGCTTTTCATGAATGTTTTTCCCAAAACACTATTTTTAGCTGTTCTTTCCACCATTATTTCTACCGCCATCTTTCTGCCGCATGATGTACACGTCTGTGCATATGTCATATATGACGAATATGAGAGGCGCTTGCCTGCGGTGTTGCCGGACTGGGTTCCGCATTTAGGGAAAAATATGAAAAGTGGAAAATTTATATACATATAGGTACATATGAATGAATCACAAAAACGAAAAACTGAAACAAACAACAGTAGCAAAATAAAAGGCGATTCCTGATAAGAATGAATAAAAAAATTACATTAGTAAGCTAAAAAATGATAAATTATAAATAATTATAAGAAACAAAAAATAACAAACAGCAGTAAAATAGAAAGCAATTCTAAGTGATTATAAAAAACAACAAATAAAAACAGTAGTGCAACAAAAAAAAATTATTCCATGTAATTATGAAAAACAAAAAATAACAAAGACTTCAATAAAAAGCAATTCTAAGTGACAACACAAATCAAAAAGTAAGAAATGTAGTAAAACGAAAAACAATTCCATTCCATCCAAATTGTTTTTTATTTTACTGTTTGTTATTTTTTCTTTTTTATAATTACAAGGAATTGCCTTTTGTTCCACTACTGTATTAATTTTTATTTTTTTATAATCACCTAGAATTGGTTTTTATTTTACTGCGGTTTGTTATTTTTTGTTTTATGCTTAGTAAGAATCACTTTTAATTTTACTACTGTTTTTTGTTTTTGTGTTTCATTAATTAATATGAAGTATATAAATTTTCACTTTTCATATTTTTCCCTAAATATGGAGCCCAATCCGGCAACACCGCATGCAAGCGCTTCTCATATATGACATATCCACAGACGTCAACGTCATATGGTAGATGGCGGAGGAAATAATGGGGGGAAATAACTGCTAAAAAAATACAGTGCTTTGGGAAAAAATTTCATGAAAAGCGTGCTTCATCCACACTTTTTATGATCTAAAATAATCTATCATTTTATGATTTAAAATAATCTATCAGACTACCTTCTATAAGTTTCAAGTGAAAAACAGTGAAATCCGAAGTTCTACAGATACTCAGATGTTTAGCAGAAGAATCAGTCAGAAATGTTGGCGAAAACTGTGTGCAAACAATAAGGACAGACCAAAAAGCTGAGCAACCTCCTGATAATCCTGAAGCACTCCACTGTTTTAGCTGGTGGCACCATCTAGGAGTTATCAATAAATATTCTCAATAATTACGATTTTAGTTTCTAGATGGCACAATTGCCAAAAGTAAGTTCTGCATTAATTCCTATAATTCTTATGATATTTTTATTACTAGATGGCACTTTTAATTGTTCCACCATCTACTAGTGAATAGTTTAACCATCATTTCCAAGTTTGGTTCTCTTTCAAATTATTGGAGTTATCAAACCTTTATCTCTAGATGGCACAACAGGTACTAAATACTGCCAAAACTATTTTTATGGTTTAGTTTTTCATTAAATCCGAAATTACACACTAACACACTACTACTATACTATAACTATCTAAAACTGTAATGACTCATCGATGTTCACGTGAACATCACTTAACTACCAGTAGTCGGCTGTTCATAGGCGGGGTATGAATGTTTAACATGGGTGAACTAGATTTGTCACATGCTTAATAAAGAGTGGTTTGAAACATATTGTATGTCAAAAATTTGGGAATTACCTTTATTCATAGTCGCTTCCACTTACATCTGACAGTAATAAACTGTCGCTATCGCTTTCCTCGTTGAAATTGACTATAACTGGCTCTATGATGGTGTCGATGTGGTGGTCAAGCTGCCACATTTTTGTTTCTTCCTTCACAACATGACGGATAGTATTCTGCCAAGCTTCGGGCGTTACTAGTTGTATGGAAGTCTCATGTAAAACCTTAACGTCTGGTAATTTGAAGGTTGTGTTATGCCGCGCAATATAACCCTTCACTTGAGCCCAGATGAGCTCTAGTGGGTTCAGTTCACAGTGGTAGGGCGATAACCGCAGCACAGTGACACCACATAGACGGGCCATCTCATCAGTCACGTAACTAATGTTCGCAGGTTTGTGATGTTTAATTTTTTCATACAATTCCGCTTTCACACATGAATCGTCAAACGGGATTTCTTTTTCGCCCAACCATTGCTGCATGTCACTTTTTCAAGATCCCATAGTCGGTACACGTTCGGCTCGACGACTATGGTAGGAAGCATTATCCATGACGATCACAGAGTTGGGCTCAACTCGCTGAAGCACCCCTTGAAACCAGCTCGAAGCAGCTGGTACTTCCACTCGTGCCATTTGTACTCTCCATGGTTAAGTATAACCAAAACAGTAACCACAGAAACCACAACAATAACAATCACACAACAATTCTTATAAAAACACACAATATGCGATCGCTCAACGAAACACGTTCCAATGCGTTGCCGACGCCTATGAGTCTGCCGGTCGAGGCGCGTCGTTGATTTCATTGGTTCTACCGGCGGAGAACAATCAGCCATTATTTCCATCTCTGTCTGTGCTGTTAACGCTATACGGCTGTACTGGAAGGAAGCCGGGATCGAGCTCTGATCACGTGTTGATCACGCGTATGAGTCATTACAGTTTTAAATAGTTGTAGGTTGTAGTATAGCCGTGCTAGCCGGCCGGTTAGTTTCCAATTGTCGGGCAGCTTGCTTTAGACTTTAGCTTTAGACAGAAGCGTATTCAAAAATTTGTGATAGTAGAACAGAAACTTCAAATCAACTGTTTGAGGAAAAGAAATTAAACACACTCATACTGAGTCTATTTAATACAGAAATTTTCATCAAAAATACATGCAAAAAAATGAAAAAGAAACTATTTTTTTTGCCTTCAATCCCATCCGGCACTATCGACTTTGAACTGAATACTTGAAATAATATTATTAATAATATTAACATATTTCAAGCAATTTCCCAACATTTCTCACTGATTCGACTGTCTCCTTTAGCCTGCCTTCACTATATTTACAGGATTTATTTTTTCTTTGTATCGATACCCCAATGAAGTGTAAATGTGAAATTTTATTTCACAGTCTCGTGAAAAAATGACGAGATGTTATGAAAATTCGTTCATTACACTAGTTGGACACAATCACTGGCCATAATCCACAATATTTGTTATCTTTCGCTGTCCATCCACTGGCTGATGGAGCTTCGGTCGTATTTTAGTTTGTTTAATTCCAAGATAAAACTGATGTCTTGATTCGGGTCTGAAGGCCGTCGTCGGTTGGAATTTCTTCCTAACGTTTCGCTAGCACCAGTGGCAAGCTTCTTCAGAGGTCCTTCTATTTCCGATGCTGGATGTAGACCCGAATCAAGACAGCAGTTTATCAACTGGCCGCGAAAACCTTAACCAATTTGTCAGACGCCTCCAAAATAAAAGATTGATGGTTTAAAGAGAAGAAGATTGATAACTACCACGCCATCCTAATAGTCGGACACTTGTCCGACTTTGGATTTTGACTATAGTATATTGAACCAGTCAGCAGCCACTACAATTTGACCTCAAAATGTTAAAATAACATAATATTAGGATTAATTTATTTCGTAACTTTTGAATGTCTTCTGCATATGTAACAAGTACAGTATTTATATATTGTCTGCTGACGATTCTACTTGCTTTAAAATTTATGCCACTACACAAATAACAAAAATTGAGGAAACGAATGCGCGCGTGCTGTTTTTAACGCGTTAGTACTGTTTTCAATATTACAACCACTGTGAATGTGAAATTTTTGTAAACTATCACAAATTAGATGATAAATCTGGCACTAATTAACAGCAACTATAGGATTTCAAATATTCAAGTTTTTATTAATTACCGTTCACCCTACGCCCATAAGAATTGTTTACTAAAAATTACAACACGAACAAAATATTGAAAAGCCCTTCAAAGAAAACTATACCTAGGTATAAGTATACCTACATCATAGTTACTGACCAATAATAAAATTATACTTGAACATCAGAATGTTGGATTATCGACTAAAAGTCACAACCAATAAAGAGAATACACAAATTTACCATTGGATATAGTGCTTTTTTGAACGGGTCAATCAAAATTACTATCTTTTAAAATAACGGTCCGGCATAATCTTCAAAGTTGGCGTTTCTGTATATAGAATCAACTATGCGTCGAAAAGTTACATCAATCTTCTTCTTTTAGATAAAAGGGTCTACAGGGAAAACCAAATTTGTCTGACGGCTTGCGTTCAATGTATACGAGAGAGAAGCGCAAGAAGTGTATATCATTGTCGATTTGTGTTTATCAAATCTTCTGCTAGGTTTACTAGAAATGTAATGAACGGAACATCAGGCTTATGAGCTTCTTTGAATAGTATCCATGCATTTGAGGCTGATGTTAACAGTAGCTTGTAAAATGTTTTTCTCCGCCATTTTTAAGACTTCCGATCAATTTCATATAACAGACATTTCATCTGAAAGATCAACACCACCCATACATCCATTATATGCTTTTATAGCTTCCGGACAGGGCACGTTAATTTTGGTTCCGGCTTGTTGGCGTCTTTCTACGGTTCCCATTTCGTCTTTGTGACATCTTGAAAGAATCAAAACCTCTTTAGAATCTTTCCATAGATGTGCGATAACACCCTGATCACTAAATAATGTTTGGCAATCTCCTTTTCCCATTTTTTCTTTTCAAACTGTGGCAGGTTTTTTTTATTTGACATACATGTCCCAACAGCAGCAAAATCTAAATTAGCAATTAAATTTACAGTCGAAAAAAAAAACGATCAAAACACAACATCACGTTTGGATCATTTGTAGAGCTGCATAACATGTTTACCACCCTTTCCCCTAACGTTCCTTCTTTTTGCTCCTCGTCCAGCATATACTTCGAAGTTGAGTCATTTATTTTAACAGTGAGTAGATCTGATCAAAAGAAATGTTTTTTTCTTTTAACATTTTTCTGGTAAAATTAAAGTAACAAAGTTATAGCCCTTTAGAAGTTTGAGTACCGCCCTGTCTCAATAATAATATTATGTGCTCGTGTTTGGCAACAACGGATATAATCCGCCTTATCGGTTCATCGCATCGGAAACAAAAAAGCGAAAGAATTTGAAACGCTTATCACGATGTTTTTACTACAATTTTATTCAGTTGCATTCAGTCAATGTGTCAGTGGGTAACTCGTGAGTGAATAGTGGTGTTTGTTGGTGGCTCAAACGAAATAAAAAATGGCACATGTTTACGAAAATGCTGAACTTGTGGACATGATTCTTATTTAGGGGGGGGGGGGTTCTTTACAAAATGCTGCCGCGGCATCACGGATTTATGCGGATCGGTTTCCCAATCGAGTGCAACCAACTCCTCGTGCCTTTGTTAATGTAGTACAAAGGGCTCGTGAATCAGGTGACTTAAGACCTCACAGGGGAGTATACTTTATAAAACAAGGTAACATTTTTTTTTAATTTTTTTTTATTTTTACACACACATTTTGGTTTATCTTCCTTCTACAATCATTATCTGAAAATTAATGACTCAACTTCAAAGTCACCCTGTATATCCATATGATATACATATAAAGTGTCAGAATCGCATCTCTCCCAAATCTTAATACCTCTCTTTATTGGTTTTAACGGAACATATTGTTTCAGCGAGGAACGACCTTTAAATTTCACCATTGACTCATCTATACTGTGAAAACTACTGTCAGTTCGAACTTTTGGCAATGTATGTTTGAGACACGACATAACTTCAGAAATGTAATAGAGTTTGTCTGAATTTTCTCTTTTTTTAAGATGTTGTAATGAAGAAGAAAAAATCTGTCTCTAGAGATGGCATTTTTAATGGCCTCATTTCCAAGTGATTTGTTAGATGACCAATAATTAGACAAAGATGTTACTTTGTTGTACGCCATGACAAAATGACAACCAATTACCAACATAATTTCTTGATAATCGGTGGAAAGATATTGCTTTTTTGTTTTCTCTTGTAAGGTGCTTAGCCTTTCGTTAGTATATTCAGCCATAAAAATAAACAAACTTCTGAGAACTAATTTAAAAAAAACTCGAGTTCAGATGATTTATAAGTAATATCTGCATGTAAAATACGTGTAACATGCGCGGTAGGTATACTCTTTGAAGGAATAAATGAAGATCCACTAGTGCTCCAGTGAATATTCTTCTTGCTGATGGGGTTAGGCTCTACCTGAATCTCCTCAAGATCTGACGCTAAATTAGGCTCTACGCTAAGAATTTCAACATCAGGCATATCGTTTTTAGCTTTCTGTTGGTTGTTCCTTTTGCGTTTACGTGTAGTACGACGGGCAGGAAGCGCCAAATCACTTTCAGATGAAATATCCGATTCTGACTTATACTCGGAACCGGTGTCTTGAAAAGCTTTTCTTCAAGTTCTTTAGCAGTTAACGCTCTTTTTCTAGAAAATAAAAAGATAAAATGAGACCTATGCAAAAATAGTAACGTTTATAGTAACAAAATTATATCAATTTGTAATATGATAAATATTCCAAACGTATTCATTTTCGATTTGCTGGTGACTGCATTGTGATGTCCTTACAAATGGGTATAATTTGATTATTATGCCAACTATACACTATACTTACTACTGACTATACAGGGTGACTTCGAAGTTGAGTCATTTATTTTAACAGTGCGTAGATCTGATCAAAAGAACTGTTTTTTTCCTTTAACATTTTTCTGGTAAAATTAAAGTAACAAAGTTATAGCCCTTTAGAAGTTTGAGTACCGCCCTGTCTCAATAATAATATTATGTGCTCGTGTTTGGCAACAACGGATATAATCCGCCTTGTCGTTTCATCGCATCGGACACAAAAAAGCGAAAGAATTTGAAACGCTTATTCAGTTGTATTCAGTCAATGTGTCAGTCGGTAACGCGTGAGTGAATAGTGGTGTTTGTTACGTGGCTCAAACAAAATAACAAATGGCACATGTTTACGAAAATGCTGAACTTGTGGACATGATTCTTATTTACAAAATGCTGCCGCGGCATCAATAATTATGCGGATCGGTTTCAAAATCGAGTGCAACCAACCCCTAGTGCCTTTGTTAATGTAGTACAAAGGGCTCCTGAATCAGGTGACTTAAAACCTCACAGGGGAGGGCATGCCGGTGCTCCAAGACCGCACTATCTAATACAGGTCTGCACTGAAATACTTGTCAGGAGGATACTTTATAAAACAAGGTAATTTTTTTATTTTTACACTCATATTTTGGTTTATCTTCCTTCTACAATCATTATCTGAAAATTAATGACTCAACTTCAAAGTCACCCTGTATATTACTGTTGGGACATATAAGTCCCACCCATAAAAATTCGATGTATTTCTTTAGATCATTATAAACAATTATGTTGTTTAATCACATTTGAACGAATTTGAAGCCAAAGACTCACAAGCAAAGAGGAGTCACAAGTGCATTTGTTTACAAGTTGCAAAATAATGCTACAACCTAACCTCAAAATATAATTTCCTGTTAATAGTATCTAAGACAAAACCCACCTTACCACTGGGACAATGCATAATACGTTTTAAATTGACATAGCACACTATAGTTTTTTAAAAAAATCGGTATGTTATTAATAATGAGTAATTAGATGAAGGCATTTTTGCTGGTATCTATATAACCCGTTAGTATCGAAAGGGTTAACGTATTAAACACAAAATGAGCATCTAACATTAGCGTCAGCAAAGTTATTCGCCGCTTTTCCTCTTACTCTAGTATTTTGAACTTCTTAAAGATCGCAGACTGAGAGACGGCATGTTGCCTATTCTGTACCATATACCCGTCAATTCCCGTTTCCTGTTAAGGGTTTTAAAACATTAAAGCCATCAGACTTCTGTCTCGGAATTAAACAAACCGAAAACCCCAGTCAGTGTACGGACAGTGAAAAATAACAAATAGTGTAGATTATGGGCTGTGATATTGTGTCCGACTACTGGAATGAAAGAATTTTGATAGAATCCCAATAACCGGCCACTTCCATTTTTCCGCCATTTTTTATACCAAGGAAAAAATAAATTCTGTGGAAGCAGGCTAAAGGAGACAGTCGAAGCTAAGAAATGTTAGAAAATTGCTTGAAGTATGTAAGCAGTATGGTAGTTCAAAGTCGACAGTGCAGGACCGGCTTAAAGGAAAAATTAGTTCCTTTTGTTCATTTTTATCTAGTCTGTATGTATTTTTGATAAACGTATCTATGTACTATATTAAATGGACTCAGCATAGGTGAGTTTAATTTCTTTTCCTCAAAGTTCTAATGACAACTTGAATCTGGAACACAAAATTCGTAATTACAGTTTGTTTTCCACTTTTGTCTAAACTGTCCGATCACTGGCACATTCACCCTAGCTTAAAAATATTAAAACATGCAAAATTAAAGCATGTGACAAATTTACCTGTCACAACAAAATAGGTAAGTCCATAACAGTTTTCCGACATTTTCTATTATCATTAATAAAGTTTATTCGAAATTTCATCGTTTTGGAACAGAAATAGGTCCTACATTAAGCCACAACTGGTTTATTTATCAGTGACAGTTTCTATTAAAGGAGACAATTTTATCCTAGCAAATTCAAATTGTGGAATTTACGAGATTTTTGCACTAGCGGAATTATATCATACAGCTATATTAGGGTAGAAAATGTTATCAATAACAATGAAATTCTATGTCAAAACTCGTAGTTAGAAAGAAACATTCAGGACTTTTTTATCGCTATTGTATTTTTTTTCTAGTCGTTCTATTAGCTTTTTAATCGCGCAACGACAACCGAGCGCGTGTCTCTCCTATCATTTTTGAAACAGCAAAATACGTATATAGTCAACGCCAAACAAAGTGGCGTGCACGTCATCAAGGTGGGTGTGTTGAAAAATTTACATTGTTGCCAAACTTTTTGTAAAATAATAAAATTTATTATTTACATATCTAGGTTTATAAGCAATATTAACCTCAAATGAGAACAAAAATAATAGTATAATAAAATTATAGATCTGTACTTGCATAATCATTAAGTATGACAATTATTGATCAGATGACACTATGAAACTACCATATTTAATTGATAGCTTAAAGGTACTGAATAAAAATCCAAATGGGTCCTCCAAATTTTATGCATGGTATTTATTTTACAGAAAAATGCATTCTAAAATTAGGTAAGCTACTGGTGTAAGCTTTTTCTGTACAATAAAGTTAGTCGGAGTTTCTTTCTTCAGCGGTGTCTGAATCTGAATCTTCATCACTCTCAAAGTTGATTATTAAAGGTTCGATGTCTGGTCGATCAAAAATTCGTTCTCTTTCATACCATTTAAAAATTTCTTGCTCAGTATGTCGAACACTATTTTTCCACATGTCTGGGGTAACCGTTTGTAGAGCCTCGTTCCACATATCCAAACAGTCTTTTTCACTGTTACCATCTCTACCAATATGTCTGTTATAGTAACCTTTTGCTATGCCCCAAATTAACTCAATAGGGTTAAATATACAATGGTAAGGAGGCAGACGAAGAACTTTGTGCCTATGTTGTTCCGCCAATTCATCAATCACGTATATTTTAGGTGGTTTGTTTCTAACAAAGCAGTTATTTTAAGAATAGGAATAAACAAAAGAAATATAAACTGTCGACCAAAATATATATAATTAAGAAGCATTATGTACCGAGCAACAATACTCAATAGCTCTGTTTTAAACATTGTGTTTAAAAATGGTATGTTTTGATTTGTCAACCAGTCTTGGATATTTTTTTTTGTCCATGCATTGTTGGGCACTTTGTTCAATATCATGCTGTGATAAGGGGCGTTATCCAGTATAATCATAGATGGACGCTCCAATTTTTCTAATAACTGATGTTGAAACCATTTCAAAAAATTGTCCTGATTCATCTCTCCATGGTAATCGCTCAATTTTGTTTTCGAAGAAAATATCGCTTCACTACCCTCAATAAACCCATTTTCATTTCCAGCATGTAATATAATGTATCTAAAATATATTAGTTTTAAATTTTATAGTGCAAATTGTGTAAAAGTACATACCTTTTACCATCTGTTTTAATAGCTTTCACGCTTTTTTGGTTTCCATTTTGCCAAGAGCGACCTATGGTCCCATTTTGAAATATCCAAGTTTCATCGAGGAAGACAAACTGGTATAAGGCCTCAACCTTGGCTTGATTGTATTGCCTTAGAAATTCCACCCTTTTCAAAGCTATACTTGGTAGTTCCATGAGCCCTCGTCGCGGATTGTCCTTAATCTCTTAATCGAGACCATAAAGTTTGTATCGTAACTTGTTCTTCTGAAACCATGTGTAATATGACATTATAATTTAGTTAACAAATTAATGCAAATTTCTGATAAGTTATTATAATAAGATCTTACTTTTGTGATACATATTATAGATCACTTCTCGAATGGCACTTGTATCCAATGTCGCTGTGTTGGTTACACGTTTAATATAACTCCGCTTTTTCTTGGGCGATTCTAAATTTGCATCACTTTTCACACCCTCGGAAATACGACTAACTGTCCTTAAACTAATTTTTAAAGCAGCAGCAACACGCTACAAAAAATGAAATAAAATTTCACTATTATTAATATACATTACATATAATTATTAGTAACCTACCTCTTGAACAGCATTTAAAGGCAACAAAGGCCCGTTGTTGTCCCTTTCTTGCTCAAAGTAGTGCATTAACGAGGCCACGAGTTCCTTACACCGACTATTTAACTGTTTGGGCATCTTTATATACCAAAATTGCCTTTATCTACTCGTAAAATGAATAATTTTGTTTTGAAACAAACAGTTGTTGATTTACAGTATGCGGGGCCAAAGGATTTATAAAGATTTGAAATGCCACAAATTGATTCAGTGTCAAAATTAATACAAATGTCAGTTCCCAGTTTAAATAAGTTTCAAGGTGACAATGTGTCAACGCTGCGAAATCGGCTTAGTGCGTTTACATGTCGATAAGTGATTGGAGCGTTTGCAAAACATTTTATTTCGCATAATGCGTCTAAATTTATCAGAAAGCAACTTATGTGATATTTTAATAACAATGTTTATATGACTATTAACCATAATAAGAGAGTAATGACCATTTTACAATTTATATATCACATTAATATGAAACTGCAATAGAGCAATTGTTTGTGATAGAAACCTAGGCATTAGGTCGGGGAATTTTTATCGTGATGACGTGCACGCCACTTTGGCGTTGACTATAGGTACGTTGTAAACGCTTTTTATTGTTCAAAAATCATTTATAATCAAACTCACTGGACTATATAAAGCTATGCGTTTCTGGATGTAACGGTCTGGCAACATACCGTTTTCTCGACGGCGCTGGCGCGCGGTGTCGTTGACCATCGAGAACTCGAGAATGCATCGATTCGCATCCAGATGCTAGATCTAGATGTGTTTCGGGCCCGGCAAACCGACATCGGTCGGCGAATATAAAAACCCCTCCATGGCAGAAAATGGCAGTTGAAGGAAGTTACACGAAGCGATAGCAAAGCGAGTGAGTGCGACCAAGCGATCTCGAACGTCAAACCAAGCGGATTCTTCTAGTTTTTTGAAGATAGCCGTTAGGTAGAAGGATGTCTCTGTTGCCATACCTGTCCGACGACTCCCGCTTTCATGTCAGCCCATGGAGAAATCGTAACTGGTTGGTAGACGACGACTGGTTCCGACCTGTTGTGGGGGTGCCGGCTCCACTCTACGATTACCAGAACTACCTCAGGAACCTCCAAGCAGCTCTACAAGGTGACACAGGCATTACGTACGATAAGGACCGATTCCAGGTATGTTAACAAATCAAAACTCTGCTCTTATAAAAATGATAAGTTTTCTAAATTGTCAATGTTTATATCTTGTATCCGCAATGTAGTGTTGACGAACTACAAAAGACGAAATCGGTAGATAATATCGTTAAAGTTCGGTAGACTCAAGGACAAAATCGGTAAAAGCAACGAATCAGGACCGTCACAAGATCAGGCGGTGGATCAAGGGACTTTGCGTCGCGCAGAAAGTATATTCTTGTTCTAGGAACACATAGGTACACATGTTTTTTTTTAGGGCATCTGTTAATGTAACGTTCTTTATTACTATTTGTATTATGAACATACTGGTCGCTCTTCAAACACCTTTGCAACCATCATTATACTCCTTTTACCATTCTTGTTCATAAGATTCTGAATATTTTTCCGTTTTTTTTTTTCCTGAACTTGAAGCCTCATCACCTGACATTTTAATTTACTATTCAGTTAAATACAGACGAGCTTTGGTTTCCTTATTGCTGCCTGATGATGCGAAAATGACGGTATGATCTACCAGTCTGTACCTGTTGTACACAAAAACTAATGTAGAGAGAGCGGAATAAGGATGTGCGTACATAAATGTAAAACTAGATAAACTACACGTTTTCAGCTTTCTTTTGGTTCGAGCTCTTTTTCAGTAATAAATCTGGAAATATCTCGATTATTTTTAAAGCATCCTGAAAAATTTTCGGTAATAAATCTGGAAATATCGGGATTATTTTTAAAACATCCTGAAAAATGAGGTCATTTTCGGAATTTCGTTGTCTCATTTCGGTAGAAATGCCCTAAAATCTGTAGGTTCGGCAACACTGCCACAGTGACAAGTAAAATCCAAGAAGCATCTTACAGAAAAATTCTAGGCACAATTTTGAATCGAAAACCATATTTTGCTAAGTACTTTGTTCGTTTCGGGTTTGGATTTTGAAATAAAAATAATATCCACGATGAAGCAATATTTGATACATTTATGAAAAATATACACAGCCAACAGAACGGTTCTTTAGAATACTAAAAAACTTTTTTCTTTTTATAGGCCAGTGTAGATGTCCAGCACTTCAAACCCGAAGAACTATCTGTGAAGGTGAATGATAATGTAGTAACCATAGAAGGAAAACATGGGGAGAAACCAGATGAACATGGAGGGATCTACAGGCACTTTATCAGAAAATACACACTTCCACAAGACTGTGATAAGAACAAAGTGGATTCAAAGTTATCATCTGATGGTGTCTTAACCATATGTGCACCCAGGGTTGGCCAGAAGGAGCAAAACATTCCTGTTGCCAGAACTGGTGAACCAGCAAAGATTCAACAGAAATCTGATAAGAAATAAAATCACCTTTCTTGGGGAGACTGATTCATTCTGAGCATACAATTTATTTTTAGACATTTGTTTGTATATAGAATAATATCTTTAATAAATGTTATATTAGAAATACATTGTTTTATTTGCATACATGTTTGTGGATCCATTTCCTTGGCTACTTGATAGAATACAGTAAAATATAAATGTGAACAATACCAGTAAAATTCTTCATTTAGCTTTAATAGTATGTATTGTCAGAAGACATAGTCATAAAAAATAATCAAATATTTAAATTGCTGGGTACTTTTTATTAGATATGGTGATATAGTATAGAATAATCTATACTCTATTCGTAGTGCATTTACGCCCCGGCACAACAAACATGCAGCGCGGCAGCCCCCTAAGTGTTGCAATAGCTATTGGTCATTCGCCATAAAACTACAAAACATACACTGAAGAAGGTTTAATCCATGCTATTCAATGGCGACAGGGTACCAGATTGTGCATTAATACCCCGCATTGATTAATGTTGATGCACACATTTCACGGCACTGCTATTCAGCATAAAAGGCTTCACCACTGGACTTCATCTTGGATGAACGATCCCAATGATTACGCAGTTTTTAAATCAAGTTATCACTATTCAATGCAATATGTTGCAAAGGTTAGGTACTCAAACAATAAACTTAACATATCTCCAGAACTGACATCATTGTATTTATACAATTAATTATAATTAAACCTTTTTATAATTGCCTATGAATCTCCATGTTTCACTGGCCGCCAGATAAAACCACAGATGTAGGATGAAAATTTAGTAACGTTTTGGCCACCTCATTAGCCTTTTACAAAGTGCAACAAAATATGTTTTTTAGTAAATCATTGCACGTCTGTCGTTTTATTAAGCGACCATATTGGTAGATATATTCGTAAAACACAATAGATAACGCTAGTAAACCGCAAATCGCAAATACACAATCGGTGAAAGGTGAAAATATCTGACAATATTGCAGGTTAGGTTAGGTGGCAGCAGCCTGAGGTCAGGCATAAAGGCATAAAGCGAAAAGTTTTTCTGTGTCTCATGATTGACCAGCCCGATTTGTTCAGGTAAAATTTATTTCAGGGGCACCAACCACAGTTAATCCTTTGTTACTAAATTGACGTTTTGAAAGACATTATGAGATGCCCCGGAATTAAAGAGGCCTTAGGGCCGGTTTCATAATCGCTCACTAAATGGCCTGTTAGATAATTGGGCTGTTAAGTTAATTCTCCAATTAACGCCTCTTTAATTCCGGGGCATTTCATAATGTCTTACAAAACGTCAATTTAGTAACAAAGGATTAACTGTGGTTGGTACGCCTGAAATAAATTTTACCTGAACAAATCGAGCTTGTCACTCATGAAACATGAAACAGAGAAAAACTTTTCGCTTTATGCCTGACCTCAGGGTGCTGCCACCTAACCTAACCTGCAATATGGTCAGATAATAGGGAGATATTGCAAACATCTGCCTTATTAGTGCAGACCTTATTTTGACATCTACGCATGCGCACATACAATTCTGTATCTATGAGGAATTAATAGGGATAAGGCACGTCCTTATTTAAGCTATAATAGGGGGAGCTTATTTAGGCGTTCTTATGTCACGACGATTCACGATCTAAGCAAATCGGGTGTCGTCGCAAGCCTATTTAACCTATAAATTTGTACTCTCAAAATTCAACGATTGCTGAAGCGTTTTGGTAACTATGAATATGGATAAAAAGAGAATAAGGTTCACGTATGACGACGAAATGATTTTGCTGCGTGAATTTATTGCACAAAACCCTATCCGTTCTCCTGAGAAGTGGGACTCAATCTTACAGAACTTGCGAGAGCTTACGGGAAAAGAATTTATTTTGAGAACAATAAAAAAGCATCTGAACCATCTTCTGGAGCTGTTCCTCAAAAAGGAGGTTAACAGCAAAGTCAAGTAAGTATAAGATAGCACACTGTACCTACATGTATTTTAATAACAAGAGAATGCTTAATGTAAGACTTGGTGAAACAACATTTGTGTTTGACAGGTCTGGCATAGAAGAAGTCTATAATGAAAGAGAACATATGCTCCAAGAAGCCAGCGAGTTAATGAAAGAGACCTGCTCAACTACACCAGCAAAAAAGAAAAAAGTGGAAAACAAAGCGAAAGATATGATTGAAAAGACACGCAATGAAAGAGAGGCTATGGCACTGCTGGCCTTTTCTGATGTGGATGACACTTTAATCGACCATGATTACGGTAAAATAACTATTCTAAACATTTTTTATACATATTACTATATTATCACAGTTTTAGGTGTTTGTGTTACAGTCGACGTTGACACAGAAAATAATAATAAGTCTGTACAAGATGTTGGAACTGCAAAACAGATATCTGTACAAGATGTTGGAACTGCAAAACAGATATCTGTACAAGATGTTGGAACTGCAAAACAGATATCTGTACAAGATGTTGGAACTGCAAAACAGATATCTGTACAAGATGTTGGAACTGCAAAACAGATATCAGGTAAAACAATGATTAGAATTACTGCTTGAATCTTCAGTAATAGAAACACTAAAACAGATCCACAGGTTATGGAGTATGACCAGTAAATAAAACCAGTGCTCGATATAAAATGTGTAGGTACTTATGTTATATACTTTGATAAAAGCCAGTGCAATGACTAACCTGTCAGTGAACTTCTTTTGTTTAGCACTGCGGTTTTATTTACAGGCCAGACTAACCAAATAGTGGATCCAGATGACTACAGCGTATATAGCATTGCCATGGCATCCCATTCAGAGGGCTACTACTAGATTAAGTAGTTTCTAGTATGTTATACATTACCTATAAAACAGAAAGCTCAAAACTACCTCTTACATTTCATGTTCAAGATTAAATACATTTGTTTATTGTTGCTGTTACTTACTTTTCGATCATTACAGCCCCCCGTACCAAAAGGATGAACAAAAGTAAAACATTGAGAAAAAATGGCCTTGATTACCTACGAGAAAAAGCGGAAATATCACGAGAAATAAGATCTGCAGAACTCAAGTTAG
The DNA here is from genome assembly GCA_963669975.1 of Acanthoscelides obtectus. Taxonomy (NCBI): domain Eukaryota; kingdom Metazoa; phylum Arthropoda; class Insecta; order Coleoptera; family Chrysomelidae; genus Acanthoscelides; species Acanthoscelides obtectus. The sequence continues at coordinate 95,904,160 of CAVLJG010000005.1, forward strand.
AAGAACAAAAAATGGATAATGAAAAAGAAAAAATTGCAAATGACAAAGCAAGACTTGCCTTGGAGTCTAAAAGGCTTGAGGCAGAAATTCAAGAAAAAAAACATAGGATAGAGTTAGAACAAAAGAAATCTGAGCAAGATGTCGCTGAAAGAAAAAACTTGAGTGACCTCATCAAAACACAACAAAAGCTTATTGAAGCATTACTGACAAAACTTGATAATAGATAATTTGCCATTAAAAAAATAATATACTGGCCTTATATTGAAATAATAATGTTGATGCTAAGGATGGTGAGCACAAACCAAGTTTGTTGCCGAAAATATATGAAATTGATTCTGCAACTGGTTCCATGTATGAACATAGTAAAACTGTGTAACTTCAGGATCAAACATATTTCATCCACAACTCCTGAAGAAGTTGATTTCATATATTTTCAGCAACATACTAATTTAGTTTTGAAATCTCTTATTGGGTGCTTGCTGCCCTTATGGTTGTAAAATAAATAAACATACATTCCAAACAAGCTTTATTGGTCTTACAAGTCTATAAAAAATTACAAATTATCATCAAGCGTTACAAGTTAGAAACAACCCAAAATTTAGATGTAAAAGATGGCTAGCGCCATCTAAATTTGCGCTAGAGATAGTTTCTTTGCAAGTTTCGTCAATGACGACGCAGGCAAAGCAGAAACCCCTTACGATTTCTGGTCGCTGACTCAGATGAATTGTACAGAGTACAGATACCCCGGTACCAACCAACAGTAGCCGGCCACCAGAGTCGTAACGCAAGGCGTTCACAGGACAAACTAACAATAGCATTTTCTGCAGAACATGCAATAATATAGTCTGATATACTCGTTTGCTTTCCATTGCAAAGAAACTAGTTCTAGCGAAATTTAGATGGCGCGAGCCATCTTTTACATTTACCGTCTTCCCGCTATTTGATAGACCACATTCGCTTGTTTACTTTCCATTTGTCCGCCTTCACGGCTGGACCTGATACAGACCTATACCATACTGATGAGGGCTAAAGAGCCCGAAACAGCGCTGTCTGCGGTTGGTCTTGGCTGCGGCGATGGAAAGCAAACGAGTATTTCAAACCCAAAATGTCCTCTATTTATCAGTGGCCTATGTAGGTCTCAAGTGAAGGTGGATTTGTATTGAAATACATAGCAGTCTGACTACTATACAGGCATGTATGGCAGTTAGTAAGTAGTACAGCCACCTTGTATAAAGCATCAACGTCTTGAAGTAGCATTTTTTGGTTTTTTGAAAAATCTACAAAGGCAAATTCTGATATGACTTTCTGAAAACCCCATTCTACTGCTATCCTTAGAACTTTCATAGCAGAATTGAAACTCTGCTGATGGGCAGGTAAATCTTCCATTCTGCCATGAAATGGGGTAAATAGCACATCACTCAGCCCATATCCTTGATCACCAAATAAAACAAATCGTCTTGTGTCAAAACATGTCTTTTGCACTAATTCTTCAGAGATACCTGACTCCCTAAATATTCTGGCATCATGCCTTCTTCCCGGATATGCGCCTTTCAAACTAACAATAATTCCATCAGGACAAATTATTGATTGGAATTTTATGCAGTGATACCTTTTGTGTCCTGAATAATACTCTTCTTGATTTTCAGAGGGTCGACAAATTTTCCTTGCTGTACCATCGATGAAACCCCAACAATTATTCATAGGTGCTCCTTTATTATGAATAGCCTACAAAAAGCACATTTCAGCATTTTATGAACCAACCATCACTTCAACTATATTACACAATACAATACCTGTGCATAATACTCCAACTTCTCCCTATTAAACCACTGCAATGAATTCAAATTGTTGAGAAGTACAGCATGCTCCTCCATAATCACACTTATCAATTTATTTATGATTTGTGACAAAGACTGAGTTGACAAGTGGAACATAGGGACCATATCACACAATCTGTTTGGATATGCCAGCCGTCTTAGTAGAATGCACAATGCTGTTAAACCTGAAAGAAGATAAATGGAACTTATACTGTGGTTTTCATGTTGATAGAATTCCAGCCTCTGGCAAGTGTTGTTTGAGTCAGAGGATGGAGTTCGATTGAAATGATGAACATATAGCAATAAATATTTAAACAAAATCATACCATCCACTTTATTACGTGTGATAGTGACAATTTCTGAAGGTATTCGTAAAACAGCCATCAGCCTATGAAGGTCAGACCTCTCAAATCGAAAATTTAGTCTTATTACTTCATCTGGCAAGTTTTCCAAGTTGAATTGTGCTGTATGAGTAATGCCTCTATCAATAAATATATTATGGAGGATGATATGTTCTATTTCCTCCTCATCTGCTCCTGCCAATATAACTGCTTCCAATTCAGCTTCCATTTTACAATCTCACTTCTCACACCTTTGGTAGAATTTCAACTACGAACCACCTATATTATGCAAGCAAAAACTGGAAGGAAAAGTGAGGTTAAGATAAACACCATCAAAGCGAACTGTCAAAATACGTTACATGTGCAATATCTCTAATTCCACTGTACTTATTTAGGTTCACCTAAATAATGCATACCCTTATTTAGGTCCATATGCAATATCTCTCTAATTTCACCGATTGTGTATTTGCGGTTTACTAGCGTTATCTATTGTTTTTTTACGAATATATCTACCAACATGGCTTTAAACAAAGGCAAACGAGCACGCGGAAGCAATTTCACCAAGGAGGAGGAACTGCTACTCGTTCGTAGTGTCTGTATTGTAAGTAAATATCACTTGTGAGAGTTTTTAGTTTTTCAAATTATTTCATGAAGACTAGGATTAAATTAAATCTTAGAATAACACTGACCACTTGTATATTATAGTATATTTTGCTTATGATCAAGTCCTGCTTTTTACATAGTCTTATTTCATACTTTTTTAGAGCTGGGGAAATTACACATCGGAAAAGTTGAAGACGCCCATGTCAAAAAGACTTAGACAGACGAATTCTACTAGCAAAAATTTATTTTATGAAAAAAAAATTATGTTCGCAGAAGAAGAAATTGAAAGAAGCAGACTAGAACAAGAAGACATTCTGATCAAGAGAAAGAGGGATGCAGAGAAACACGAGTGGGAAGGGGAACTACATAGAAAAAAACTTGAACTTTTAGAAATAGAAATAAAACAAAGAATGCTTAACAATTAGTTGTATTGAATATAGATTTATTATAAATTGGCGAAGTATTCATTTATTAACATCTGTTTATCAACCTGGCCTGAGCGATTGTCATATCTAACATCACCCTGTTCATTTATTTCCTCATCTTCAGAATGATCGATCCACTCTTCAGGTATTGCTTCATTCTCTTCTATAGCAATATTATGTAGGACCACTGTGGCGACAATAATTATTGCCATGATTGTATGTACATCAAGTCTCATACCTAATTTTAAGATAGGAAATCGTCTTTTCCAAACACCACATTCCGTGTCCTAATTATTGATTCATTATATAAATTTTCTGCCTCCACATTAATATCTTGAAGTTTTGTCATCAGATCAAACTTGTTGAAATAATCTCTTTTCCTATACACTTTCGTTTTACGAATAGTAGGTATGTCCTCATCAGATGAAGAGCTGCTGCTGCTACTTTGCCATAGATTCATCTAGGATATAAACACGTACATGAAAATAAATATTTCCAAGGACTTTTTTGTACTGTAAATACTTACCATATTGTTCAAAGGAATGTCGGTTTGTATAAAAATATCGCTTCAATCTGCAGTTCAACAAATAGCGTCCAAATGACACAACAAAGAAAGAAAGGTTATGTTAAACATTTAATTCCCCAATTAACCGCTTAACAGGCCGAAATCGAGCAGTTAACGGCCAATTAGAAAATTTTAACTGGCTGATTAGAGATTATGAAATCCATTCAATCGTTAAAATCTCGATTAAATTTAACTGGAGAATTAATTTTGATTATGAAACCGGCCCTTAATTGGAGAATTAACAGCCCAATTATCTAACAGGCCATTTAGTGAGCGATTATGAAACCGGCCCTAAAAGAATAACTTCTAGGATAACATGGCAATTAACAAGTAAAAAACCCAGATGAAATAAAACATGCGAATTATGAAATGAGAAATTTTATTTCACCAATAACATAGTACAAAAAAAAAACTAAATCTAGAAATTAAAACAAAGTGCAGTCTTCAGAAAATAACGAAGCAAAATGTAGAATACTTATGGCGAGTACCTTCACACCTTTACTTCTTCTTGCCTTGTTTTTGGTCAATGGAGTTCGCTGTTTGACCAGTCTTGATAATGGGAATGCTTATCTCGCTAGGTTTGTCTCCGCAGGTTCGAGGTGCAGAAAGACTCAAGACTCCGTCTGAAGACAGTTTCGACTCCAATCGGGATACATCGCAGTCTTTTGGAAGGGTGTACTTCCTGACAAAGTGCCTGAAGATGTGACCATGTTCATCTGGCTTCTCTTCATGTTTTCCTTCGATGGTAACTACATTGTCATTCAATTTGACAGAGATCTCCTCAGGTTTGAAGTGCTGGACATCAAAATTGGCTTGGAACTTGTTCTTATCTAGCGAAACATTGGCACCCAAAGAGTCTTGAAGAGCAGCGTTCAGATTCCTCAAATAATCCTGATGTTGTCTAGCTACTGGCCTATAGAGATCATCGTCCAAGATGCCGACCCACGTCCTTTGAGGAGGCTCGCATCTCCTTGGAGCAAACAGAGATTCGTCGAACAGCAGTGGTAACAGAGACATGATGAACTAGTTTTTCACTCACACAACAAATCGAAACTCGCTTTAAAGGCGCTTGTTAACACTCGAACGCTTTGCTTTGCTATCACACTCGCTTGTGTATTTCAAACTGACTTGCCGTTCACGACCGCGCCAAACAATTTATATGTTTGACTGGTTGCCTAGAGTTTTCTAGAAGCGCCGAGAATACTTGGGACTCCATCGTTGCCAGTCGAACCCTTTCGAGTGTGTTCACGAAAACCGTCATCGATTCAACTTGTGTCCAATAGTTCAGTCATTATGGTACTGATCTGGAAGAATATTATTTTTTTTGGCCAAAACTGAAAATGATGCTAAAATCATAAAATTGGGTGATTGCTTTTAGGAAATCAAACATTGCCTAGTAAAAATGTGAAATCTTCAGCATCTTATTGAGCTTGAAAAGAGACAATGAAGACGTTTTCATATTTTTTGGTAGTGTGTTAAAGGTACACACACTATAGGTATGATCCGTGCCCGTATTACGTAGCTTAAAAAGTCACCCTGAACACTAACCGCTACCAAGATAGACAGGGAAAGGCAAGTTGTCAGATTTTTGCTCCTTAAAAATTTGGAGAATTTGCTGAGAGAAAAGGCGAATATAAGATGTAACGCACACCCAAGGGGTCACCAGGCGACCCCTCCACCACAGCGAATGGAGAAGAAGCAGTAGCTGTTGATGCTGGGATACGCATCGTACCTATTATCGGAAGATAATTCGTCTTTTCAAAGAGGAAAATGTGTCTCACCATACATTTCCTCTGCCCTCTGAGCGTAACAATCACGCCGTTATTAGAGGACTCCCAGCGTCAACTGCTGAGCAGGAAATCAAAGAGGAGTTCGAACAGAAGGGATATACTCCCCTCCACGCTTGAAGCGAAACGGCGGCGTGCCCATGCCTTTGGTAGTGGTGATCCTGCCTAAGACAAAGAAGTCACAGCAAATGTTCAACGAACATGAACTGCTGGGGACCTCTATCAGAGTTGAGGTTTAAAAGAACTCTCGACTCATCGGGCAGTGTCACCGCTGTCAGAAGTACGGACACGCGCAATCGTATTGCACTGCACCTCCAAAGTGTCTCAAATGTGCTCATCAGGCCAACAGTTCTACCTGTAGATTCACTCCTAGGCGAAATCTACATGTCATCGCACAAAGGCGAGTAAAATCATACGCAGACGCGGCAAAGGTTGACATTCTAGCTGCCCCTGCTGCCCCGAGCTCACGTGGACCTGTCAACAGCGCTCAGGTCCTTGCAGTAATTAGTCTCCTGATAAGCTCTACACACGCCTTGCAGGCGATCTTTCCGATAAATGACTAGGTACAATAGTGGACAGCCTGCATTGATCAAAATTCTTTTTTGGTATTGTTTGGATCTTAGGGATATTCCTAAAAAACGGGAACTTCATCAAGTGCTTTTGGATGAGAGTATAGATGTGGCTCAGTTGCAGGAAACATTGCTTAATCCGGGAGATCGTCTAGCTTTCCCGAATTATGATGTTATCCTATCTGATAGATTAACTGGACGGGGTGGCGGCTTGGCAGTTCTAGAGAAACATGGTATTGACTACCATAGAAGCCCAAATACCGAAATGCAGAGCAATGAGGCGGCTTCCGTGGAGGTCAATATGACGGGAGGTATCCCGTTGAAGATCACATCGGTGTATGTCAGGTGTGCTGCCACTCTGCAGGAGGTGGACCTGGAAGTCCTTATGGACTACTCTGGTCTGCTTATTGTAGCAGGGGACTTCAACTGCAAACACAGAGCATGGCATTCTAGGTTGAATCCCACCAGTGGGATTCGACTGTACAACCATGTGATACGAAATGGCTACCTCATACATAGTACTGAGGAGCCGACGCACCACCCATTTAATCACCTTCAGGCACCAGATGTCATCGACTTCGCGATATCTAGAAACTGTAGATACATATCACTTCTCGAATCATGTATGACATTTCTATCGATCATCTTCCTGACGTACTGGAGGTGGGTAATGAGCAAACCTTGGGAGAGGGAACTTCTCCAAGGAAACGGGTTGATTGGGAACTATACAAGAGTTCCCCAATATCACGATCATAGATGATCAGAACGGTATAGATGCCGTTCAAGCGGGGTGGACAAGCTTCGTTCAGTAAGCTCTGGAGTGAATCTTGTTCATGAAGTAAGAAATGCTCTCCATGAATTCCGCAATGAGCAATGGAACGACTTTCTGGCGGGGATGCTTGACTCAAGTACTCCTCTCTGGAAAGTGGCTAAGTCGCTCAGAAACGGAAACCGATAACAACTCCCGCACATTCACGGTCCTAGGTTCATAGTTTTCAGGACAGAGAACAAGGTCGAGGTTTCCGCTGATGCTATGGAACAACAATTCTCTCCCAACTATGATCTTGATAATGATCTCGAGAAGGAGCAACAAATTGTAAGATCGATCAGGAGATATTTCAGGGCCAACGCCGCCATTAGTGATTCTTTTTCGAAAGATTCTTCAGCTAAAGAGTTACACAGCACATCAGCGGTTTCTCCCAAGATCCCGCATTGCACACCAGCAGAGCTTCAAGGTCATATTAAAGACCTCAAGGTGCGTAAAGCGCCTGGGGATGATCAAATTACTAATAAGGCTGCTTTCACGGAAGCCCGTGACTTATCTCGTGGCTATTATCAATGCCATGTTGAGGACCCAGTACTTTCGTTCGGCGTGGAGGAGGCTATAATGATTCCAAAGAAGGTGTGTTCGATATTTCCCCAGGACTATCGTCTCATTAGCCTACTGTCTGCTCCGTCTAAGCGCGCCGGAAATGTGATTCTACGTCACCTTGCGAATTTCTCGTCAGATGACCATGTGATTCCTGACGTGCAATTTGGATTTCGGTCTGAGCATAGTACGGAGTTACAGGCGGTTAGGCTTGTGGAGCAAGTAACCAGGGGCTTCACCCTTAACGAAAGTACTGGCATCTAGCTTCTGGATATCTCGAATGCATTTGACAAGGTGTAGGTCAAGGGTCTTCTCTATAAACTAATTCAAAAGGGCTTTCCATTTTGGCTCTTAAAACTTCTGAAATCCTTCCTAGAAGGAAGCAAATTTCGGATCAAAATTAATAATGTCCTGTCGACCGTACGGCCCATCAGACCCGGCGTTCCGGGAATCTGGTTCACGACAGGTTACAAAGTGCGGTGGATGAGATATTGGAATGGGCAGATCGGTGGCTAATCAAAATTAATTACTCGAAAACGCAGGCTATCTATTGTACTAAAAAACGTGGTGGCGCCCCGCCTGAGGTTTCAGTGAACGGAGCTCGCATACCATGGGGAAATTCCGCTAGGTATCTCGGTGACACTCTTGACAGGGGGATGACCTGGCAAAATCACACTCAAGCGTTAAAAACTAAATTCCAAATAACGTTTCGGCAGCTCTACCCTATGCTATGTAGATCCTCAAAATTAAGTTTGGTTAACAAGTTCGACTATACAAGATGGTTATCAGACCAGCAATCACTTACGCATGTGCAGCATGGTGCTTTCTTTCCAAAACGCATATGCGTAATCTGCAGGTTTTTCAGAACAGAACCTTGCGAACCATCACTAACGCATGGTATGTCTCCAACGAGACCCTTCACAGAGACCTCGACATCCCTTACCTAAGGGACTACATCAAAAATCAGACGCAGTTACTTTATAGCCAAGAGGAATCGCACAGCAACCCTCTGTTGCGTGAGTCCATAAACTACAAGTCTAGCAAGTTCGCAAGCACACAAGACCGCGGCTCGCTCGCACTGTGATCAAAATCAAATCGTACAATTCTAGGTAAAACCAAAATTACGATTTTTGCCTCACACAAATTCCTAAATTAATTTTTGGATCAATTTAAAATAACCGAATACCAGTTAACAATAGCAAGGCATCCCTATAACTAGCGCACTTCACCTTCTTTGCTCTTCCCCCTTCCTTCCTTTCTTTCTCCCTGACTTCGTCTGGTATCTGGGCAACCAGACATGACATACATACTGACCTACGACCTACTATACTTTAACAAACAGCGAAGGTCCCACGGACCGCTCTGACGGACAATGATGAATAGATAGAGATAGACTAACCGCTACCTAGTGCACAAATTGACATTTTACCGATTTTATTACGTTATGTAGGTTTTTTACGTAATAATCCTGCCGGTGTCGAAAAAAAAAGTTTTTTTCAAAACACAAAATTTGCATATTAAGCATAATTTTGTCGACACTTTTGGAGATTTTTAGCATCGAGAAAATTTTGCTATCCTCCGCTCTTCAAACAGTTTTTGGGTGAGGTACACTTTCCCAAAAAGTTCTCTTCTCCGTGCGAAAATTCCTGCTGGCGACCATGATTATGTATATTAGATTAACGTATATGAATGATATTATTGATAAACTATGGAAAATTGAGGTAATATTAAAACATTTGTTACAATACATGTAAATTGGTATAAATGTATCTAATTGTACCTCAGATGAGGCAAACTCTATCCTTCAGACCGTCTTAACATATTACATCGATCAATATGAAATAGAATTGAGATAGTGTTTCTGTTTAGCTTAGCACTGCAACCATCTGAATAAAAGATCTTCTACGCAGGCGCAGGTGAATTACGACATAAAACAGTGACTACTTTATGTGTCTTATCAGACTTATCGTTTTTTGTATCCCAGTAGGACCTAAAGTGTCTTATTGGTAATAGAAAATACACGTTTCCATTACTCCAAAAATTCAATTTATTTAGAACACTGCGTATTTCTTGCATTTTTTTATCTGTATCCTAAGACTCATAATATCTATTATATTTTAACCAATATGTTTTTTATAACTTCAAATTATTCTAATTAAGCTTATCCAGCTTCACGAATTCCGGTACCAGCGCAAAAATAATCTTACGAAATAGGCCCTCCCCATTCCGCGTAGCTAACGTAACTTTTTTTATTTCGATAACGGATAACGAAGGTTTGTCCTGCTACTGCGCAAAATTGAAAGAAGCAGCAAAACAAGAGCACTAAAACTCCTCTTATATTTTCTTATGATTTTGTGTGCAATCTGGAGGATTTTTAGGATTTTGCACCCGCTCTTGAAAAAGTTTTGGGACTAGGAAGGTACACGTTCACGAAAGGTTATCTCTATCGGACACCCTTGAGAAAAAATCCTACGCCCATGTGCAAGCCGCACTGTTAAAAACATTATTTATAGTGTTTGAAATTGTGTATATCTCAAATTTTAGCTGCTCTGTTTAAAGTGGAGATCGATGCAAAGTGAAAATATCACATTTAAATATTCGAATCCTATGAACACTATTTATAGTTTTGATGAAGGTCGACGCTGATATCAAAATGCATTTCATTCGTGTGCATTGAGGTTGGTCGTTGCTATTATTGGCATAGGTCAAGAGTACATAGGACAGTACAGTTACAGTAAACCTCCTTTCTGGTAACATATGGGTTTTTTATTTTACAGAAAAGAAATTCCTAGCTATAAATTTGGAACAATGAATATTTAGGTTGGGGATCCCATTCAGTAATGAATCCAATGTATGAATCCAAATTTGGCAGGCTGTAAATTAACTACCTTCCTGCATTTGAATAAGGTGACAAAAAATTTCATCCACACGTTGGTCCAAAACAATAATGTGTTCCAAAGTAAAGTACAAACTACGATACTATTATACGCTGCTTCATTCGTCTTAACATTAGGTACTAGACATTAGACATTTTATTGAACTCGTATAATGTATATAATATATTTGACTTCCATAATTTCTTTCCTTTTTCGATGAAAGTCACAGTTTTAAAAATAAAACGAACATCTATAATGATTAAATGTATAAAAACACCAAGGAATAAACTGATTTCATGCTATGCATAATTTTTTCGAATTCTCATAAGCTGTGTTTTCACCGTGTTTCCTCCTAAGTTTGAGTAGAATATACGTACATATTCTGATATTCAAGGTTAGAAACAGATTAATAAACTCAAGATAATGTAGGTATAGCTGAGGTATTGGCAAAAATAGCTAATACATAAAAAACATAATAGGATGCATTTTAGGAATAGGTACTTATTTGGGTTTAGAACAGATTCAAATAATTATTTACGCTAAATGCAGATACCCTTGACGCCTTTCTTGAGTCATATAGAATGATCTAGCAACATGCAACCTCGGATTTAACCTCCCTTATCCAGATATCCAGACGATTCGAGATTCAAGGAGATCGTGCATCATCGTTTATGTACCGGCTTCCTCGCGCTGTTGCCAAATGAACTAAATTAAAGCAGGTTCCAGTGAAAATGTATAATAGGTCTTCTAGTAGATCTACATTTATGATTTATCTTATATTTGTTTTCAGAAAATGACCCATGTCCTTTTAATGTTAAGAGTCAATCGGTCAATATCAGTTTCTCTGTGTAGTCTGTCAATCACTCTATCAAAAAAAAAAACGGTTTTTGAGATTGACCACAATTATTCGGACAAAATTTTGGGCACAGGTAGTATTATGGCATTAGTAAGGCAAATAAGACAGTAGCAGAACACAAAGCACAATTAGAAATTCAGGCCTTGATTTACGTAAGCAAGTGATGCAGCCGCCTAAAGGCGTATGTCATGGGGAGCGCAAAAATCTCAATTAATATGGTATTGCAGGGCAGGGTCCATATTTTATCGCTTGCCTCACGACGCATAAAACCCCAAAGCCTACTCTGCAAAAAGGGATTGAAGATGCTAGCACCATCTATGAGACAGTAGTAGAACCAAACTGTATAATTTTTCAAAGCAGATATATACATCCATTCTTCTGTTCTGCTACTGCCTCATAGATAGCGCCGGTACCTTTCAGATTCATTTTTGGATGCCACAATACACATACATGTGTTTGGCTATTACCTGAGTTAGAAGTTACGTTAATCAATGCTTATATTCATTGATGAATTAAATAATATTGGACACGCTGAGGCAAAGATCAAAATGTAATAACTGTAACATAGTTGAATGACTTGACTACTTTTAATTTCTGTGCCTATCAACTGCCTATAGAATAGTATCAGATCAGTTTACTGTATATAGCGAGCAGACTGAAATCAATCATTAGGATCCTAGCGATTTAACAAAAATGAATCTTTCAACAAAACATACAAAGCACTGCTGGTACTGATATGCATTCAGTGCAAATCTCGTAGGTAAACGTTTAACAAGTTACTTGTCATATTCACGATGCACTTCGGTATCTCTATGTCGCGGAAATCCCAACACTTTTTTGGATTACATTACAATCGTGGAATTATATCCTAGCTTTTTATGTTGTAGAATCAAGTTCATTTTCATAAAACGCAATTTATTTTACAAATGACGCTAACGAGACCGGGCTATCGACCTCTATATACAGAAATGCCGAAAAGTGATTCGGCAACATTGGATAAAAAACACCACCGACAGCGCCGATCACTCGCGAAGTTTCTCGAAGTCTGTTCCTTAACATCTGGAGTTTTCTAGATTTCCCGCCTCGCAATATAAAAACATGCCGGCCGGTTTTCTGGTCAGTTCTCAGTTGAACATTTGAAGTGAGTTGTGAGCACAACCTGAACCTGAAACGACCTAGCGACAAAGTGAGCGTTTCCAGTGATACTTTGAAGCGATTTTGAGATTGATAGCGTGCTGCTTAGTTAATCCAAGTGAAAATGTCGCTGTTGCCATTCCTGTTCGACGACAGTCCATTCCACACATTCCACACACGACCATCGAGGCTGCTGGACCAGCAATTCGGCAGTGTACTGGATGCAGATGATCTCCTGCAGCCATTGACTATCCCCAGGCTGCTCACCAGGTGCCCAGCTGGATACATCCGAAACTGGAAGTCTGCAGCATCTCAGAAAGACTCTGGATCCACAGTCACGTTCGACAATGAGAAGTTCCAAGCTAACTTAGATGTACAGCAATTCAAGCCAGAGGAGATCTCTGTCAAATTAACAGGCGAAAACACACTCACTATTGAGGGCAAGCATGAAGAGAAACCAGACGAGCATGGGCATATCTACAGGCATTTTGTTAGAAGGTACACTGTGCCAAAGAACTGCGATATGTCAAAGATCGAGTCCAAATTGTCTTCAGATGGTGTGCTGACCATCACTGCACCCAGGTTGGATGCAAAACAGATTGAACACAAGAACATTCCAGTGGTTGCCACAGGTGAGCCAGCAAAGCAGATTGAAGGCAAGAAGTGAAGAAGACCTAGGTTTAAGATTTCCAGCACCTGTATCAAGACTGTCTTATGTTCTTATCACATGTTCAAGTATTTTAAGTTTAGGTTTTGTAATTAATGTTTTTGTGATACAATAAATCATTTCCAATTTCAAACTTTGTTTTATTTTTCTAAATTTTCTTGACAGTTTCTATCACATAAAGTTCATAGTACATAAATTGTTCATTAACCATATAAGTATTGTCAGTATATTTTTTGTGTATATGTAGTTTGGTGGAGCCAACAATTTGTATACCTTTGTGGTCATGAACTTTGTGTACCACTTCTGCTAAAAAACACATTTGGTCAAATATGTGGCATGCAAAAACATGTCCAGCCAAAATGGTGAAAAAAGATAGATTTGAAAGAAAAACAAGTAAGCAGATTCCAGATTCACATTGGTTCATGTGCTGAATAACTGAACATTCTTAAATGTTTTTTTCTTAAATCGGGCAAATTTGTGTCTTACAATTAATGTATGTTAACTATTCTACCTACTTTCTCACAATCAATCCTTGCAAAAATAAACTTATCTGAATAGTGTGCACTTGCAAAATGTTAGGGATCAGGGACCCACAGCATTTTTATTTCTTAGAGGGTAGCTAATTCCCTGGGTATTCAATGATCAGTGTACAGTTAGAGGGTCATGATGATTGAACCAGCTAAACATATTTTTGGTTGATCCCAATAAATATCAGATGACTTTTATAAGGCCCTCATAGGATAATGAGGCAAAACCTGGTCTTAAGATAGGCTTACCGGATGGGAAGACCAAAATTTCAGATTGGCATTACAATGACAAATAAATATTAAGGATCAAAAAGTTACTCTTCATTATTAAAAAAAATTTATTAAAACAAAATACTTTGGAAAGTTATGAGGTTATAGATGAAAATGAATGAGTGATTTTTAAATCGTGTAATTTTGAATCTGTGTTTTGTTATTGTTGGGACAATATTTATATTTTGCTGGGACTCTTTGTTCGGGTTTTTACTTTTTCTAGAAGATAAACTACTGTCCTTTCTCAGTAAACTTTTATTAGTTCTAAAACACAATGACAACCCCTTAGCAACTACTCTTGTCCACAAAATCTCTTGTCAATCTTTCAGACACCCAAATACTCGAAGTTACATCGAATACACTCCAACTAAACTTTGTAATTTCTTATTTTGTAATTATTCTCAACACTCTTGACACCAGAAAAAACATTATGCTTTAAAAATTGTTTCAATCCAAAAGTTGATATTCAGCACATCAGAGGTATATCCCAATACTTTGAAAATAAAAAATTTATGTCATGTTTAATGTTAGTCAAGTTGCCAGGCTTTACCTCCCCACCATTACTACACTGCTACCACTCCTCAAAATAAACTTTTAATGCTGACAATACAACAATGAATAAAAAGTCCTGGAATTTAGATCGTTTTATTTAAATATATGTTACATTAGCAGACACAAGAGTACCTTTGAAAAAGGCGCATTCAATTATATTAACAATTCATGGAATTTCAAGAAAACACTGTGATTTTAAATTAGCTCAATTTATTATACATACATAAATTAAATTGACTGAAATCTAAAATGTTTACGAAGTGGATTCAGTCTGGTGATTTACTTCATTATCAAAATTACAACAATTTAAACATGAATATAATATTTTGATAATAAATCTCAAACAATAGACATAGTTTGTAATGATGATGATGAAGGACTTTCCGGCCCAGCTGTAGTTTGTGAATTATGATTCAATCTCGTATGTAGGTTCAAATAAGACCTATCTGAGAATCTTTTGTCACAAATAGCACATCCAAAAGGTTTTATGCCAGAATGTGTACAAAGATGCCTAGCAAGTTTTTGTTTATCATGGAATTTTCCTGCACATATGTGGCAAGCATATTTTTTTTCTTTTACCCTAATTTTTGCATTCCCAATACCATGAACTTTTTTCAAGTGGATATTATATGAATACCGTTTTCTATAAGTTTTACCACAAAGTGCACATTGGTGAGCCCTTTCATTTGAATGGCATCTTACATGTTCTAATAACTCACTTTTACTTGTAAAAGATTTGATACATAGTGAACAAGCAAAATTTTTCTCGCCAGTATGCCTTCGTACATGTTGGTCATGATTTGATTTTTGTGGAAAACGTTTACCACATGCATAACAAACATACTTCCATAAACTGGGATCTGTATGAGCAACTAAGTAATGGGTCCTTAGATTGGCATTTGTCTTAAATGTTTTATCACAATCATTACATTTAAAGCACCTTTCATCATAATGAGTCTTTTCATGGATAGTAAGATCATTTTTAGTTATAAAACTTTTGCCACAAAAATGGCACATGTTTGGCCTATTGCCATCATGATACAATTTATGATTCAACAGGTTTGAAGAAGAGGTAAAGCGATGGTTACACATATCACAGTAGTAAGGCTTAACATTTTTGATATTCATAGAATGGACTTGTACACAGTGTTGTAAGAGAGATTTTAGTAAAGTGAAGGGTTCTGCACACACCTCACATGTGAACCTTCTAGAGTTATTCTTTACATGCTCAGATTTTACATGGGCAATAAATTCTTCATAGTTTCCAAAGGATACACCACACTCCTCGCATTTACACATCATATGATCTTCTGCAATATGCTTTTTGAGCAAAAAGGCTGAAGCAAACTGCTTGCTACATATGTCACAGATTTCTTCTTTTATCATTTTATTTAGGTCTGCCTTACAACCTCTTCTTTCATGGTGTCTAAGTGTCTTAAGACTTATATAATATGCATGACATTTTACACACTGATATTTTGTTTTTTTAAGAGTTTCTTGTTTGCATTTTTTCTTATGAGCTAATAATATTTTCTGTGTTGTATAAAATCTATTACATTTTTCACACTGATGCTTGTCATATACTTTGCTGTGTCTTATTATTCCATCACAAAACAATTCATGTTTATCTAAAGAGGAGGTTAAAGCAAATTTTCGTCCACATTTCAAACATTCTTGATTTCTTTTATATTTTTCTAGATGCCTTGAACAATTATCGTCATCTGTATGATTTTCATTTTGATGTGAAAGTAGCTGTTCTTGAGTATCGAAATCTATATTGCAATCACTACACTCAAAGGGGTTACTAACAGATCTATTATAATTAAATGGATCACCATCGAGTTCACTGCTATTCACATTTTGCGTTGCGATTTTTTGAAGACTGGCAGATTTTAAGCAAGTCTGCTTAAATTTATATGCTGTTTCCAATTCGTTTATACAAATATCGCATATATTGGTGCCTGGTAGCCAACCCTGCAATACAAAAAAAGTAATTAATTTCAACAAATTCAGCATGGGGCAGTGCTTATTACCACTTCTGGGACAATGCTTTTCAATTTTAGCAGATAATTCAGAGATGCATTGTGTGCTGTACATGCCTCTGACAGCTCTTGGCGTATCTCATTGCATACATCACAAAGTGAATCGCTCATCGTGCTTTGCTAACAAAAAAGCTTAGCTTGGTGGGCGTCGCCGATTATAGCTCCCTTTTAAACTCCAAATCCAAATGCCAACCCAAATCAAATCAAATCAACACAAAATAAGTCTACACCGGTCGGCGGTGACATCACAAAACATCGCACTGTCAAAATGCTGTAACATCACTATTCGATAGATGTCGCGCCGACATAAATCACTTGAACTAAAAAATTAAAATATGCAATTCTGAATACATATAACAAGCCAGAATTGTAATGTCATTATATGAATAAAAAAAATACAGATTTCGACGTATCAATTTTATGTTTATTTTCTTTTTAAAAGAAAATGCTGTGCAGATGAAAGTGACATCTCTTGCGCGGAATGGTTAACCTACAAATCATATACAGAAAGCTGCTGCGTCATATGTCACGATAAGTTCATATATGTTGTGTGGTTGACATTGACACATAAACATACGGATTTCCTAACCAAATACATAAAAGAAAATAATATCAATTTTTCTATAAATCAACATGACTGCACCGCCGGGAGCGTTGGTAAACAGAAATAAGAAACATTTTCTAGGAGTTCCAGCGCCTTTGGGTTATGTAGCAGGAGTAGGTAGAGGGTAAGATATGCAAATATGGAAGTATACATTCAGTTTATCACCAATATTTTCATTCCAGAGCCACTGGCTTTACTACCCGTTCTGATATTGGTCCTGCGAGAGATGCTAATGATGTATCGTAAGTATCACGAAATTGGCGATTCCTCACACTTCACCTACTGGTAACACTGAACTATCATTTTAGGGATGATCGCCATGCCCCGCCAGCTGCAAAGAGGGTGAAAAAGAAAGACGAAGAGGAAGAAAAGGAGGTATTTTTGCCCAATTTAGAAATAAGAAGTTACTACATAATACTTTTTTAGGAAGAGGAAGATTTGAATGACTCAAATTATGATGAGTTTAGTGGTTATGGAGGCTCCTTATTTTCCAAGGATCCATATGACAAAGATGATGCTGAGGCAGATGCTATATATGAAGCTATTGACAAGAGAATGGATGAAAAAAGAAAAGAATATAGGGAAAAACGTCTCAGAGAAGAATTGGAAAAGTAGGTTTTTTGCTCTCATTTTCTGGTAATATCCCTATTTGCTCAACCTTTTTTTTAATGTCATGTTAAAGGATATAAAATCATAATGCTAAAAGAAATTGTCATTATTAGAACTATAACCTCCATCAAAAAAAAATTTTGTCTCGTAAAAAATATATATATATATGTATATATATATATATATATATATATATTCATCCCACTATATATATATGTATATATATATATGTTATATACAGTAATGGACAAAAGTATATAGACAAATATGAATATTTACCTAAATACCTTTAGAAAACGAATTCATACTTCATTGCTCCATTAACAAATGCGTTATTAGTAGAAAAACTAAATTCCTTGTTTCTACATTATCTGCAATGAAAACAATACAAGTCTGAATATAAGCAATTTTTTATGAGGGACAAAAATATGTAGACAAATTCTTTTCAACATTAGTTTAGTACAGTTTCGTGTCAGAAGAGGTTCAGTTTGCGTTCATCGAGTATTGTGGAATAAGTTGAATGATTTTAAGACCATGCCGCGTGGTCCTGAAATTTCTTTCGATGTGAAATATAAGATCATTGAGTTATAGAAAGATGGTCAATGTCAAGTCTTGACATTGCCAAAAATTTGAAGCTGAAACGTAAAGCAATTTGGGCAATATTGAACAAATTGGAAGCCTCTAAGAGAAGTGGTCAGCCTAGAAAACTAAATGCTAGATCAGTTAGATTAATAAAAGTAATAGTGTTGCTAAGAAAACTATAAGTAGAAGATTAACTGCTTTGAAGCTAATTGCACGTGTCCAAGTAAGAAGCTGCCAATCTCGGGAAAAAACCGTAAGGACTGATTACAATTTGCATGGTTGCGTCTTGATTGGAGCATCTGTAACTGGAAGAGGGTATGTTTCAGTGACGAATCCAAGTTCAATATGTTTGGATCAGATGGTGTTCATTACGTTAGACGTCCTAGTGGACAAATATTGAGCCCCAAGTACACTTTGCCTACTGTCAAACATGGAGGCGGGTCTGTTATGGTTTGGGGGTGCTTTTCGGGGTTTGGGATGAGACCTTTCTATAGAATAGATGGCATTATGGATAAGTTTGTATACACATGTCATGTTACCCTGTATGGAAGACAATATGCTCTTGAGATCAATCTTCCAGCAAGATAATGACCCGAAGCACACTTCAAATCTCGCGAAGAAATTCTTTCTGCATGAAAAAATACCAGTTCTCAAATGGCCTTCACAGTCTCCCGATATAAACCCCATTGAAAATCTATGGGAATATTTAGATAGGCAAATACGAGACAAAAATTATTCATACAAGTATGAACTTTTTGCCTCTTTAGAGCAAACGTGGAGACAGATTCATGAATCTTATATCAAGAAACTTCTACAATCTATGCCGAGGCGATGCCAGGCGGTGATTGATAATAATGGTTATGCTACAAAATATTAACATAAATATGGCTGGTTTTCTATAATTCAATGAACTTTGCTTCTTTTTTCTATAATTGTTTTGCTTTGTCTATATATTTTTGTCCTTCATAGTTCCAGTTTTTTTCAATTAATTTTTTATTGAAGGGAGTCTAATGATTTTATTTATGTATAAGTGAGTATATTAAATAGGAAAATTTTTGTTATATACCTTTCTCCGCATGATAATTTACTCTATATATATATATATATATATACAGGGTGACTTCGAAGTTGAGTCATTTATTTTAACAGTGAATAGATCTGATCAAAAGAAATGTTTTTTTCCTTTACCATTTTTCTGGTAAAATTAAAGTAACAAAGTTATAGCCCTTTGGAAGTTTGAGTACCGCCCTGTCTCAATATCATGTGCTCGTGTTTGGCAACAACGGATATAATCCGCCTTACCGGTTCATCGCATCGGAAACAAAAAAGCGAAAGAATTTGGAACGATGTTTGTGTACAGTTTATTATTTTATTCAGTTCAGTTATACATACAGTCAGTGTCAGTGTCGCGTGTGAATAGTGTCTGTTACGTGGCTCAAACGAAATAAAAAATGGCACATGTTTATGCGGATCGGTTTCCCAATCGAGTGCAACCAACCCCTCGTGCCTTTGTTAATGTAGTACAACGGGCTCGTGAATCAGGTGACTTAAGACCTCACAGGGGACCTCACGATCAAATACAGGTCCGCACTGAAATACTTGTCGGGAGGATACTTTATAAAACAAGGTAACATTTTTTTTTTATTTTTACACACATATTTTGGTTTATCTTCCTTCTACAATCATTATCTGAAAATTAATGACTCAACTTCAAAGTCACCCTGTATATATATATATATATATAAGTATGAAAATAATGGGCAAAATCCGCAAAAATGAGGAAAGTCGATTCGAGCAGAAAATAGGATAGGTAACCCGAGCGATACGTATTTCTGCTGGTTGGTTTCATCAGGCCCGAAATGAATGCACATATGAAACTACCAAAGTAGATACACATGCCCACACATCCGGATACGGGTGTAACCTGAGGAAACGAAGATGGAGAGGGAAAAAAAACGACACACGAAGTCCACAACAAGAGCCAACCTACACATTGTAGTACCAAACGGCTAGAAGACCTCGAATTTTCAAGGAGACATCTAACCACAACCACGCGGCCGGATATAGCCACTTGCTGTGGTACTTCAAGCCCAAAGGATCTACAAAGAGAAAATGATCATGCGGAGAAAGGTATATAAAAAAAAGTAGGAAAATAATGGGTTAAATCCGCAGAATCCGTATATATATATATATATATATATATATATATACAGGTTGGTTTATTAATAAAACAAGGTAAAAAATAAATACAGCACAATATTAATTTGTCTATATACTTTTGTCCATTACTGAATTTTTGAGATCATATAACCCATTTTACAGATATCGACAGGAGCGTCCAAAAATCCAGCAACAGTTCTCTGATTTGAAGAGAGATTTGGCACAGGTTACAGAAGATGAATGGAAGTCTGTACCAGAAGTTGGTGACGCAAGAAATAAAAAACAAAGAAATCCAAGAGCTGAGAAATTTACTCCATTACCTGACAGTGTTTTATCTAGAAATTTAGGAGGAGAGCAAAGTACAACTTTAGATCCCAGTTCCGGCCTTGCTAGCATGGTGCCAGGAGATGCTACACCTGGTAAGGATACAATCCCCCATTGAAATTTGCTACAGTAAACCCATACATGGTGTCACAAAAACTCAGAAAACATAGCCAATTTTATTCCTCATTATTTACTAAAAAGTGTGCAATATTCTACCAGCGGTTTCTAGAGCTTAAAATAGGAAGAAAAGTTTATATAAACATAGGTCGACAAACGTCCCCTAAGGGAGCGGCGGTCTTTTAAAGGGGCTCCCCTGAAGATGGTTTTTCCTTAATATTTCCGAAACGTGTTGAGATAAAGACATAACATTTAGTATTCCAGCCTAGTTTCCTATGCTGGATTTAAAAATATTAACAATTTTAGACAGTTTTGATTGGAAGCGTATGTAGCAGGGACGGACTCAGGTTATTTTAGCCCCAAAATTTTTGTTTGGTTCTATTTTTGAAATTCAATTTTAGAATTTGAAAGTTTAGAGTTTTCTACATAAAAAAGGTACTCTTATTGAATATCGATAAATTGTGCCATTTTTGAATAAAATCAAACTAAAAAATTTGTCACATGATAGGAAATGTACTGCGAATTTAAATGAATTGTTGATTATACATAGTTAGCCATGACTGCAAACAAAAATTGTTTTGATTTGTTATGACGTATTTTGACGTTAAGCTGACATTGTTAGCAGTGTAAAATTACTAGATTAAAATCAAAATTTTTATTAAATCGATTTAAAATGCCAAGATTTACAGACAGAGAACTGACTGACATGCATTTTGTGTACGGGTTTTGCAATGCAGTTCATTGGCAGCCGTAAGAGAATATCAAAGAAGATTTCTCAATCGCAAAGTACCTGGACGTCGGATGTTTACTAATATTCACTGGAATTTGTCAAACCATGGAAGTTTTCAGCGCATGCAGGGCTCAGGAAGGCCACTGGGAAATCATCGTATGGATATTGCTTTAAATACGTTTGAAAATAATCCGCAAATAAGCAAACGAAATGTTTCAGAAAATATTGATATGCCTGGATCAATAGTAAGAAAAATTTATGAATAATACCTATTTGATAGTTATCCTAAAAATAATAATTTTAGATAGGAAGAATGACAAGAATGCAAGGATTACATCCTTATCATTTTAAACGGGTGTAGCATTCTCGAATCGAGTTTTGCCAGTGGATATTAGCAAATGAAAACACTATTCCTAGAATATTATGGTCGTATGAGTCAATATTTACTAGGAATGGTGCTTTTAATTTCCATAACATGCATCACTTGTCAGATGAGAATCCAAAAGTTGTTCGCCGTACAAATTTCCAACAGATTTTCATTGAACTTATGGGCAAGAGTAATTGGGGATCAAGTAATTGGGCCTATTGTACTTCCTAATCGTCTTAATTCAGAGGTGTATCTGAACTTTCTTCAGAATGAGCTCAAGGATATAATACCATTGGATGTGCGCCAGCAGTTTCAAGAAAATATGTTTTTTAAACATGATGGCGCCCCTGCACATTTTGGACGCAATGTTCGAAATTGGTTGAATGTCAATTTTCCAGACAGGTGGTTAGGCCGAGGAGGTCATATAGCGTGACCGCCACGTACACCTGACCTAAATCCGTTGGATTTCTATTTTTGGGGATCATTAAAAGACCTAGTTCACTCGACTGAAGTATATACTCAAGAAGATTTACTTCAAAGAATCCATCAGGCTGTGAATGAAATAAGAAGAAAAAGGTTTTCCACTTTTCGGGCTACGCAATCATTAGTTCGTCGAGCGAGACTCCGTATCCAACAAAATGGGAATTTATTTGAACACTTATTGTAAAGCTAGTTTTAAGTATATCCAACTGTATGTCTTCTTTTTTAAACAAATTTCAATTTCGTTCGTAGACAAAATTTATTTCTTTTGTTTTTGCCTAAATGTTAGCTATGTTGCAATAGAAATGTGTATTTATGTAATATTTACCAATCATTAAATTAGTTTTTTCGTTGTCATGGCTAATTATTCAACAATTCATTTAAATTCGCAGTACATTTCCTATGATGTGACAAATTCTTTAGTTTGATTTTATTCAAAAAACGGCACAATTTATCGATATTCAATAAGAGCATCTTTTTTATGTAGAAAACCCCCAATTTTCAAATTCTAAAATTGAATTAAAAAAATAGAATCACACAAAAATTTTGGGGCTAAAATAACCTGAATCCGTTCCTGTTACATACGATTCCAAACAAAACTGTCTAAAATTGTTCATATTTTTAAATCCAGCATAAACAAACTAGGCTAGAATACCAAATTTTATGTCTTTATCTCAACACGTTTCGCAAATATTAAGGAAAAACCAACCCCTTTAAAAGACCGTAGCGCCCTTAGGGGACGTTTGTCGACCTATGTTTATATAAACTTTTCTTCCTATTTTAAGCTCTAGAAACCGCTGGTAGAATATTGCACACTTTTTTCGGGACACCCTGTATACGTGTAGGCCCAACCAAAAAGAATCTTTTGGTCAATAGCATCTTTTTTTTCTAGGAATGCTGACTCCTACTGGAGATATGGATCTGAGAAAGATTGGTCAAGCTAGAAATACCTTGATGAATGTGAAGCTATCACAGGTATTACCAGATAAAACACTAATTCTCTGTCAGTCATTTCAAAAATTACATACTGCGACATTGTTTATCCTCTTCAAAATTTATGTCGCAGATTAATCTGTAACTTGAAAAACTATGACCACCTTACCTCCTCGTCCATAAAATTGGAATCGTTATTTATTCCTAATCTATTTGAATTCTATTGATTATGTTATATTCATAAGCTTTTACTCACCTCAATTCCCCCATTTTTGAAAGATATTTTAAAATTTCGTGGTTCTAGGCACTTATATTTGCTTTATTGATACATTAACAATGGTCCCTCACAGAACCTAATTTTTTACTAAATGTTATAAAACTACTATCATGTACAATGCTTTACTCTATGATAATAAAGCTTTGAATTTCAAAAATTATTTAAGAATAATAATTTTCGAGCAATCATTTATATACATTTATCTCTTAATTCTACTTATAATATACAGGGTGACGGCAAAATAGATTCGAAGCCGGTGGGAGGAGATAGTACAAGCCAATTTGAGTCGGTTTTACTATAGGAACTACTGTCCGAAAATTAGCCGTTTTCGAATTATATTAATTTTTAAGATTATATATATTAAAATTAACGTCCTTTATACGTTAACCAAGTCATAAAACTTGAAAATTGGGTGATTCATATGATTTTTTTTTGTTTTACAATGAAAATATTCTAAAATACGAAAATTGATACTCAAATGTACATTATTGACGTTATCTCATGCAGTAAGCTTCAAAATAGTTCGATTTTTGTTAAAAAAATCTTCGTTCATATCAAAAGCTTCAGTTTACTAGAAAAAGTCGCATACAAATTTTTCGTACAAAATAATTAGATAACATCTACGTTTCATTACCTTTCAAATGAGGTATAAAAATCACAAACCGATTAAGAATTGGCAAAAATATGACTATTATAAGAGGAGGAAGGAAAAAGCAATAAAACTTACAAAATCTACCTTAATACAGGATAATTTTTTTGAAACTACATTTTTTTATTTTTATAATATATGTTCAATATGGCGCCCTCTATTTGTAATGCACACACATGCTCTTCTTATGACAGCTGATTTTACTACCGCCGAATTCCTAAGAGAGGCTTGAATTTCTTGAGCTGCCATGTATTATGCTGTTTCTGAGGTCTTGTGGGTACAGGATTTTGAGCAGAGTATACTAAAGTTTTCATGCGACCCCTCACAAAACAGTCCATAGGTGTGAGATCGAGACTGCATGCTGGCCATGAGATTGGTCGGCCTCTACCGATCCATCGATTCGGAAACTGCCGCCTCCTTTGTTCATAAACCATTGTTCATCGATAGGTAGATCAACGATCAATCAAGTCACACAGCAGCCAAGTCGTAAGGAATCACAGAAAACAGGGTACAGTCAGAATGACACACGGAAGTCCAACAAGAGCCAAGTCTTTAGAAACATCAAAACAGCGAGCAAACAAACACATCCGAACGCAACAAATCGCAAGAGCAGATTGAAGCGTGGGAGGGAGGGGGGGTGACTAGTCTTACTTCTCACACTATTCCGGTGACAAAGTCCGATGTTCGCGGCTCTACCTGCTTCTTTCACTCATATCTTTGTCATTTCTAAACCGGTTTGTGACTTTGATACCTCATTTTGAAGGTAATGAAACGTAGATATTTTAAAATAGTTTTGCGCGAAAAATTTGTACGTGATTATTTCTAGTAAATTGAGTTTTTGAGATGATCGAAGATTTTTTTAATGAAAATTAAACTATTTTGAAGCTTACTGCATGAGATAACGTCAATAATGTACATTTGAGTATCAATTTTCGTATTTTAGAAATTTTTTATTGTAAAACCAAAAAAAAAATCAAATGAAACACCCAATTTTCAAGTTTTATGACTTGGTTAACGTATAAAGGACGTTAATTTTATCAAATCTTAAAAATTAGTATAATTCGAAAACGGCTAATTTTCGGACGGTAGTTCTTATAGTAAAATCGACTCAGATTGGCTTGTACTATCTCCCCCCACCGGCTCCGCATCTATTTTCCCGTCACCCTGTATGCATTAGCATCTTTTTATATGTATGTATAATGTTATACTTTTATCCAATCTTGATTTACCTGTATTTTACTCAATTAATTCATTTTTTATGTTGAAACTCTGCATTTTTAGTGGTTGGTATATAATTTTTTTTTGTTTATTTTGCATATGGACATTTTACAGGTTAAGTGGTAGGATAGCTTATGCTAAACTTCGTCCAATAAAGACGTTTTATTATTATTGTTATAACATAAAATAGGGATAATCCTAAGTATTTGCAAATCGTAAAAACAATGATAATGGAAATTATCTACATTTAAAAAGTCATGAAGGTATATTAGGCTAAAATCACACTAAACATAAAATTTAATATTCATTATATCATATGTTACTTGTTAGGACAATTCAAAATTACACTAACTTTGAAAGAAAATGTATTTAGGTCCTAAAATGTGTAACTAGGTGACAAGAATATGTTTCATCTACCATTCTTATTTATGTTATGCCTAAGACTTAATTATGTCCAAAATATTCATATAACAACTGGCACGAAAAATAGCTTATTTTGTTTTCCTATTCATTATGTCACATTATGTCATCATATCATATGTTATGTGAAACATATATTTGACAGGGTCAGACATTATTTTGATTTTGGCAGCTTTTATATGTACAAAAGGGGACAATGTGGGTCAATGGGGTGTCAACTATGAAAAAGGTACTTTAAACATTATATAGATATCAGTAGCTGAATAAGTTCAATAGTTATTTCTTAAGAATAAGAGAATCCTATAGAATGAGAACTCACAGACCCTTAGGGTAACAGTTGTGTTTGGAAGCCAGACATTTTTTTTGATAGCAGCTTACATGCTTTGCTTTCTTTGTTTATATTTGTTATTCTAAAAAAATAACAGAAAGTAGAAACAAAAGTAAAAAACAGTTGACTTGAAAACTGACAGGGTAGTGACAAAAACGTACATGACAAAAAAATGATGCATTTAAACAAAAAAAAATGATGCATTTAATATATTCTTGTGTGTGATTCATGAATTTTGTTTCCGAGAATCGGTACCTTTTACATACCTGTAGTTGCAAAAATGTGCCATTGAAGTTCATAAAGATATACTTACCAGGAAAAATACTGGAACCACTGGCAACAGGGTAACTGTCATCATTATGTGTGCAACCCGTTTCTAGTTTCAGCTAGTTTCAAATTATCATTTCTTGATTTTCTATGCTTTGATCAAGGTCAAATTGCGAAATTTTCACATCTATATGAAAATATGCAATTTGAACTGCGCCAGGTGATGGAAACAATTTTCAGGAACCACTAAAAACATACATTTTTTAAGTCTCAATGGTTACCATAATTTTATGATATTTCACACTATTTGGATGATTTGTTTCCACATTTTGTCGATTTGCTAAAAGAGTTTTTTGGCAGAACATTGATATCCCAAATACCGTATATTCACCCTTATAACATTTTTATGATGATTTCCAGGTATCTGATTCAGTAACAGGACAAACAGTAGTAGACCCCAAAGGATACCTGACCGATCTTCAGTCCATGATTCCCACATATGGTGGGGACATAAATGATATCAAAAAAGCAAGACTGCTGCTGAAGTCCGTTCGTGAGACGAATCCAAATCATCCACCCGCCTGGATAGCTAGTGCTAGGCTGGAAGAAGTGACTGGAAAAGTGCAGGCGGCCAGGAATTTGATCATGAAGGGCTGTGAAGTGAATCACCAGAGCGAGGATCTGTGGTTGGAAGCTGCCAGGTTGAATCCACCTGAGACTGCTAAGGCTATAATTGCACAGGCTGCTAGGCATATTCCCACATCTGTAAGACAATTTTTTAAAAAATACAACTTAGGCAAGGTAGATTATGTGATAATGGATGCAAGAACATTATTAATTGAGGATACTGAAATAATCACTTACTGGATGGTTAACTCATTGCAATAGTACTAGCAGATGCTCTGTTTTGATCAGACTGAATGTAGGATGACAAGGACTACAAGAACTTTGTAGCCACCAAAAACATGTAGCAAAAGTTCCAAAATTCAGTCATACTCTTTGGTTACAAGCTAACACCTCTGCATGAAAAATGATGTCAATCTACTGGATGCCATTTTTAAAAAGTGTAGTCCATTATAGAATCTATACAGGGTATTTCAAATTCACCATTGTTGTGTGTTGAAATTCTAATTATGTCATCTTATAGAGGAGAAAAAGTGACAATGTTAATGTGCAATTTATATTAAAATCCCTCGACAAATAGTAATGAAAAAATTAATTTTGGGAAATTTTTTTTCAGTTTGTATCCGGAAGTACTTTGAATTTCGAAACTTTCTTAGCTGAATTTTGTTAATTACCTAAATACGGAACTTTGTCCCATTTAAGCGACTCCGTATCTCTTACAGTTTCCGAGATCCCAATGGTGAAGGTCAAATTTGAAACACCCTGCATATTACAACTCATTTCCAAAAACTGAAGGTTTGTTTGTTGGCATTGCAGTAATCAAGTATATACATCCTATTTCACCAGTATCCATCACGCCTTGACGTCTACTGAGGTTAACAGTTGATCAGCAAGTGACATTTTTGTGTTAGTCTGCGACGTTGGCAATAATGAATCGGGTGTAAATCTAGTAAGACTTGTTTGTAGCGTTTTCTTTTTTGTATGCAAATGAACTTTTCCAAATAAAAGAGCTGTTAGCAAGTACAAAATGTATGTACCTTACAAAAAACTAAAACAAAATACGGCTCTGACTACCTGACGTTGCCGGATCCGTGAGAATTATGCCCTGTGCCGATATGGGGAATTTTGAGATATTACTAGATAATTACAGTATATTCAGATAAGAGATAGACCGGACATAAACAAGACCACGTGATCATCGAACGCTGTAACATTCAGCAGGGACGTATTAAGAGTCACGCAGTACATATTTTAGATAGTAGATGCTGCTTTGCGTAACTTTGTAGTAAATTAGCACAATTCGATGTGTATACGATTGGTGATGGATATAGGATCATGTGGGGGTGGGGTAAGAAATATATAATGATGTAAATATACATAAGGGTTTCAAAATTTTCGCTTCGATTTCCAGCTTCGGATGCCGCCTGATGTTTGGTGAAATACAGTCGAATATAATCTCAAAATGGCGTTTAAATTAGCCTAAATTAAAAATAATCGTATATCTCTTAAAATTGCTTTTAGAATATTGATTAGTATATTTTTTGATTTCTAGGTAAATATGTAACCAAATTAAAACGTTCAAAACGTAAAAAAATGTGCATGGTTGAACATTGTCAGAAAGTAGATTCTTGAATAGGTTTTGCCAAAATGGGTTCAAAAATGTCAATAATTAATTAAAAAATACAGTAGCTTTATAATTACTTATAACTTACCGAATTTGATGAACGACATCTTTTATTGGAAAGATGAGCTTGATGAGCTTTCATCATCGCTACTGCCTGAAGCACCAACGTCAATAATGAATGGCTCGACTTGTTCCTCTAAAATATTGTCCAGTTCCCACATTCTCTTTTCAACTTTGTCTTTCACGTGCTTAATACAGTTTTCCCATTTTTGCGCTGTTATTAATTCTAGTGCTTCTTTGAAAAGTCCTTTGAGGTCACAAAATTTAAAAGTTGTATTGTGTGTGTATAATTTTTAACCTCTGCCCATATGAGCTCAATGGGATTGAGCTCGAAATGGTATGGAGGTAAACGGAGCACAGTTTTATTTTGACTTGCTGCCATTTCGTCAATGGCGTATTTTTGATATTCCGCCTTGTGATCCTTGACAATTCTTAATAATTGTACTTTCAGCATTGCTTCTTCAAAGTTGATATTTTTCGAGCGGAGCCAATTTTGAACATCAACTTTCCTTGAAGCCGTTGTTGGGACCTTCTCCATTCTTCGAGAATGATAAGGCGCATTATCCAACACAATTACTGCGTTTTCCTCTGTTCGGTAAAATTTTTGAAAACCACTGTTCAAACGATTCGCCATTCATTTCCTCGTGGTAATCTCCAGTTTTCTTAGACTCAAAGCACCACAGACCGTCAACAACAAATCCATCCTCACTGCCAATATGGCAGATAATGAGCCTTTTCCCTTTACCTGGAAATCGAAGTACTAACTGGTGTAGATTTATTTCAGTAAGCGAACCTTTTTCAAATGTTTTCATCACATTCAGCGAAAAAACATTGAGACATGAGTATCAGATTGCTATAATTGGGATTATTTAGTCATATTGAAAGAAAGAATATTGAACGTCGTATGATTACTCAGCGCTTCACAATTTAATTTAAAGTTATAAACCTTTAAAAAATGAATGATCAGGAACCTGAAATACGCGCAAATATTAATATTAACAAATTATAACTTTATAAAGCTTAAAGTATGAATTAAAATGATTAGAAATATTAGGAACGGTACACAATATAAAACTTAGTAACTTTTTTTAAGTTTATAATATTCGACATATTTTAAGATTATATTAAAAAATTATTGAAATATCGAAAACACATAAAAACATGGCTTAAAAAAGTTCTAACAAATGAAAATGACAATAAAACATCCACGCATTTTATCGAAAGTTATAAAAGTTTTGTTACTTGTAATATGTTTTATCTGCCCCCTGGAATTAATGTTTAGAACCTTGTTCCCAAGGTTTGAAAAACATCCGATTGTTGTCTATTAGTCGTATTTACCTGCTGGATTTTTTAATCCGGTGGACAGTCCATCTAGAAAGGCCCTCCTGGATGAAGTTACAGAATCATCAACCCATACTTTACTTGTAGTGTGTCCTGCGTTTACCCACGTTTCATCAAGGTAATAAATCTTCCTGTTTTGATTTCTATATTTCCCAATTTTTGTTAAATAATCCCTCCTCCATAGCACAATTTCTTCTCTATCCAGTAGTAAACTATTACGACCCCGTTTTTTCCATTTGAAATTTAAATGCTTCAGTAACGCATGGAAAGTTGATCGTTTGAAATTTGGCAACGTTGTATCTCCATTTACCTCCTGCAGTACTTTATCTATAGTAGGTATTTCATTCCTAAAGAAGAATTCATGCACTTTCCTCCTAATCACATGCTTATCAGCTTCATCCAATGATTTAACAATACTTTTGCGATGTTTACTGGTCATTGGCTCAGAAAAGGTGTGATTTTTTTTGTATTGTCTTAACACATTAAACACTGATGCGCGACACACCCCAACTTTGTGAGAAACCTTCACAACAATTTCTTTGATGGTTGATGCCTCGTTCTCCTCGCGCTCGATCTTATATATATTCAAAATGACCTCTTTCATTTCTGCACTCAGGTGTCTTTTTTTAGAGCGTTTCCTAGGTGGACTACAGGAGTTTACAACTTCATTTTCAGTATCTGTACTACCGGGCATTTTGCGCAAGCAGTTGATAACAATAACAATCAATAACAAGGTATAACAATAACAACGACAAACTCAACAACTTAATAAGATAACAAACGAAAACGTCCAAAGAAATATCAAATTGCAATGATGCACACGACATACGTAACACGTCTGAACCTGAATGTGACTCTGCCTTGATACGACTGCTCTGCCGCTCGGCATAGGCATTTAATTGCGAATTGACCAATGAGGGCTCCTGTTTTACGTCGAGACGGCGGCGTTAGCGTGAAAATCACCCGAACCTTTTGTTTACATCCGGTCTATCTCTTATCTGAATATACTGTAGCTTTCATTCTACCGTGATGGATACTCGTGAAATAGGGTATACAACATTCCATCATCTGAATGGTAGTTTAGGTCTTGGGATTAAGTTAGGGGGATCATTACCATATTGGTGAAATCACTCGTTTGGAAAACATTTGAAAATTCCACTTCTTAGTCACAATACCTCTCTTTTGCATATGCTTCTTCTCAATAAGAGACTTGAAAACGGTATTTGGAATTTTATAAACAATAAAAGATTTGATGCTTAAAAGGTCAGCGAGTAAACTCATAAAGAGAATATATTCGGATATTCCTACAAAGCGTTTTTCATCAAATGCAAAAAAAACTTACCGATAGCACCAAAGTTTCAGGTCAAATAGATTCAAACATGTCTCACAATTTTCACTGAGCACTCCGAAAAATATACAACCACCGATAAACGCATATTTGGCGGTTGTCGGCTTCTATAACTGCTCTGCTAGAAGACATCAGATACCTTCTGTACGTCCAAATCGCTGACGGATACTGATAACAAAAAACTGTCCCTCAACCAACCTATAAAGACACCGGCACACCAGAGTCATCCTTTTGGGCCGTATCGTCAGTCATTCCTACAATTGTAGGACGCCTTTATGACTTCCTTGATTTTCATAGTTTTCTCTTCTCCATTTTGAGGTTATGTTACAAATATCTATTTGCATTAAATTGCTCATGCTTTTGATTTATATCATTTGTTATATAGCCTGAAATTGCCTACAATTCAAGAAGAAAACAGCCTGACAATAGGAGAGCGATGACGCTGACACGGAACAGTAGAAATCCATAAATATTCTAGCCTTTCTGAAGGAGAGGCAAGACTACGAAAATCAAGGAGGGCATAAAGGCGTCCTACAATTGTTGTTGTTTAGTATTACGAGGGCGGTTCAATAAGTACCCGTTTTTGGCGACAGAGGGCGTTCCTGAAGGAACTTAATGTTATTATCGTGTGCTGCCATCTATCAAACGACGGCACAACAAATTTCAGACTGATTGATAGGTTAGTTTGGATTTGCCAGCCATTCGAGTAATACGTGTTTCGTGATTCGATGGAAAAAGGGCCGTATCGTTCGGTAATTCGCTTTTTGTTTTTGGATGGGAAAAAATGCGAGGAGACAAAAGCAAAGTTGGATGCTGTATATGGGAACACTTCGCCAACTATGACCACAGTTAGATTTTGGTTCAACAAATTTAAACGTTGGCGAACATCCCTTTTTGATGAGGATCGACCAGGAAGCCCGGCAGACGTGGCTACTGAGGAAATCATTCAAAAAGTCCACGACATGATTCTCGCTGATCGACGAACGAAAGTGCGCGAAGTATCAGAGGCCGTAGGTGTGTCGACCTGAACGGCAATCAATATTTTACATGATAAGTTACCTATGAAAAAATTGTCGTCCCGATGGGTGCCACGATTGCTCTCGGTGATCAACAAGCGGATCCAGTGTTTGGAGCAATTTAAATCCGAAGGAGTTTTTGCGTCAAGTGGTCACCGTCGATGAAACCTGGATTCATCATTACACACCAGAAACTAAGCAACGATCAAAACAATGGATTTCTCCCTGTGAATCTGCTCCAAAGAAGGCGAAGATGGTCTCATCGGCCGGAAAGATCATGGCGACGATTTTTTGGGATGCGAATGGCGACATCCTCGTGGATTTCTTAGAAAAAGGAAGAACGATCACTGGACAATACTATAGTGAGTTATTGGACCGCTTCGACAAAAAATTGAAGGAGACACGTCCACATTTGTCGACAAAAAGGTGCTGCTTCACCAGGATAACGCACCAGCACATTCATCCGAATTTGTCGCCGCCAAACTGCAATGAATTGCGTTATGAAGTGCTGCCGCACGTATTCACGTATTCACCCGATCTGCCCCCCTGCGACTTTTTCTTGTTCCCTGACATGAAGAAATGGCTCACGGGGAAAAAAATTACCTCAAACGAGGAAGTCATCGCCGGGACGGTGGGAAAAGTGTATCTTTTTAAAAGGGGGATTGTGTTGAACAATAAAAAGAAATTTCTTGGAAAAAATGGTGTCTTCATTTCTAACACGGGTACTTATTGAACCGCGCTCGTTTAATCACAAATTCAAAATTGAGATAGTGTTTGCCTTTATGATACACTCGTCAGGAATATTCATGTAAGTCATTTTCTGGCATACATGTATAAGCTGGTTTTTGAAACTGAAACAGAACTGTATCCCCAATGGAGCATCTGGGTTTTGAGAAATATTTTTGGTCTACTATTAATTGGGGATAGTAGGTAAAAATGAAGTACAGTAACAATTTTCACAGAAAAGCCTGCTGTGTAGTATTATGTAAAAAGGAAATGATTATTCCACGCTTCTTAAAGGCTGTTTTTTGGGTTGTTAAAGTAACTGAAGCATCATCTCATATTTGCTAGTTGTACTAACCACCGATGCTAATGGAAACTTATGAGTTTGATGTTGGTTATCTCGATATTTTTTTCGTTAGGTGCGTATTTGGATCAAAGCGGCTGATCTAGAAACCGAAATTAAAGCAAAACGACGGGTTTTCCGCAAAGCACTGGAACACATTCCTAACTCCGTACGTCTATGGAAAGCCGCCGTGGAACTAGAAAACCCTGATGATGCCAGAATTCTGCTATCCAGAGCAGTAGAATGTTGCCCACAAGCAGTGGAACTGTGGTTAGCATTGGCCAAGCTGGAAACTTACGAGAATGCTAGGAAGGTATTGAACAAAGCTAGAGAAAACGTACCTACCGACAAATCTATCTGGACCACTGCTGCTAAGTTAGAAGAAGCTAATGGTAAGCCTGCATTTTGATGAACATAAATATCTGTTGTGATGTAAATCCTTGTTCGCGTTTCAGTTACCTTAGGTCCACCAAATAGCATCTGGCGTGGCAAGTGGTATTGCTTTAATGGTGCGGGCTTTCTCAGAAGTTGTTTGAGCACAAATCATGTATTTTACCACAACCACAGGTCATGTTTCGGAAGTTGGATTAAAAAACTCTTCTTTTTCAGGTAACCATCACATGGTGGAGAAAATAATAGAAAGGGCCATAACGTCACTGAGTTCGAATGGTGTGGAGATAAACAGAGAACATTGGTTTAAAGAAGCTATTGAAAGTGAAAAAGGCGGACATGTGCATTGTTGCCGAGCAATTGTGAAGGCTATTATCAGTTATGGAGTAGAACCAGAGGATCAGAAACACACATGGATGGAAGATGCAGAAAATGTAAGAAAACTTTCATTTGTGTTAGAAAGAAATAATTGTATGCCCTGACCTCCCTATCACATCAACTTATAACAAGTACTATACAATTCTAACACCATCAAGAGTGTGTGCGCCAACAATAGTTGAGTGCTACTTACATAATCATACAGTGGTAGGCGGGCAGCACTGAGACAGCGTTGCCATTTACAATCTTTTCAATAATGCTTTCAACACATATATGCTTTTTCAGTGTGCGAATCAGGGTGCATACGAATGTGCTAGAACTGTCTACAACATTGCCTTGACTGCCTTTCCAGGAAAGAAATCGATTTGGTTGCGAGCTGCATATCTTGAGAAAAATCATGGTTCCAGAGAGAGTTTGGAGACGTTGTTGCAGAGAGCTGTTGCTCATTGCCCTAAAAGTGAGGTAGGAATTTAAAATATTTTATTTAATGAAGTGCAATATAAATATGTATATACAGGGTGCCCAAACACGTGACGTCATAAAAAAAAATTAGATTCCCCACATCGAGAGGAACCCAAATCACCCCCATATATATGGTCCGATTTTGTTTAGTTTAGGAGTTATGATTTTTTTTCGGATTTTTCGAGAATTTTTGAGTTCTGTGTTTATTTTTACCATAACTTCGTTAATAATTGTGATAAATGCCTGCTTTTTTCACGATTATGTAGCTAAGACCTAAGGCTTAACTATCATATAATCATTCAAGTCATGTAACTAATACTACTTTTTAATTTTTTTCAAAATCTTCGAACATAACAAAAAAGTAAAAAAGTGCAACAACTTTGAACGTTTATAAAAAATTGAAAAAACATGTTCTTACTATTCGTAAGTATCTTAAAAACTTCCTTACGGTATCAGCTATTTACCGTAAAAATTTCATCAACCTAGCTTTACTACATGCTACCGTAATTGTGGCTCAAATAGAACCGAACCCAAAATTGGATAACCCTCTGCTCAATAGAAATTGTTAGTTTCGGAAAAAAAAAATGCAAAAACCACAAAAACACGTTTGATTTTTACTTAACAGCAGATTATTATTCATTTATGTTATTTACAAGAGGTTTTCAAAATGTCTGCCTCTAACAGAAATGTACAGTGTATTTTGTTTTAAATCTCTAAATGCTTGTGTGTTGTTTTTCAACACATGTGTCGCTTCTTGAATTTTGTTCCTCAATGAATTTTCATTTGCACATTCTTGGGCGAATGTTATGTCTTTAAAATATCCCCAAACAAAAAAATCAATGGGGTTGAGGTCAGGGGAGCGTGGAGGCCATCGTATCGGTCCGTTTCGTCTGATCCATCTGTCTGGGAACCTTTCGTTTAAGTAGTTTCGCACGATCGTTGCGTTGTGGCATGGTGCACCATCATTCTGGAACACCATGTTCCGTCTGGCTTCCAGGCTTGAATCTTCCAGCAATAATGGTAGGCTATTTTCAAGGAAGCTTTTGTAGGCTACCGAATCCAACCTTGACGGCAGTTCAAATGGACCGATAAATTCCATATTGAATATTCATGACCACATGTTCACACTAAAACGGTGTTGAAATGTCGATGCATTATTATTATGGCGTTGCTCAAGGCAACGGCGCTTTAGCAGCTCAGCTGTACCGGGAACAACTTATACGCCGAGGCGGACCACAACCTGAGCATTACCCAGACCACCGTGTTTTTATTAACACACATAACACTTTCATGGCAGGCCGCATTCCAGGACGAATGAACATGTGGTCAGGAATATTCAATATGGAATTTATCGGTCCATTTGAACTGCCGTCAAGGTTGGATTCGGTAGCCTACAAAAGCTTCCTTGAAAATAGCCTACCATTATTGCTGGAAGATTCAAGCCTGGAAGCCAGACGGAACATGGTGTTCCAGAATGATGGTGCACCATGCCACAACGCAACGATCGTGCGAAACTACTTAAACGAAAGGTTCCCAGACAGATGGATCGGACGAAACGGACCGATACGATGGCCTCCACGCTCCCCTGACCTCAACCCCATTGATTTTTTTGTTTGGGGATATTTTAAAGACATAACATTCGCCCAAGAATGTGCAAATGAAAATTCATTGAGGAACAAAATTCAAGAAGCGACACATGTGTTGAAAAACAACACACAAGCATTTAGAGATTTAAAACAAAATTTCATACGTAGGTGTACACTGTGCATTTCTGTTAGAGGCAGACATTTTGAAAACCTCTTGTAAATAACATAAATGAATAATAATCTGCTGTTCAGTAAAAATCAAACGTGTTTTTGTGGTTTTTGCAAATTTTTTTACCGAAACTAACAATTTCTATTGAGCAGAGGGTTATCCAATTTTGGGTTCGGTTCTATTTGAGCCACAATTACGGTAGCATGTAGTAAAGCTAGGTTGATGAAATTTTTACGGTAAATAGCTGATACCGTAAGGAAGTTTTTAAGATA
The DNA here is from genome assembly GCA_963669975.1 of Acanthoscelides obtectus. NCBI lineage: Eukaryota > Metazoa > Arthropoda > Insecta > Coleoptera > Chrysomelidae > Acanthoscelides > Acanthoscelides obtectus. The sequence continues at coordinate 95,940,961 of CAVLJG010000005.1, forward strand.
CTTACGAATGGTAAGAACATGTTTTTTCAATTTTTTATAAACGTTCAAAGTTGTTGCACTTTTTTACTTTTTTGTTATGTTCGAAGATTTTGAAAAAAATAAAAAGTAGTATTAGTTACATGACTTGAATGATTATGATAGTTAAGCCTTAGGTCTTAGCTACATAATCGTGAAAAAAGCAGGCATTTATCACAATTATTAACGAAGTTATGGTAAAAATAAACACAGAACTCAAAAATTCTCGAAAAATCCGAAAAAAAATCATAACTCCTAAACTAAACAAAATCGGACCATATATATGGGAGTGATTTGGGTTCCTCTCGATGTGGGGAATCTAATATTTTTTTTATGACGTCACGTGTTTGGCCACCCTGTATATATTTTTTTTGAGACGTGGTCATTGTCGTCTAGACCAGCTAGGTGAAAAATATAGCTTCCGCCTTTAGTTGGGTACTTCGACAAAATTCAAGCAATGAGGACTCTTTATACTTCATTAGTATCTAGCTTTCAATGGACTTTGCCATCTTCATCAGGAGCTGCAATAACATTGAGAAGAAATAGCAACTATTGTGCAAAATGATTTTAAATTACTTACATTAGTATGTGAGATTGTTGCTAAATGTTATTAACGATTACAATTTGCACGGTTGCATCTTGATTGGAGCATCTGTGACTGTGACGAATCCAAGTTCAATATGTTTGGATCAGATGGTGTTTATTACGTTAGAAGTCCTAGTGGACAAAGATTGAACCCCAAGTACACTTTGCCCACTGTCAAACTTGGAGGCGGGTCTGTTATGGTTTGGGGGTGCTTCCCGGGGTTAGGGATGGGTCCTTTACATAGAATAGATGGCATTATGGATAAGTTTGTATACACAGGCATACTAAAGCATGTCATGTTAGCCTATAAGTCTAAATCTCGCAAAGAAATTCGTTCTGGGTGAAAAAATACCAGTTCTCAAATGGCCTCCACAGTCTCCCGATATAAACCCCACTGAAAATCTATGGGATTACTTAGATAAGCAAATACGAGATAAAAATTATTCAAACAAGAATGAATTTTTTGCCGCTTTAGAGCAAAAGTGGAGACAGATTGATGAATCTTATATCAAGAAACTTCTACAATCTATGCCAAGACAATCCCATTCGGTGATTGATAATAATGGTTATGCTACAAAATATTAACACAAACATGGTTGGTTTTCTATAATTCAATGAACTTTGGTTCTTTTTTGTATAATTGTTTTGCTTTGTCTATATTTTTGTCCTTCATAGTTCCAGTTTTTTCAATTATTTTTTTATTGAAGGGAGTCTAATGAATTTATTTATGTATAAGTGAGTATTATGCTATAACGATTTATGTATACAGGTTGGTGTATCAATAAAGCAAGTTAAAAAAGAAATACAGCACAATATTAATTTGTCTACATACTTTTGTCCATTACTGTATGTATTCATTTCTTGTTTTTTTATTATGTACATTTAATGCATCTGCTTCCTTGTAATTATTTCACTTAATTTTATTATCTTCATCATAAAGTTATTGTTTTTAAATTATAGTAATTTTTTTAATTATGCATAATACTCACTCGTGTACAAGTTCAACTTCAATGTCGCGCACAAGCCTTTGGCTTCAGCGGATATTGTATGTTTATTTTGTAACCTGACTGCATGTATTGTCATATTACTTATTATAATTTCATATACATATAAACATTAATATATCTACTATTACTATTATTATTGATAGTTGTTGTTGTACAGGTCTTGTGGCTGATGGGAGCAAAAAGCAAATGGCTTGCTGGTGACGTACCTGCAGCAAGAGGTATTCTGTCTCTTGCTTTTCAAGCAAACCCGAACAGTGAAGAAATCTGGTTGGCAGCCGTAAAACTGGAGTCAGAAAACAAGGAATATGAAAGAGCCAGGAGACTCCTTGCAAAAGCTAGAGGTAGTCTATTTTTCTCGCGATTTTCCCTAATTTATGTATAGCACAAATCTTAGCAAGACTTAATCCAAGGAGCTGCATGGTGAGGTATGGTACTGCACTAGTGAATTTGACTTACCTTGTCACCGACTACCGTGGCTGGTTATGGTCTTTCTCACGAGTATTCATTGTGTCAAATAGCAACACCAAATAACAGCTGATTATCTAGGAAATTTTCAAACTACCCCATATCGACAAGTGATAGACAATACTGATGGGTCGTCATCGTTAGACCTGTAGACAGTCGCATTTTGTTGTGATCATTTGTGTACAAACAAAGGATTCATTCTTCTCAACAACGTTTTTATTCAGAAAAGTCCCTTTGCACACAAGAAAAAATCGCTACAAGCAAAATGGCTGTTAATGATCATGACTACATTTCAAGTCGGGTAGGAATAAAACCAAACAGTTTTTGACTATGTGTAGTATATCGGATGTTTCAAGCTTGACATACCATTGGGATCTCGGATACGAAGTCTGTTAAATGGGGGCAAAGTTGCAAACTAAGGTAAGTAAGAAATTCGCACTTAAAAAGGGATTTTTCTGTTCTACAAGATAACGTAAGTAGAATTTTAATATGACGTTTCGTCTCTTGTCCTCAATCCTCAGTTTTCTTTTTTCCTTAAATATATCACATTGGATTCTTGCATAGATGAATAGAGTTTTCAATTCTGATTCCAAACAGAATATACAGGGTGTAAACGTTATGATTGTCATTATTTCAATGGGTGATAGATGGGGTTAAAAGAAGCAAAAAGTTTCATATAACAGGAGGGTCAAAACGGCATTTTAAATAAAGATGGAGTTTGTTATTTTTGGCTCTTAGGTATTATTTCATTATTTGATAATGTACTCGTAAAATGCAAACAATTAAAAAAAACGGACTTACCACCTGGTGTGGGAAAGTTTATTGAACGTATTAGAAAAATCCGATCATAAATAGAAAACACAATTTTGATACATACATTGTTTTTCTTTTTAAAACCCACACTGCACTTTTTTGTATTTAAAGAAGGTGTTCAAAATGTCGTCCTTCACTTTCCACACAAGCTTCATTACGACGAGCCCAGTTTCTTCTTACTCTAGGTCCTCGAAGTTGTCCATTTATTATTTCAGCAGCATTAATTTTTTTTTCGCAAAGTTGTGCTTCAGTTGGTATTGGACCAGCCCCATAAACCATCACTTTAAGTTCTCCCCAATACCAGAAATACATCGGATTGAGGTCAGGAGATCTTGCTGGCCATTTTCAAGGATTAGGAGCATTTCGACCGATCCAGCGATTTGGATAATGTTCATTCAAATACTGAATGACGCCTCTGAAAATGTGTGGTGGTGCCCGTCATGAAGAAATCACAAATTCTGCCTCCGTTGTAATGGCATGTTGTCTAAGGTCTGTTCCAAAAGATCTGGTAGGTTATTGGCTAGAAAGCTAAAGTATCCTTGTCGTGACAACTTTGGGGGTAACTCGAAAGGGCCAATTACCTGATCGTCAAGAATACCCGCCCAAATACAGGGTGACTTCGAAGTTGAGTCATTTATTTTTACAGTGAGTAGATCTGATCAAAAGAAATGTTTTTTCCTTCAACATTTTTCTGGTAAAATTAAAGTAACAAAGTTATAGCCCTTTAGAAGTTTGAGTACCGCCCTGTCTCAATAATAATATTATGTGCTCGTGTTTGGCAACAACGGATATAATCCGCCTTATCCGTTCATCGCATCGGAAACAAAAAAGCGAAAGAATTTGAAACGATGTTTTTACTACAATGTACAATTTTATTCAGTTGTATTCAGTCGATGTGTCAGTCGGTAACGTGTGAGTGAATAGTGGTGTTTGTTGCGTGGCTCAAACGAAATAAAAAATGGCACATGTTTACGAAAATGCTGAATGTAGTACAGTACAAAGGGCTCGTGAATCAGGTGACTTAGACCTCACAGGGGAGAGCATGCCGGTGCTCCAAGACCGCACGATCAAATACAGGTCCGCACTGAAATACTTGTCGGGAGGATACTTTATAAAACAAGGTAACATTTTTTTTTTAATTTTTTTTATTTTTACACACATATTTTGGTTTATCTTCTACAATCATTATCTGAAAATTAATGACTCAACTTCAAAGTATTGATTTTAAAACGTTGTTGGAAATGACCTTCACGAATGGTATGAGGATTTTCTTGGGCCCACGTGTGAGTATTATGGAAATTTAATATCCCGTCTAGCGTAAAAGTACATTCGTCCGTCGCTAGAATGTTTTTAAAAAAATCTGGATTTTCAATATTTTTGTGCAAAAACCACTGACAGAATGTTAGTCTGCGAGGATAGTCTTCTGGTAACAAGGCCTGCACTCGTTGTACATCGTAGGGATAAAGCAAATTCTATGGAGTATGGTATGCGATAGTCGTACACGGCGGCCTAATTCCGGAGTGCTGATATCTGTATTGATTTCCACGATATTTAAAATTTGTTCCTCCTGCTCTACAGTAACCTGTCTTTCACGATTGCGAATATTAGTGGGCTGAACACTTCCTGTATCTAGGAGTCTTTGGTACGCTTGCACAAACGTCCTTCTGTCTGGGTGTACCCGTTGGCGAAATCTGTCGCGATAAATTTGAGCTGCAAGATTTGAATTCTAACGAGCTTCACCGTAAACTAACAACATGTCGGCGAACTCTTGGTTCGAGAACATTGTATATAAACACGACGACGCACGCGAACAATAACTAACCACATTTACCGTTTGTCATGTGTGTTTTAAATATTTAATTTAATGAAACTTACTTACTTACTGACTACAAATTTTGACTTAACTTAGAAAAACTTAATGCCATTTAATTCTTAATTACCCAATTTAAAAACGTTTTAGATTAGATTATAAAAATTAGTAAGATTGTGGTCGATATAAAGTACTTAAAGTTGTAAACTATAAAGCCATTTAGACAAAAATGTATTGACTTTTGGACCATGCGTCACATGACCTTTTTGACTTGTTTTGACCCCCTCTATTACCCATTTCAATAATGACTATCATAACGTTTACACCCTGTATAATGTCATACATTGACATTGCCAAACCTTAGTAATAAAAAAAAACAGAATATCCCAAGTAGGCCTTGAAATTATCAGACTCATTTGTTTCATGATATTACCAGCCAAGCGTCCCATCAGATTTTATGAACTAGGGATAGGTGAACAGCCCCTATTTCCGGTATTAATGATGTCATATCGACTATATTAAGCAGTGATCTTCTGTTTTGCGATTGCCTCCCCTATCGAGTCTGGATCGGAGCGTTTCGACGACGGTGCGGTTTTTCAGTTTTTTCCGGGTTCGCGAAAGGTTTTAACGGAAAACGATACCGTTTCGGAAATTAGAAACTCGGCGCTTTACGGGCGAGAAAGAACCATCGAGGTACGAGGACGATGAACGTTTTAAAACGGCTGTTAAAGCCGAAAATAGGGTAGATTTTCGCATATCGCCGGACGATTTCCGCCGTCGTTGCGACATTTCTCCAAATATCGACTCGGCATCGGTCGTCTTATCTAATACGACCTGGCTATCTAGCAAAATAATGGGCGTTTCGGATTTACCGGGTCCGCTTTTGATCCGCATCTTAGTTGTTTTTTTTTTCTAGGAATTTTCCAAAAAAAACCTGAAAAATGACTAACGGCTCGTTAACAAGCCGAGAACTTCTCTGCGGCAAAGAGAAATAACTTTCGCATAGCCCATTTTGTACATCAGGATGAATACTAAAAATTCGCGAGAAAGAGTTTTTTCCGTTTAGGGCACCCGTTTCGAATAAACAATCTTCAAACGTCGGAATATTGGCCTTTTTGGAGTCTTAAACGTGCTGTTCGATGTTCAATCTCTATCTCCTCCGAAGATAACGGAGCTGCGGACCTAACGATTTTTGCGTGAAATTTGGATAGCGACTTTCTTTCTTTCTTTATTCCTTTTCGTTCAAAGGTTTCGATTTTTTAAAATTCCTCGATACACGACAAAGTCGCCATGTTTTCGGCTTTGTCCGGGCCTATTGCTACTATATATATATATTTGTCCCGAGTTTTAGCTGTTTACATCAGTAGACATCAAAACGTAATGAAGACTCGTGAAAAAGACACTTGTGATACCACCCGCCTAAAATAAATGTGAGGTTGTGGGTTTGAGCCCCACCTGTGTTAGATTTCCAGTCCTTCCATGCATCACCAGCCGCTCTGTTATGTTTGTAAGTAGTCAAATGGCCAAATCCAACTTATGATGACGATTTTAAGAAAATTTATCCGTTTTTTTCTCGGCATGTTATGAAAATGGAATTTCATTTAGGATCGGCTCCGACTCCACGGGTGATGATGAAGAGTGCTAAGTTGGAATGGTCCCTGAACGACTTAGACCAGGCTCTACACTTACTCGACGAAGCCCTTAAAGTGTTTCCAGATTTTGCAAAACTTTGGATGATGATAGGACAAATCTATGAACAGAAAAGTGAAATGTCAAGAGCCTTCGACGCCTACAATGCAGGGGTATGTCATATTTTATTTCCCAGAAACAGGTGTTATGTGTGAAGGTGTATTGGTGAATTAATTTATAGGTGACACTGCTACCTATGAGTAGTTGACCAGTCGCGGCAGTGTCCTTGCCTTGCACAGTACAATATTGAGTTTTTCAGTAGACCTATTTTAAATTGATTGCTTTCCATTGTCTGTATCTAATGACCAGACCCATACCATGCTGATGATAGCTAAAAAGCATGAAACAACGTTGGATGTTTGGAAAATACTGTCAACGGCTTTGTCATTGATACGACGTTTCTGACCCTTTTCTCACCCAAAGCAACCCGATGGTAACTCGACCACATCCCGATTTTGACTTCATTTGGATTGTTTTTGTGTTCTCACTAAAAAGTAACTGCTAACCAGTTCGTTTTGAGGTTGTGGAAAGTGGCTGTATATTTACTTACTAGAAGGCAGGATATGCCTTAATTTTTTAGGAAAGTGAATCAATTTTGAGAAGAAAGATATAAGAAAATATAAGCTTTATATCACTAACAGTAGCTGAAATAACCCAGAATTTATCAGTGAACCGACTACCCTGCTCAGTACTCGGCGAGTACCCGGTACTCGATATTCGAAGTTGACCGACCACCCGGTACTCGGCGTTTTGAAAAAGAGTACTCGGTGCACCCCCAGTTTTCGGTGTTAATGAATATGCTTTACTACTCTCGTGTCATTTAGTCTTTCATTTATATTATATATTGTCTTGTGGTTTGTTCATACAGTGGTCGGTGACTGTCTCTGGGATCCGGCCGTGTGAATTTCATGACTGCTGTACGATCAAACCACGGATGTTTCGAACATATTCGGTACTTTTTTCATTATGCGTGTTTACTTTCAGATAAAGAAATGTCCGAATTCCATACCTCTCTGGATACTACTTTCGAGGCTCGAGGAGAAGCGAGGGCTGCTTATCAAAGCCCGATCTGTTTTAGAAAAGGCAAGATTGAAGAATCCCAAAAATGACCAACTATGGCTAGAAGCGATCAGAGTTGAAATAAGGGCAGGCATGAAAGATATCGCGAATGCAATGATGGCAAAAGCGTTACAAGAATGCCCTAATTCTGGAATTCTATGGGCTGAGAGCATTTTCATGGAACCAAGACCTCAAAGAAAGACAAAATCGGTAAGAAACATATTCGACACGCATAGCATTATTTAAGGTTATTGACTAATATCTTGTACATTGTGGTTTATATCTACAGTGTTTCGAAAACACTGGGCAAAAATTCAAGGGGTCTATGGACTATTGTATTTTGTCCTGTAGGAATTTTCGAATTACCGCTTCGATTTCGTGATAAAGAGCCAGAACGCCACTGCAAATTGGTTTTCCTTAAATAACTCTTGAACAACGAGATTTTGTCAGTACTCCAATTAGTAGAGGTCCATGGAAAACAACTAGCTCATTTAGTTTTTCAGGGATGCACTAACCCTAATACAATATTCTTATTATTACACCCTGCATAATAATGGGCAAAAACAATATTTTTGAAGCTGAAATGATATATTTTAACCTTATTTCATTAAAATGAATCGTTTTTTCAGAAAAAAAAGTTATCGATTCACAGTACCGATGTCCAAAACCTCACTCTCTCTGAGAAATGTATGTCCAGGACTTTTTCGGGTTGCTGACTACTGATTATGAATTCGTTATATATTATTTGTATTTAAAAAATGAAAGTATCGAAAGCAGTATCATGATCGAAATACAGTATTGAAATAAGGCTGTTTTTCTCAAAGATTAGGCTTTCAAAAAACAAAACAGGGGAACGCTTTTATAGCCACTCTCAGGCATTAAAGCTCGACAGCTCTGTCTTGTTGACCTATTCTGCCTGAAGTGTGATTTTCCCAAGAATGCAACTCACTAAAACCCCGTAGGCGTTTTTTTACACATTCCACCAAGGTAATGCTTGCAGCATTTAACTTGGTGACTAGCATTGCTTCAGATATCCATACCAAAAACATTAGCCTAATCTTATAGTTGAACATATACATTCAAGCAAGTGGCAACTGATTCTTGGTCTATTTGTATACCTTGATCAGCGCTATCCGCTACTGGTGGAATGTGAACCGATTTGTCTTCATTTACATGTCTGGTAAAGTTATCAGAGTGTCAGTTCTTCAACAAGGTCTTTGTTGAGTCACAGTTCTAGTTATTTATTGGCATTTTGCTTAGAATCTCGGCATTCCCAACCCTAAGAACCAATGAAGTTACCTTCTGTCTTCCAGAAAGTATTACCACTTCCGTCTTCTCAGGAACTAGCTTCGAAATCCATTCTCTCCCATTCGTATGGTAATCCTAGTAATTCCGTGAGCCACAAACCTTTCTAGTGTACCTCACTCCTTTGTCACTGTCATCGCTAGGTCGTTATTATACAAGCGACATTCCGTTGGGGTTAGTCCATTACTGGCTATGTATGAGTAAATGGGTTGTTTGCCATGGAGATTGCAATTGTTTACTATACTGTTTCAATTTTGTACCGTTCTTTACGGTACTTCAAAATTTGTTTGAATGGTCCAGTTAGGGTTTCTCAAAGTCGGCGATAACGCCCCGCTTCTGGGCGCTGTAGATCTACGGGAGGGAGGGGGGTCGATGAATCGACTTATGTGGCGACGCATTGAATACTTATTGTACCCTACTCTTCCATGGCCACAAAGACATTCGGTCAGAACCACTGTCACCACTTGTCATAAGAACCATTCTTCCTCTTTGATTTGCCATTGATGGATATACTGCTTTCGGAGAGCTCTAGAAAATAATTGATACTCAAAGTTGGCAGTAAACCGAATAAGTTTGAGACCCTCTGAGATAGATACAATCGATTTTCAATTTTTTTTTTGACGCTTACATATGATCTGTGCTAGTAACTCCTGTATTTTGTCTAGGTGGACGCCTTGAAGAAGTGTGAACACGACCCGCACGTGCTGCTAGCAGTGAGTAAATTGTTCTGGTCAGAAAGGAAGATATCCAAGTGCAGGGAGTGGTTTCAGCGCACGTTGAAGATAGAACCGGATCTGGGAGATGCCTGGGCGCATTGGTACCGATTCGAGCAATTGCATGGCACCAAAGAACAGCAAGAAGAAGTGAAACAGAGGTGTTTGTCGTCTGAGCCTCATCATGGGGAGCTGTGGTGTTCAATATCAAAGGATATTAAGAACGTGGGAATGACTACAGAGCAAGTTTTGAAGCTTGTGGCTAAGGAAGTACCCATTCCTGTTTAAATGTTTAAGTTGTACACATGTAGATTTTAGGTTGAATAAATTTAATTTATGATATGCTTTGTCTTGCTTTTCATCTATCCTTATATTGTCCTGCCCAATAAATGGAAACCACGGACGATAAACTTTGCTGACGTTACTGCTGCCTATACCAAACTCATTTTAGAGGTACAATCTGGCCAGAGCCGAATTCAATCTTTCACACCATTCATTAACACGTTCGCTGCCAGTAAAATGTTATTACATGTAGTCACGGGACAAGGGGTTTTTAATTTTTTTCCTTTAACCCTCTATTGTACACACCTAGTTGGACTGGTTAAAAAAATTGTTTTGGTCGAAACATGATTTGTTTATGAGCATAAGAATAAACTTTATTTGGATATTTTATCTTCAAAACAAACTATTTTTGAACTAAACATATGTATATTGAAATATACATTACACCATTCCGTCAATAAAAAACTGAAACTAAAAGAGCTACAAAAGCTTGAATAACCACAAATGAAGTAACAAATACATTTTCAAAATAATTTCATGTATGAAAATGAGTAAAGCAGTTTCTATCCGGCACAAAACATAAATAACACTTGCATTTGGTACACATTACTTTGGTAATCTTTTGGCAACGTCCATTCTTACATCTTCCAGTTTTTTGTTCATATGTGGGCCAGTGAGACATTCCATCTGTTCTACAATCTATATTTGGTCGAACACTAGATATCTTTTGTTTCTTTACGGGTGGTAACTGAGAACTTGATGAAGGGCGACCTCTTTTGTTTTGTTTTCCCACCCAACATAAACTTTGTGCTAAATCACTTTTGAAATCATAAAGCGACATTTGGTGTTTTTTAGATACGCCACAGTCGTCGGAAGCGCGCCTATATAAAAGCCAAGAGATAACTACACACATATCCATCAAATGAAAGAAAATACGCAAGTAATATTTTCTTGATCTTATTTTCGTTCTGTACAATGCCAGAAGAGAGTCTATCAAATCGACACCCCCCATGAATTTATTGTATATGAGTATAATACTGGGACATTGGATGTTTACATCTTGTCGGTTTTTGCGGTCAAATCTTTTTATAGTAGTCACAGGATAGCCGCCTATGAATGTACTTAGCAAAGTCACCACTTTATTGTCCTGCCATTTCACTATCTTTAGTTTAGTGCTTCCACAGCTTGTAATTCTTTCCTCGAAGCTCCCCCTGCCCTGTTTTTTCAGTGATTTGTCGGTTGGCAAACCACTGGATGGCACTCGATTCTCCCGTATAGTTCCCACACTGTAAATACCATTCCGAGCTAATTCGATTTGAAGCTCGGGGCTACAAAACCAGTTATCAAAGAACAGCAGAAAATTCTGGTGTTTTGGAATGTTTTCAGCCAGTCGAATCACTATATTGCTACTAGCACTTATATCCGGTAGATTTTCCGGTTGATTCGTGGCCCCACAGTAAAATTCAAAGTCGTAGACAATACCACTAGCACCTGCCAAACAAAATATTTTGTAACCCCATTTTTTTGGTTTTTTCGGATTGTACTGTTTCAGGGAGCTACGGCCTTTGAACGGTATTATCTGCTCATCGACAGAAAGGTGCTGTTCCATGGGAATTAGTCTCAAATTTTTCCTTATACTCTCCACGAGCTTCCTGATTTTGAAAAGACGATCTGGTGGTTCAACTGGCAATGTAGAATTATCTGCAAAATGCAGAAACTTTTTTATTTGTTCCCACCTCCGAAAGAGGCATTACGTCTGCCACTTGAGACACTCTGCAGGCACTGCTCCAGTATCTTCTGGTCCCAGGCACTGTAATCAGTGACATATAGAAACAAACGCCAATAAATTGCTCTAGCTCTTTGGAATCCATGCAGAAATTTAGACCTATGTCCTTCTGTGCCGCATATAGGTTCGTTTGTTCTACTATGTATTCCAACAACTCCTTATCGACTAATTTGTAAAAATAATGCAATGGTGTCTCTACAGATGTCTGAGAGGGTAGTTGAGCTTTCCAAGTTGGCAAATCACTGGGCTCCTTATTAGAGCTTTGCCATTTCAAGGGAGCCTTCTTGATTTTCATGTTTTTGACCCCACCTTGAACAGAAACAGCAGACACACGGAGAATCTTATCTCGAAGTTGTCTGAGAGGGATCTCGTCATCTTCATTCCAGCTACCTAGATTATTCCTTTCCTCATTGTTGTTTCCTTGGTTGTCAGCATTACTTTCCTCTCCACTACTGCTCTCCAATAAATCCTCTTCTAAAAAAAAAAAAATAGCAACACAACTCATTATTTCCATAGTATTTTACCTACCATCATAATCTAGCAAAGTGGGTTTATATGTTTCGTCTAATAAGCTATCATCACTATCGAAATCCTCCTCACTATCCAAGTCCGGTACTAATACTGTAACATGTTCCTTTTTTCCATAAAATATTTTTGGATCCATAATTTCTGTAAAGTCGAAACCAGAATTGAACAATGTACATTCAAATATACAGTGACGTCAGTGGCCTGAAAAGTACAATAATATAAAATATATATTATTTCTAACATGCCTTTGTAGTAAACATACCTCAATAAGTATTCAAAAAAAATGTACGCTCAATTCTGCCAACAAAACACACTAATAATGTTATTTGATATCACGTGTTTACCGGCGGCGTCCAAACAGCACGACACTTTCCGTACAGACTGAAATAACTGCCCGAAGTGGGTGATTTACCAACGAAATCTACCGAAAACGATCGATCACACGTGTATATTCAGATATACACTGTGTAGCTTCGACTTGCGGGTCATAAGACGCAAAGGACAAATTGTTTGATATTTGTATATTTAAATATACATGATACCATACAGGGTTAAACATTAAATGATACTAAGTATCGAATATTTTCTTACCTGAATATAAATATATTTTGGTCGCCAGATGGCGACACTGGCACTACAGGTAGAATTTAGCAGTTTAGTAACTGTGTGTACAGAGCATAGTAAAATACCAGTCGCAGCAACAATTTTGCGTAATGAAGTATTAGGATTTATTCCAAAATGATCCAAAACTTCAACTTGAGCGGCTTCATCCAAAACTCTCCGATCATCACCTTTTTTTATTTTCAACAGATCCAGTTTGAGTAAATTCAGTAACAAGCTCCAAAACATACTTATGCGAAGTTATCTTCCCCGGGTGTCTGGCGTTAAACGTGACGGCAGTTTGCCGAGCACATTGATTTGGGGCATCATAAATGATAATCATTTCCACTTAATTGAAAGCAAATTAAATTATTTCTTTCTCTTAGCAACACACAGTTCGCCCAGGATATCTGTGTTGATGAAAAGAAAGGGATATCTGTGTCGATGAAAAAAATGCGGAATTGCTGTTTATGTTGGTAGTTTCAGTTTTAAATTACAAACGAAGTATAGATTTGGCAAACGATAACGGGCAACATTTAGAACACTTATTGAAATTAAAAGTGATATTTTAGTGTGTTTTTGTTTTCTATCTGAACAAATTAAGATAAGAAACACTTTTCTAATTTTCTCCAAAACGAATCGGCTGATATTGAAAAATTAAACGTCAAAATAAAGAACTTCGAAAGACCTTTCAAACAAGCTATTACGCGATACCCCTCTTGTGATTCAAAATTTTCAAGGAAATGACCGCCTGGGGGGTCGAGGGTGAAGTAGTTTTTGGTTAAAAAGTTGTCCCCCTTCACAAATCTTTTGAAGTGTCTCGGCGTTCTTTCTTTTAATGAGTGGCTTCCGATAATTCCGTAGTGGGAAGTTTTCAAATGAACACCGTGTATGTTAAGTTAAACAAAGAATATTTTAAATTTTTTTTATTTTGGAGCAAAACTAATAATTTATAATTCCATTGTAATAGAACAATTACAATAAACAACCAAATAAGTGAATATCATAATAGGTTATAAAGGTTAAAAAGGCAGTACGCGTATCATGCAGAATATAAAGGCTGTATAGTTTACAAATTTACTGCTTTCTTACTTTGATAAATGATCAACTGCTTTTGTGCTTAGAAAATGAAATTGATATGAAATATTTGACAAAGTGAAAAAAAATACCATGCACGAGCATTTTCACGCCTCCTGTTAGGGGAAGTTTTTGGGCCTGGGATTCTAGACGTCTAGGGATTTTTCCGATCCCGTATTCAGCGTCGAAAAATATAAAGGAATCCTGCTGTCTCGAGGATATCGACCTTTATTTTTATTTTGCTGAGTTGTATTATGATGACGGCAACATAGGGATGTTCGATACGATCCGATATTTACTTCTGCTTCCGATACACGATATTTTGGATCGATATTTTTATATACGATACTTGGGTGTATCGATACATTTCACGAGTATCGTTATCTTTGGATGCGGACTGTGTCAGAAACAGTGACTAACTTCAGATTACTTTTCTTCTTTGTTTCCTAACGCTGATGCTATTCAACTTCACAACCTCGCAACATTTATTTTTGATTTCAGGGTTGCCATATTAGGGAGTTTTCCCCAAAAATCAGAGGATTTTTATTTGAATTGGGAAGATTTTGGGGATACTTTTTGACTGCGGAGTGTTTGGGCCTACCATTAAAAACTATACTATACTGAATCAGATACTGATCTTGAGCTACAATTGTATTTAAATAGTCATACCATACCCCTAGATTCGAATCCCTTTTTGTACTACAATAGCTCCAGTTCTTCCTCGGAAATATTTAAGGAACTGGTTAATAAATATATCTCTCAATTGTTGACACAACAGTTCGCTCAGAGACCCTTTTCTGAAGCTGGAAATATACTCTGCCAAAGCCGAAACAGATTATCTGATGAACGAATGTCAGAACTATTATTTTTACATTCGCTGGGAGCTGAAGACTGGAATTTCTAAGATTTTGAACTTTCAGTTATTTGCAATATTGTTTTTTAATACCTTTTGCTCTATATATCTTATGTTTAATAAGCATATCTGTAATATGTAATATAGTTGTTTCGTTTAAATGTTAAATAAATAATGATTCTTTTTCTAATGAATTTCCTAGTTATTTTTTACCTATTTTTATTAGTGAACGTTTTTGACAATCTAGTCATGTACTTGAAAAAAGTAAACATTATTTTGAAGGTTGTAGAAAAACTTCGATTTTCGGCAGAGTGTATTCCGTATCGGAAGATTTCGATACTTGTAGTATCGATACTTCCTAAAACGATACAAATCGATACATGGTAACGATACTTTTAGTGGATCGGAACATCCATACGGCAACATACGACATGTGAAACCCCGATTCAGACCTGTCCTTTGTATTACCGACGGCGTACTGTTAGCCATCGCCGCCAGTTGGCCAATCAGCGCACTAGATTGCTGCAGCTTGTTTTGAATGAATTTAGTATATAGTGGATACCAAATAAAACCCGATGCACGTCATCGATCTGGAGCTGTGCGCTGTTGCCAGAATTTGCACATTTTCTTTTAAGCAAATAAATTTAATAAAATAAATTGTTTATATATACCTACCATTTACTATAATACCATTATATTAAAAATAAATAAACTTGTTGTAAAATTAAATTCCTTTCTGAATAAAAACACCTGATTTAGGTGATATTCAATGATATGAGCTCTTTACACCGACTGTTAAGTTGTTTTGGCATTTTGGATACTTTACACCACTTCACAGTAACTGTTGTTCTGAAAAGAACAATTTTTAATTGGCAAGGCAACGATTCAAAGCTCAAATAGCGCAAAACTCACAAACTAAACAATAAAGAACTAATAGTACGACAAAAGGACAATGGCAACTGATGTCAACAAATGAGAAGTGGCAACCTCACATTTCTCTGCACGGCACTACCAACCGAATCGAGACGGGGAAATTTAAACTTCAAGTAGAAATGTCACATTGAATGTAGTCAACTGTTGGTAACCATGATTTTTATGAATGACATCACCTATGACGTGCATCGGATTTTATTTGGTATCCACTATAGTAGCCTTCTTGCAAAGTACAAAGTAGAAACCGCATTTTAAATTTCTCCATTTAGAAGGTACATAATTTTGTACATGTACACTACGGCACTTGACATTAGGCACAGGCTGTCTAGATAACTGGCAACAATGTCATATAGGGTGTACCCCGGTAGAATGACAGCTGATTATCTAGTAGTCTAGTAGGATCTCAAAATTCCCCATATCGGCACAGGACATAATTCTGATGGTTCCGGCAACGTCAGGTAGTCAGAGCCATATTTTGTTTTTTGTACGCTACAGATTCATTTTGTACTCGCTAACAGCTCTTTTATTTAGGAAAGTTCATTTACAAAAAACAAAATGCTACAAAAAGGTTTACTAGATTTACACCCGACTCATTATTGCCAACGTCGCAGACTAACACAAAAATGTAACTTGCTGATCAGCTGTCCACCTCAGTAGAGCCGTTTTACACACAAGAGAATTACTCCGAAAATTATGGTCATAATTATGCCGAACATTTTTGCTGTCGTATTACACGTAAAAGAATTCTTGTGAAAATTTTCATGGTAAAAATATAAAACCCGTTCTATATTATATGCGCGAGAATCGGCGCAGAGGGTTATTTCCGTGCATGTCAATATCAAATGTCAACAACAACATAACCTCACTTAACATTTGTGGGAGTGGTCCTGTTCGAGTCGTACGAACGAAGGAGCGTTTATTGTTATTGTTTATTCATAATGTCGTGGAATCGGGAATAATTTACAATGTTGTTGGAGGAGTACCAAAAATGGCCAAACCTGTACAAGGTGAAGTCACCCAATTACAAAAACAGAAATTTGCGGCGTCAGGCGCTGGATGCCATAGTCCAAGCATTGAGAAGTTTTATAATATTAACCAATATCTCGATTTCAAAAATGAATTTAAATTATCGACGTCTGTTGTCTTTCCGATTATATTGGACGTCATACCCGTTAAGGTTATGTCCATTTGAAAATATAACTCTAATGCGCAGGCGTATAATATGAATTACTCCGAAATTTTGTTTGCTTGTGTCATACAGGTTGTAGAGAAAATCTTCAATATTTTTTCCATGCAAATTTTCAGTATAATTATGACCATAATTTTCGGAGTAATTCTCTTGTGTGTAAAACGGCTCGTAGACGTCAAAGCGTGATGGATACTCGAGAAATAGGGTATACACCGACGACTGTTGAAATAAGCAATTTGAGGTTAGAGAAAAAAACAATGAATTTCAAGCAGACATCTCTTTTTGGCTACTAAACTGAATCTTCTAACAATATATTCTGCATAGGGAACTGAAAATCGAACAACTATGTGATAAAGTTAATCTCAAAACCTGTAAGTTACCTTATAGATATTCAACGTTTAAGGCCGTACTCGGAATATTACACGATTTAGTTTAATAACAAAGGAGTGTCCGATAGAAAATAAAAAAAAATCTAATCTCAAATTGCTTATTTGGTCAATCGTCTGTCTTTTTGACATGGTTGGCAGTTAACTAGGCAGCCTACTCCCCTTAAACATACCTAGGTAATTGATATTCGTTTTACATCTGCTGTTATAAAAGCATATCTATTTGTAGGTCTCGCTGCCTTGCTTGCTAACCACTCAATCCATCTTTTACTTATTGTAACAACAAACTGAAGATGATTTTAGCAGACTGTGCTATTCGAATAAAACACGAATTATGTATAAATATCAAACTTTATATAAATCGAAACATCTCTTAATAAAATGCATTATATGCAGGTACATGATGAAATACCGCCACAGAAGGTTAAAACTTTAATGTTTTCTTGATTTTTTCTTTGCTTTCTTCATCCACATTCTTCACTTCCCTTTTGTCGAGACCTATGGAACATTAAGCGATTAGTGAGGATGCTGTTGTCATATCCTTCGCCTCCGCCAGTATGTGCGCTATATTGGCCTTTCTGAAGAAGACAAAAGGTTATGAAAACCTACAACTGTAGGGCGCCTTTACGGCATCCTTGATTTTCATAGTTTTCTACTGTTCCGTGTCAGCGCTCTATTTTGAGGTTATGTCACAAATATCTCTTTATCCAATAGGGTATATCGTGAAATATCACGAGTATCCATCACGGATCCGTCAACGCCAGCCGTATTTTGTTTTGTTTTTTTGTACGCTACCGATTCATTCTGTACTTGCTAACAGCTAGCTCTTTTATTTAGAAAAGTTAATTTGCATACAAAAAAAAACGCCAGACACAAGTTTTACTAGATTTATACCCGATTCATTAGCTGTTCACCTTAGTAGACGTCAAAGCTCGTGAAATAGGCTATATTTGCATCAAATTGTTCATGCTTTTGATTTATATCATGTCCTACAATTCAAAAAGAAAACACACAACTTCACAATAGGAGATCGCTGACACGTAACAGGTGAAATCTAGAAATACCCAGCCTTTCTGAAGGAGAAAAAAAGACTATGACAATCATTGAGGCGTCTTACAATTGTAGGAACGACTGACGATACGGCCCTTAGTATAATAATAATAATAATCATAATCTTTATTCGTTGGTACCAAGGTACAGAGATATGGAAGTGATACTTGGAAAAGGCGAAGTTCAGCTTTCATTCCTATAGAGGAATGGCTGGTCTTCCACTTAACCTAACAATAAGATAATCGTTAGTTCCAAGTTCAAATTGCTTCTAACCTCAATATACCAGCGACCCCACCATAATCAAATACATTATAGTTAAAAAAAACAGGCTTCAATTGAGCTAAAAAAATAGAAAATAATTCTCAAGTATAGGAGTTTGTGTTACTGCAATAGCAAGTCCTACAATCAAGTAGGGCTAATGCATTTGCAATAACATTAACAAAAAACAAAAGTATAGTGGAAAAGCGTAGGGTGCTTGATATTTAATGTCATTTTAATTATTTTTAGTTGCTATTTATAAAATTGGAGTATCACGAAAATATATTAGTTATGCTTCCCACGCTTTTTTACTATAATTGCATTTTTTTGTAATATTTAAATTTTTATATTGATCTTAATTTAAATGCATTACTCATACTTGATTGGTGGACTTTCTCCTATACTTGAAAATTTTTATCCACTTTTTAGTTCAAATTGCTATTAAAGTGTATTTGTTTAAACTATTTTTATATTCTGAATGTTTAGTCTCAAAACGATAACAAAAGCACTTATAATCAATAATTGGTATATTTTATATTTGGCAATAAATCTGAATTTACTTCCATTTTTTTCAAATTTCGAAATATCCAAATCTTATCAAAATTTCCAATTATTCTAATTATTTTCGAAATTCTATAAATTTTCAAATCCATTTTTTTTAAATTCAAAATTATTGAAAATTATTGTACTGTCATCGGTCGTTGACCCTTGTGCAAATTTTTAAGTCAAATTAGATTTCTTGAAATTGGTGAAAATTAGGTTAAATGTTTCCGTTACATATGTATAATACAGGTCAAGCTTATAATAAATGCGTGTTAAAAATGGCGGCAAATAGGTTAAGTGCACTTCGCATGCAAAACTATCATCAGTTGATTAAAGATTATGTTCGGCACAAGTTCGCTCCTTTCAGAAAGAAGTATGAACATGTATAACAAACGAATTGAACAGATCAAGTCAGCCTAATGAGCCCATACAAATAGTACCAGGTTTTCTTCAATTTGACAAGCAACAGAATGTTGCAGTGAAAAAAATGAGAAAAGCGCATTGGTAGCGGCTACCTCCCTACAGGTTTAAAAACCTATTTTCATTGCGCTAGATTTTAATACCACCCTACTTTGTTAACGGTAAACATTTGATAGCCTACCCTACCTGCTGCAGCCCTCTACCGCCATTTTTAACACTCAAGACTTTTAAAAAAAAACAGGAGTCCTTTAAACTTTAACAAACAAAGTTTGGGCGATTTTTGTTTTTCAATTCCGACGCCAATCGAACGATTTCCAAAAACTATACTACTTTCTTGTCTTTGGCATAGTACTAACCTTGAGTCAACATTTTCATTTCATCAAAATCCGAGCGGTACTTTTCAAGTTATAGAGAAGGAAACAATTAGCGGGCAGATGGACACTAACAGAAATGTGAGACATAGTGACATGGATTTTCGTGTAAAACATGTATCGAAATCTGTTCTCCAATTGCCGTGGGAAGAAAAAATGAAGTATTAAAGAAAACGTGATGTTTACTTAGGTCTTGAGCTTTACTCCATGCAAAGGTAGAAGCCTACCTAATATCTTATCTTCGTTCAACTTGCATTGTTCCTGAACTTGCTCAATCGTCGTATCAACGTTGAACACTATAACTGGAGTAGTATTGGATGAGTCTTCACTCATTAACCATTTTTCATGGCTCTCATGGAGTTCTTGTAGATACTGAAGTGGTATTTTGGTCTCTTCAGGACGTCCTCTTTTCTTTATACGTTCATATGCAACTTCTGGGGGACATCTCAAGTAAACTAAACGACACAGATTCAATCAGTAAATGTTTAAAAATAAAAAAGCTAATTAGTAAAATTGTCAATAATCGTGATAATTAAGAACAGTTGAAGAGAAGGCATTAATAATTACCTATAAGGTCTAAGCTTATATCATGATTTGCCCTGGCCCATTTATACCATTGGTCTAAAACTGCATAATCTGCTCCATGGATATGGTTATTGGTATAACCTTGTTCTAAGAAACAATACCTAGAATAATTTAGATTTAGATACAGACATACCAGTAAGTGAAATTAATAAAGTATATAAAGCCTTCCTAACTTATTTTTTGAATAGATCAAGTTAGCGAGCTGAAATTTAGGGTGACGAAATTGATGCATACCATATTCCAACATAAAATAACAGATGAGAGTTTCATGAATGAGGGGTGACACCTATTTTGAAGATTCTTATGAGTACTTTATCATCCTAGAACATAAAACCTTCAATATCCTTCAAAATTGCGACTGCCAGGCTATCAAGTTGAGCGTTTTTTTTTTTACATTGAATCGCTTATAACTCAGCGACCAATTATTAAAACATTATAGTATAGGACTCCATTGTCTGGCCGAATTAGACCACATTATATGTATTTAATTTCTCTTAATTGTACAACGTTTCGGAAGCGTCTATCTGAATGTGCAATAAATTCAATCAGTTAAAAAAAGTTGTAACATTTTTTAGAAGTGAAATGTTTCCTATTTCATTACATTTTGGAATAGATCTCTCCTAGAGGAGAAGACTGATGTAACCAACGAATTTGAATAGATTTGAAGGAGCCAAGCCTATATGTTTACATTGCATTGATTGCAGAAAAAATTGTATAGATTTAGTTCATACTTTTGGCTAATTTGTCTACCGAAGTGGCAAACCATCGGCGTACATTTCTTTCCCAGAGACGATATTCAAGTAGACAATGTACTCGTACAACACGAATAGCAGCACATAAATCTGTGTCACGACGTGAATCCCTAAGTTATTCTTAATAAACAAGGATAAATCAAATAAGGCAAAGAAACGAAAAAAAAAATGTGTAATGATGGTGCAGTGTACAGCATACGAACAATTCTGCTTAATTCGCGATTCTGGAAGGTGAAAAATTCGAAAAGTTGTCTATCCCTGATATTTAAAATATATTTAAAATAGTGTGGCACCTTTCTTGAATTACACACGATTCTAAGCAGTTTTTGCGATCCCGGCAGATTCTTGGCTGAAAGCAGATCCCTGGTTGAGCATAATATGGAAACTACTGCTATTATAAGAGTAATATCATTGGCACTATATTAAATTTAACAAAACATTTAGATGTAATTTGATTAATTTGATATTCATAGTCTTTGTGTGTACTGACCTTACTCAATAGAATCTCGTGGGATTAAAATAAGAACATAAACTTACTATTTATAGCGAGCAAGTGATGACCCTTCAAGAACTTCTAAATTGAAATAGATAAAACTGAAAGTTAAACTTTTTGTTGATCCTTTTCAGCAACCATCTTAAAATTTGGTTGTCTCAAATATTTTGCATTTTTCAATGCTGTTGCTAGATAAACAATTCTGTAAGCAAACCTTAAATTGGGACTAATCACTCAACGAAACAAGAACTGGAATAAAATGAATCAAAATTACCTTATAACTGTCTAGTCAAAATTCCAACATTGATTATGTCCTTTCAGAACACTGATACTATAATATATTAATACTTATCAATAAAAATAGCTGCTCGTATTTAAACTGCTTTTTACATTCCACATAATCAACTTTTCACTTCCCACGCCTACTGGCAAGAAAGTATTCCAATCGCGAAAAATTTTTAAAATGAGATTTTGTTTTTTGTATATGACATGTACATCGCGAAAAACCTAAAATATGCATCAATTTCAACTTGCTAACTTGACCTATTCAAGAAATAAATCGAGGAGAGGGAAGGGCTTTTTGAAAAGTACTGTAGCGCATAAACAATGTACATAATGATGCAAAACATTTCTCTAAAAAATTAGCACCTCACTTGTGTCTTCTTTTTGTAAAATGTTATTGATTTTTTACCCTTGTATTGACAATTTTTTTTTACCTGCTGCTCTGTAAGGATCTTTCAAAGATTTGAACTGTTGTTGAAGAGCTCTTTGGCTTTGATGTTTGTACCATCAGTCGTGTGAGGAGAACGTAGTTTTCAAATGCCCGTAGCCATTCATCTTTATCAGTATAAAGAAGATCCAATAAATTATGTCCATTTACATTTCGCCACGACTCTATAGGTTCCTGCTCAAAAATAATAATAATAATAAAGCATTTATTGCCCAACAGTACAGGTACCATTTAGAGAGCAATACATAGTACAATGATTTAATTTACACAGTCTGTGTGTCAAAGTGAAACAAAAAAACACACAGAAAAGAGGAAGGCGCTTTAAGTAGAGAAAAAAGAAACTATACATATGATCAATAGATACGAGTATTAGGAAACCAGAATATACTCGTATATACATAAATATTCATATACACATACATATATATATATATATATATATATATATATATATATATATACAGGGTGGCCAAACACGTGACGTCATAAAAAAAAATTAGATTCCCCACATCGAGAGGAACCCAAATCACCCCCATATATATGGTCCGATTTTGTTTAGTTTAGGAGTTATGGTTTTTTTTCGGATTTTTCGAGAATTTTTGAGTTCTGTGTTTATTTTTACCATAACTTCGTTAATAATTGTGATAAATGCCTGCTTTTTTCACGATTATGTAGCTAAGACCTAAGGCTTAACTATCATATAATCATTCAAGTCATGTAACTAATACTACTTTTTAATTTTTTTCAAAATCTTCGAACATAACAAAAAAGTAAAAAAGTGCAACAACTTTAAACGTTTATAAAAAATTGAAAAAACATGTTCTTACTATTCGTAAGTATCTTAAAAACTTCCTTACGGTATCAGCTATTTACCGTAAAAATTTCATCAACCTAGCTTTACTACATGCTACCGTAATTGTGGCTCAAATAAAACCGAAGCCAAAATTGGATAACACTCTGCTCAATAGAAATTGTTAGTTTCGGAAAAAAATTTGCAAAAACCACAAAAACACGTTTGATTTTTACTGAACAGCAGATTATTATTCATTTATGTCATTTACAAGAGGTTTTCAAAATGTCTGCCTCTAACAGAAATGCACAGTATACACCTACGTATGAAATTTTGTTTTAAATCTCTAAATGCCTGTGTGTTGTTTTTCAACACATGTGTCGCTTCTTGAATTTTGTTCCTCAATGAATTTTCATTTGCACATTCTTGGGCGAATGTTATGTCTTTAAAATATCCCCAAACAAAAAAATCAATGGGGTTGAGGTCAGGGGAGCGTGGAGGCCATCGTATCGGTCCGTTTCGTCCGATCCATCTGTCTGGGAACCTTTCGTTTAAGTAGTTTCGCACGATCGTTGCGTTGTGGCATGGTGCACCATCATTCTGGAACACCATGTTCCGTCTGGCTTCCAGGCTTGAATCTTCCAGCAATAATGGTAGGCTATTTTCAAGGAAGCTTTTGTAGGCTACCGAATCCAACCTTGACGGCAGTTCAAATGGACCGATAAATTCCATATTGAATATTCCTGACCACATGTTCACACTAAAACGGTGTTGAAATGTCGACGGCCTTGAGTGGTGGGGGTTTTCAACAGCCCAAGTATGTAAATTATGGATATTGAATATCCCTGTTCTTTCAAAACGTGACTCGTCAGTCCATAAAATTGTATCAAAAAAATCGGGATCCTCTCGTTGTCTTCGCAGCATTGTCTCGCAGAAATCCACTCTTAACTGGTAATCTGAAGGCATCAACGCTTGAACTCTTTGAACATGATAGGCATGATAACCTTCTTCATGAAGAATATTTTGTATCGATGTTCGTGGTATTCTAAGGTTTTGTGCCATAGATCTCGTACTCGTTGAGGGATTCCGGCTAATTTCTTCAAGTACTACTTCTCTGCGATCCGGATCCGCTGTAGGATATCCTTCATTGCTTCCTCGTCCTGGAATGCGGCCTGCCATGAAAGTGTTATGTGTGTTAATAAAAACACGGTGGTCTGGGTAATGCTCAGGTTGTGGTCCGCCTCGGCGTATAAGTTGTTCCCGGTACAGCTGAGCTGCTAAAGCGCCGTTGCCTTGAGCAACGCCATAATAATAATGCATTTCTGCATATTCACGCAACGTATAATTTTTTTGTTTGGGGATATTTTAAAGACATAACATTCGCCCAAGAATGTGCAAATGAAAATTCATTGAGGAACAAAATTCAAGAAGCGACACATGTGTTGAAAAACAACACACAAGCATTTAGAGATTTAAAACAAAATTTCATACGTAGGTGTACACTGTACATTTCTGTTAGAGGCAGACATTTTGAAAACCTCTTGTAAATAACATAAATGAATAATAATCTGCTTTTAAGTAAAAATCAAACGTGTTTTTGTGGTTTTTGCATTTTTTTTTCCGAAACTAACAATTTCTATTGAGCAGAGGGTTATCCAATTTTGGGTTCGGTTCTATTTGAGCCACAATTACGGTAGCATGTAGTAAAGCTAGGTTGATGAAATTTTTACGGTAAATAGCTGATACCGTAAGGAAGTTTTTAAGATACTTACGAATAGTAAGAACATGTTTTTTCAATTTTTTATAAACGTTCAAAGTTGTTGCACTTTTTTACTTTTTTATGTTCGAAGATTTTGTAAAAAATTAAAAAGTAGTATTAGTTACATGACTTGAATGATTATATGATAGTTAAGCCTTAGGTCTTAGCTACATAATCGTGAAAAAAGCAGGCATTTATCACAATTATTAACGAAGTTATGGTAAAAATAAACACAGAACTCAAAAATTCTCGAAAAATCCGAAAAAAAATCATAACTCCTAAACTAAACAAAATCGGACCATATATATGGGGGTGATTTGGGTTCCTCTCGATGTGGGGAATCTAATTTTTTTTTTATGACGTCACGTGTTTGGTCACCCTGTATATATATATATATATATATAACAAACGAAAACCCCTAGAGAAAGGCGTAAAAAAAGTCAAAGATGTGAACGTATAGCACTTCTTCGTAATTCATGAAATCCACAACAGAAGATATCACAAAAACTTACAATCCTATTCGCATTATTGCACATAAAGTTTATTGGTGCTTTAGATAGAAGATTTGTCTGCGCCCTCTTGCAGTAAAAGGAAACTTTATATTTAGGTGTCAATCTAGGTACCAGGAAATTAATTTGCGATAGCAAAACAGGACAGTCGATGTTACCATGCAGTAATTTGTATAAAAATATGATGGAAGCCTGCTCTCTGCGCTTTTCCAAAGAAGGGACCCCAAATCTGTTCAATAATTGTGAGTAGTCACATCCTCTTGGAGGACAGATCACCATCACTCCTATAGCATAGATATTTTAGAAATTTCTTTTGCACTTTTGCAACATTATTTTTGTACAGTTTATAGATTGGACTCCAGATAATTGCACCGTATTCTAATTTACTTATAACAAGCACTGAAAATAACTTAATAAGCGTTGTGTTATTGAAATTTCTACAATTTCTGATAATAAAGCCATATTTGCGATATGTATTACTTATACATAATTTCACTGATGTGGTAGTTAAAACTGAGCTGACAATCGAAATAGACGCGCAAATCCTTGAAAGTTTCACACCTTTCCAATACAGAATCATCTATTTTGTATGGGTAAGTTAAAAATTGGGCTTCGGGTGAAGGTCAAAATGCGGCATTTAGAATTGTTCAAATACAAATTGTTATTAACACACCATGTTTGTAAAAAAACTAGTTTTTGTTGGAGGTTTTCACCATCCTGCCAGCTAGAAACACATGCGTAAATCTTCAGATCATCAGCAAACATAAGTTTCTTGCATGATAATGTGCTGCAAACATCGTTAACGTATAAGGCAAACAATAGAGGGCCCACATTAGAACCCTGAGGTACACCACTACTTGGCATATATTTGTAAGAACTAAATCCATTATAGAATACATTTTGAGTTCTCAAGTCTACATAAGACTTGAGAAGATCCACGTAAGTTCTGTTGAATCCCATGTATTCAATTTTTTGTACAAGTAGTTGGTCAATTTTGTCAAACGCTTTTGTGAAATCAGTATATATGACATCCACTTGCCCCCTATTGTCTACCGTCTCCATAGATATTGACTGAACGTGGCCAAATTCGTAACTTTAGTTGCCAAGTAAATTCTGGAAAACAATATTATTTCAAAGAGCTTTGCAAAATTATTCAGTATAGTGATCACCCTGTAATTATTTACTAAGGTTCTGTCTTGCGACTTGAATATTGGGCAGACTTTGACAACCTTCCACTTATCAGGAAAAACCGATGAACGGAATTATGTGCATTACATATTGTTTTCATCATGTCTTCTGAGACAAAATTTAGGGTCCACCACATATGGCCCCACTTAACGTTTTGGAAAAAAATATGAGAATCTTAGGAACACAAAAAACCATTTGCCAAGTATATTCTATCTAATCTTTCCAAAATGATGCAACTCTTCCATCTGAAACTGAAAGGAAAGTACAGCACCGCTAGCTATCTTTTGTGAAATTTTCTACAACTCCTTACTATGGCAATAATTCATTTTCATACCAGGTAGGTTTCAATTCCTGGTTTCTCCTCAAAGAATTTGATAAATGTCGATTTTCCTGCTGCAATGTTGCCTTCTATAGAAACCCTGAATGGGCGATCGCATGGTGTTTTTACTTTTGTTAGATCCTTCAATGGAGATATTCCAACAAAGTAGGGCTTCTTTGATGGAGAAGGAGCGATTATACTTGCGTTTCTTTTCACGCCTCCAGATGCTGTGATCACACCTTCCATCTCCAGCAAATGCTTCACACAGCTACACCTTAAAAAACAGAATGACAAAATAAAGGAAAAGGAAAACATTCAGCTACACAAGTTGAGGTCATTAGACAACACAGAGGGTAAGACAGTGTTTATAGCATTGTAACCATAGCATGCTGAAGCTTCATGATCCAGCACCATACAGCATGCTCTTTAAATAATTCTCAGCATCAGCAAACATTTGCCATGCTTAACCAGTAATGTTTACTTTTGCTGATAGAGCCGTAATTTTTAGACATACAGTAATGGACAAAAGTATATAGACAAATTAATATTGTGCTGTATTTCTTTTTTAACTTGTTTTATTAATACATCAACCTGTATACATAATTCGTTATAGCATAATACTCACTTATACAAAAATAAATTCATTATACTCCCTTCAATAAAAAATTAATTGAAAAGAACTGGAACTATGAAGGACAAAAATGTATAGACAAAGCAAAACAATTATAGAAAAAAGAAGCAAAGTTCATTGAATTATAGAAAACCAACCATGTTTGTGTTAATATTTTGTAGCATAACCATTATTATCAATCACCGCCTGGCATCGTCTCGGCATAGATTGTAGAAGTTTCTTGATATAAGATTCATCAATCTGTCTCCACTTTTGCTCTAAAGCGGCAAAAAGATACTTTTTGAATATTTTTTATCTCATATTTGCTTATCTAAGTATTCCCATAGATTTTCAATGGGGTTTATATCGGGAGACTGTGAAGGCCATTTGAGAACTGGGGTTTTTTCATCCAGAAAGAATTTCTTTGCGAGATTTGAAGTGTGCTTCGGGCCATTATCTTGCTGGAAGATTGATCTTAAGGGCATATTGTCTTCCATATAGGGTAACATGACATGCTTTAGTATGTCTGTGTATACAAACTTATCCATAATGCCATCTATTCTATTGAAAGGTCCCATCCCAAACCCCGAAAAGCACCCCCAAACCATAACAGACCCGCCTCCATGTTTGACAGTGGGCAAAGTGTACTTGGGGTTCAATCGTTGTCCACTAAGACGTCTAACGTAATGAACAATATCTGATCCTAACATATTGTACTTGGATTCGTCACTGAAACATAGCCTCTTCCAGTCACAGATGCTCCAATCAAGATGCAATCGTGCAAATTGTAATCGCTCCTTACGGTTTTTCTTCGAGATTAGCGGCTTCTTACTCGGGCGACGTGCAAATAACCTCAAATCATTTATTCTTCTAGTTATAGTTTTCGTAGAGACACTGACAATTCCGTTTGTCCCAATTTTGGTTTTTATTTGTCTTGGGATTTTAAACGGATCTTTGGACGAAATTACTTTTATTAATATAACTGATCAAGCATTTAGTTTTCTAGGCCGACCACTTCTCTTAGAGGCTTCCAAGATACCTTTTTGTTAATATTTGTTCAATTTTGCCCAAACTGCTTTAAGCTTCAGCTTCAAATTTTGGCAATGTTGACTTGACGTTGACCATCTTTGTATAACTCAATGGTCTTAGTTTCCACATCGAAGGAAATTTTTGGACCACGCAGCATGGTCATAAAATCACTCAACTTATTCCACAATACTTGATAAACACAAACTAATCCTCTTCTGACACGAAACTGTACTAAACTAATGTTGAAAAGAATTTGTCTACATATTTTTGTAACTCATAAAAAAGTGCTTATATTCAGACTTGTATTGTGTTCATTGCAGATAATGTAAAAACAAGGAATTTAGTTTTTCTACTAATAACGCATTTGTTTATGGAGCAATGAAGCATGAATTCGTTTTATAAAGGTATTTAGGTAAATATTCATATTTGTCTATATACTTTTGTCCATTACTGTATTTTTTGTGTCAGTGTAACTGTCATTTATATTTATGAAGTTTTGTTCCTGTAATAATGTTTGTCATTCATGTTTTAAACGCATTTGGTAAAATGAACTCTTATACACAAGAGCATATTATTATTTTTATTATTATTATCCAACAGCAAGCGATACAATGGGCATTTTTTCCCAATCTTTCTCTTGCCAACTCCCAGTGTGTGCTGGCCGTCCTACTGTTGCTTGATATTTAGTATTTCTTACAGATTTTGCGTGACTGAACTTTTTCCAGATCAGCTTCAAATCGATGATAAAAATTTCTGTGAGCTAAGATTTATCTAAATATCTTAAAAAATGGCAGAGCTGGGAGCTGACAAAGCTGGGCATTTTTTCAGATGTCTGACAAAATATCTATACAAATGGGAGTCAAAACCATATTTTATATGATTTACAACCTCTATTCAAACATGCAATAAAATATATAGGATGCCCTCTGTATATATTAAAATAATTTTAAACTATGCATTAGTGACATATCAATATTGCCACAAAAAACAGGTTTTTAATATATTTTCCAGTTTGCTCATAAAACTACTTTCGATTTTCGTTGGGACACCATATACAGTACTGGACAAAAGTATATAGACAAATATGAATATTTACCTAAATACCTTTAGAAAACGAATTCATACTTCATTGCTCCATAAACAAATGCGTTATCAGTAGAAAAAAGTAAATTCCTTGTTTTTACATTATCTGCAATGAACACAATACAAGTCTGAATATAAGCACTTTTTTATGAGGGACAAAAATATGTAGACAAATTCTTTTCAACATTAGTTTAGTACAGTTTCGGTCCGAAGAGGATTAGTTTGTGTTCATCAAGTATTGTGGAATAAGTTGAGTGATTTTAAGACCGTGCTGCATGGTCCAGAAATTTCTTTCGATGTGAAGTCTAAGATCATTGAGTTATACAAAGATGGTCAATGTCAAGTCTTGACATTGCCAAAAATTTTAAGCTGAAACGTAAAGGAGTTTGGGCAATATTGAACAAATTGGAAGCCTCTAAGAGAAGTGGTAGGCCTAGAAAACTAAATGCTAGATCAGTTAGATTAATAAAAGTAATTTCGTCCCAAGATTCGTTTAAAACCCCAAGACAAACAAAAGCCGAAATAGAGACAGAAGGAATTGTCAGTGTTTCTATGAAAACTATAAGTAGAAGATTAAATGATTTGAAGGATTCTGGTTTCGAACGCCGTGGAACGTGTGTCGTGCAAAACCAGAAAAACCGTATACGAAAGGCAAACCTAGAGCAGACAAACAACCAAGTGGTGTGGTAAAAATACATCAATTTCTGTGTGTTAGTAACCCTCTTTGTGTACTACCTATCACAAAAAAGAAAAAAGGGCAACGCATAAAAGTGTAGAGGCATGGAAACGGAGTCCGGGGGAGACTCACCCCCCCGAACTAGTGCTATAGATAATGGGTACAACATATATATATATATATATATATATATAGAGAGAGAGAGAGAGAGAGAGAGAGAGAGAATATGATCATGCGGAGAAAGGTATATAACAACAAGTAGGAAAATAATGGGCAAAATCTGCAAAAAGGAGGAACGTGGATTCGAGCAGAAAATAGGATAGGTAACCCGAGCGATACGTATTTCTGCTGGTTGGCTTCATCAGGCCCGAAATGAATGCACATATGAAACTACAAAAGTAGATACACATGCCCACACATCCGGATACGGCTGTAACCTGAGGAAACGAAGTTGGAGCGGGAAAAAAACGACACACGAAGTCCACAACAAGAGCCAACCTACACATTGTAGTATAAAATGGCTAGAAGACGTCGAATTTTCAAGGAGACATCTAACCACAACCACGCGGCCGGTTATAGCCACTTGCTGTGGTACTTCACGCCCAAAGGATCTACAAAGAGAAAATGATCATGCGGAGAAAGGTATATAACAAAAAGTAGGAAAATAATGGGCAAAATCAGCAAAAAGGAGGAAAGTGGATTCGAGCAGAAAATAGGATAGGTAACCCGAGCGATACGTATTTCTGCTGGTTGGCTTCATCAGGCCCGAAATGAATGCACATATGAAACTACAAAAGTAGATACACATGCCCACACATCCGGATACGGGTGTAACCTGAGGAAACGAAGTTGGAGGGGGAAAAAAACGACACACGAAGTCCACAACAAGAGCCAACCTACACATTGTAGTATAAAATGGCTAGAAGACGTCGAATTTTCAAGGAGACATCTAACCACAACCACGCGGCCGGTTATAGCCACTTGCTGTGGTACTTCACGCCCAAAGGATCTACAAAGAGAAAATGATCATGCGGAGAAAGGTATATAACAAAAAGTAGGAAAATAATGGGCAAAATCAGCAAAAAGGAGGAAAGTGGATTCGAGCAGAAAATAGGATAGGTAACCCGAGCGATACGTATTTCTGCTGGTTGGCTTCATCAGGCCCGAAATGAATGCACATATGAAACTACAAAAGTAGATACACATGCCCACACATCCGGATACGGGTGTAACCTGAGGAAACGAAGTTGGAGGGGGAAAAAAACGACACACGAAGTCCACAACAAGAGCCAACCTACACATTGTAGTATAAAATGGCTATACGACCTCAAATTTTCAAGGAGACGTCTAACCACCACCACGCGGCCGGTTATAGCCACTTGCTGTGGTACTTTAAGCCCAAAGGTTACACCCGTATCCGGATGTGTGGGCATGTGTATCTACTTTTGTAGTTTCATATGTGCATTCATTTCGGGCCTGATGAAGCCAACCAGCAGAAATACGTATCGCTCGGGTTACCTATCCTATTTTCTGCTCGAATCCACTTTCCTCCTTTTTGCGGATTTTGACCATTATTTTCCTACTTGTTGTTATATACCTTTCTCCGCATGATCATATTCTCTTTGTAGATCCTTTGGGCTTGAAGTACCACAGCAAGTGGCTATAACCGGCCGCGTGGTGGTGGTTAGCCGTCTCCTTGAAAATTCGAGGTCGTATAGCCATTTTATACTACAATGTGTAGGTTGGCTCTTGTTGTGGACTTCGTGTGTCGTTTTTTTCCCCTCCAACTTCGTTTCCTCAGGTTACACCCGTATCCGGATGTGTGGGCATGTGTATCTACTTTTGTAGTTTCATATGTGCATTCATTTCGGGCCTGATGAAGCCAACCAGCAGAAATACGTATCGCTCGGGTTACCTATCCTATTTTCTGCTCGAATCCACTTTCCTCCTTTTTGCGGATTTTGCCCATTATTTTCCTACTTGTTGTTATATATATATACAGGGTGACTTCGAAGTTGAGTCATTTATTTTAACAGTGAGTAGATCTGATCAAAAGAAATGTTTTTTTCCTTTACCATTTTTCTGGTAAAATTAAAGTAACAAACTTATAGCCCTTTGGAAGTTTGAGTACCGCCCTGTCTCAATAATAATATCATGTGCTCGTGTTTGGCAACAACGGATATAATCGGCCTTATCGGTTCATCGCATCGGAAACAAAAAAGCGAAACAATTTGGAACGATGTTTTTACAATTGTTTTATTCAGTTCAGTTATACATACAGTCAGTGTCGTCAGTCGGTAACGCGTGTGAATAGTGTCTGTTGCGTGGCTCAAACGAAATAAAAAATGGCACATGTTTATGCGGATCCGTTTCCCAATCGAGTGCAACCAACCCCTCGTGCCTTTGTTAATGTAGTACAACGGGCTCGTGAATCAGGTGACTTAAGACCTCACAGGGGACCTCACGATCAAATACAGGTCCGCACGGAAATACTTGTCGGGAGGATACTTTATAAAACAAGGTAAACATTTTTTTTTTATTTTTTTTTTATTTTTACACACATATTTTGGTTTATCTTCCTTCTACAATCATTATCTGAAAATTAATGGCTCAACTTCAAAGTTCAAAGCTTCACAATTGAAGAGATCATTAATGCTATCGAATCTCCAATGAAAGTGTTAGATGCAAAAAGGCTCAATAGAAAAACCATAGTAGACGGAATTACAAAATACACGCCCACTGATACCATACTAATAACATTTCAAGGCACAGTACGTCCTAGAGATGTTTCTATTTACTATCTTCTCTTTCCCGTATTTACATATATACCACCTGTCACTCAATGTTACTCTTGTCTCACTTATGGTCACACTAAGACCCAGTGCAAGGGAAAAAGAAGATGCTTTAATTGCAGTAATCCTGAACATAATTAAGAGGGGGAAGACTTTCACTGTCAAAGAAAATGTTATCATTGCGATAGTCTGGAACACAGATCCAACTCGAAAAACTGCCCAGAGTACAAGAGGCAGGAAAAGATGAAACAACTTATGGTATTTGAAAATATTTCATACTTTGAGGCAAACGAGCTGTGCCCTAAAACGTATAAATCGCAAAGTAATATGATAAACACAACTGACATAGTTTACAATAATAGAAATTTCCCATCAATCAGAAACCAGAATACACCTTCTACCTCCGCAACAAGTCAAATAAATATAGCACAAAGAAGAACATTTGAATTCGCGAATACAATAAAAACAAAAAGAACCTTTCAACAAGCACTATCACAAACACCAAAAAAAAATAATAGTTGAACATAACACCGGATACAATAGAAAAAGTCACAACGAGAACTTAATAAACAGAAACGGTAGACAACAAAACAGTAATGGACCAATAACAGTACAAGCACAAGTGCACAATAACGCTTCAAACACAGAAGCACCATTCAACACACCTAAGACGCATACTAGTGCCCTTTACAGAAATAACACTAAAGAACAGGTAGATGAAATCATTGAAAACTTAAAATACCTTAAACCTGAAACCCTAAGTAAAATTAAACAAATAGTACTTAATGATATAGACCAGACTGACAACGAATTTTACTGAAAAAGCAAAAAATGTTACATAGCCTTGTCTCAGTAGTACAAAACAGACACAACTGCAGAATGAACAGCAAAGGCACTTTAATCACTTTACAGTGGAATCTAAGGAGTTACAGTAGTAACAGCGTGAATTTAATACAATTTTTAGAAACGCATAACCTAGACATCATTTTTTTTAAATGAGACATGGCTAAAGAAACAACAGAGTTCGCATATTAGAGGCTATCAATGCATTAGAGCAGACCGAGAAGATGGGAAAGGTGGAGTAGCTACATTTATAAAACATAATATCTGTTATCAAAACAGAAGACTCCCTAACCCATTTAACACTGGAAACCTACAATGTATTGCCACTAAAGTCCTTAATATTAATTTTGTTAATGTATATAGCCCTCCAAGCAACAAAATCGCAATTAAAGGGTTCAATGAACTATTGAAATCGCTCGTGGGCGAAGTGGTGTTGGTGGGGGACTTCAATGCCCAATGGTAGAGCTCTCTATGAAATCATAGAATCCAACAACCTCATCATAATGAATGATGGTTCCTCAACCAGACTCATAGGACCAGGGGAGAATCCGAGTCCTCTTGTCCATAGTGTCGAACAACTTGGCCACCATCACACATCATTTGTAAATATGAACACTTACTACGATCAACGAACGGAAGACCCAAAAGAAATTATAAAAAAGCAGATTGGAGTTTATACAAATAATTGATAAACTTTGGAGGAATACGGATAATGTAGACTACCAAACCCTTGCTCAAACAATAAACATAGTAGCTGATCTTTCAATCCCCTATACCTATACCAAGCAAGATAATAACAGAAAGGTATCCAGAAGCCCATGGTGGGATGAAGAATGCACAGCCAAAATTGAACAAAGGAAAAAGGCCATACGAAAGCTTAGACTAGAATCTAGTTTAGAAAATTACACAGAGGCGAAAAAAATCAATGCACAGACAAATAGATTCTTGAAAAAAAAGAAAAAAAAACAATTTAAAAAATTTTGCTCCACCATAAACAGAAATACGAATCCCTCTTTCATATGGAAAACATTCAAAAAATTTAGTGACAATAAAAAAATATACAATAAAAACTCATCCCCTAACCCACAAATTGCCGCAAATAAACAAATCTGACTGTGTGTAACATTCCAGCTGAATTCTCATTCCATTGTTCAAAAAATGAAAACCATCAATTCTACTTCAGAGTAGTTAAATCCCATCTGGATTATGGTAGCGTACTATTAAGTTCCTGCAATCAAAAAGACCTCAATAAACTCCAGAAGACGTCATTTTAAGGGCTCAGGATCATAACGGGTACCATGAAGTCAACACCAACTAACACGTTACTAGCAGAAACTGCGGAAATGGACCTACACCACAGGCGTGTCTGGTTATGTACTAAATTTCTAGCGAAAAAATTAGAATTCAATCTCACCCCTTAATCATAATAAAAAAAAACTAAAAAAACAATATGAGTCAGGCCAAGACTATTGGAGGAATAGAGCGCCCACCATCATCATAGAAGCCCTTAACATTTTGGAGGAATACATTCCACTAATCCATTCGGGACGAGCACTACCGTGCTTCGAGTTTGATTACACTTCTCAAACTCAGGCAGTGAAAGTCGTCCCCCTTAACATAAACAAAAAAGATCACAATAT
This sequence comes from Acanthoscelides obtectus, assembly GCA_963669975.1. NCBI lineage: Eukaryota > Metazoa > Arthropoda > Insecta > Coleoptera > Chrysomelidae > Acanthoscelides > Acanthoscelides obtectus. Next base: position 95,976,496 of record CAVLJG010000005.1, read on the forward strand.
CGAGTTGCAATTTCTCCAAATTATGGAACAGTTCAGAGACACCCATACTCTCATACAGGGTGTTTCAGTTTATTGTTGCATAACTTAAAGATTCGATAGAACTTTTAAAATTAATGCATAAAGTCTATATAAACATGGGTCGAAAAATGCGTGGCTTCCGAAATACAGGGTGTTTAAATTTACTTTCTAAAATAGTTTTTTTTTAAATATTTCGAACAATATTTGATGTATAACAGTGAAAATTGGTATACAAGGGTTTTTTGGTACGACAAAACGAACCATGGGCATGGTTTTACTGTAGCCACTAGAGGGCGCTCTCTACTGTACCTGTAGTGTACTAAAATGACCGAAATTTTTTTCTTAGTGCAATTTTTTACTTTTTGAATAAAAAAACTGATTCTTCGCACTTTTCAACATAAAATAGCTCTCTTGAAAGCAGAATAAGGTTAAACGTCAATTAGTTGACAGTTAGTTTTATTGTCTGTTGAAACCTGAAACGTTTTTTTGCAATTGTGAATGCACGAAATTTAGTTAGTTTTACATGTTTCTTTTTTGTAAGTTTTATAAAAATGCCATTTTTATTCTCCAATTAAGAGTTAACAGATATTCATTTTGTGTATGGCTTTATAAATGGAAACGCAGCAGAAGCAGCCAGAGAATACGCACGAAGATTTCCAAACAGACGACATCCAACTCGCTCAGTATTTCTAAGAGTGCATCGCCAAATAATTGAAAATGGTTTTGGAAATCTCCATAGGGATCAAAACATAAATGTTCGTCAGCGCAGATTTACCCGTATGATTCTGCGTGAGTTTGATAGAGATCCGACCACAAGTGCTAGGAGAGTTTCTGGTGCCTTGGGAATTTCAGCAAGCCATGTTCACCGTGTTCTTAGAAATGACCATAGACGTCCTTACCATTTGCAACCTGTGCAAGGACTACAGCCAGGGGACGGAGAACGAAGAATCACATTTTGTCAGTGGATTCTTGATAGAACTGATAATAATAGGGAGTTTTTAAGTAACGTTTTATGGACCGATGAGTCATGCTTCACTAGACGTTGAGTGGTAAATTTTCATAATCAACATATTTGGTTGCATGAAAATCCTCATGCAGTTCGGGAAAGAAATTTTCAGCATGCATTTAGTGTGAACGTGTGGATTGGTATCTACCGTAATCGACTATTTGGACCTTACCTTTTGCCTGCAAGGTTAAATGCTGCGACCTTCTTGGAATTTTTAAAGGCTGAACATGCAAATATGTGGGATGATGTTATGTTAGATTTAAGAAGATTGGCCTGGTTCCAGCTTGATGGTTGTCCAGCTCATTATTCGAGAATAGTTAGAAACTGGCTGGACGAAAATTATCCAGAAAGATGGATCGGCCGTGGAGGACCAGTCGCCTGGCCTCCACGATCCCCTGACCTAAATCCATTAGATTTCTTTGTGTGGGGATTTCTAAAAGAAAAAGTGTACCAGACTCCCGTAACCACAAGAGATATGCTAATAGACAGAATCAGGAATGCATGTGATGAAATAAGGCCTTATTTGAATAATGCTATACCACGTTCGATCATTCGTAGATGTGAATTGTGTATTGAAGAATTGGGTTTACATTTCGAGCAACTACTTTAGATTTTGTATGTTTGTCCTAACTATCCAATAGCATTTTAGTTGTAAATAATTAATTTAATTTGTTAAAAATAATATTGGAAAATTAAACAAATTAATATTGTTTTTTTGTGTTTATTTGGAGTTAGGAATTATTGCTGTGTTTAAAAACACAATCTAAACGATCATCTTAATTACTTGTAATGCCCAAATCGAAAATGTAAAAAAATATATTATTTTCCCATAAATAATTAAAAATGCATCGAACCCTAAAAATCGAAATATCTCAAAAACGGCTAACTAAAACGAAAACTCACAAGGGAGCTTTTTTATGTTGAAAAGTGCGAAGAATCATTTTTTTATTCAAAAAGCAAAAAATTGCACTAAGAAAAATTTTTCGGTCATTTTAATACACTACAGGTACAGTAGAGAGCGCCCTCTAGCGGCTACAGTAAAACTATGCCCATGGTTCGTTTTGTCGTAACAAAAAACCCTTGTATACCAATTTTCACTGTTATACATCAAATATTGTTCGAAATACTTGAAAAAAACTATTTTAGAAAGTAAATTGAAACACCCTGTATTTCGGAAGCCAGGCATTTTTCGACCCATGTTTATACAGGGTGTCCGCAAAGTTGGGGTTTTCCTTTTCAGAAACAACTACCCTTGAAATAACAAAGGTAATGTGTAGTGAAACGAGGGCGACCAAGTAAAAAAAATAAAGGAAAAAGTACTCACTCTCCAGTTGACGAGAAGGGCTAAGTACGTCTCTGCCCGAAATCATACCGCTCCAACAGAAAATGAAATCAGCTGATGCGCTACCGAGCAGACGCAGAAACCACATTGATTGACTTACACTTAATGGCACATCTTCTAACAAGGAAGGCAAAATGTTGCGTAAAAAGTCTAGGTATTGCATCCCGTCCAATCGATTTGAGAGAATAAATGGTCCAATGAGCATATCGTTCACCATGCCAGCCCAAACATTCACCGAAAATGTTTGTTGAAAATGTGCCCGACGGACAGCGTGCGGATTTTCTACTGACCAAACATGAGTGTTTGCGAAAGTTATTCACCCCATTACGCGTGAACGTAGATTCGTCTGTCACCAATATGCACTTCAAAAAGTCCGGATTATTGTCATGTTGATGCAACAACCACTCACAAAACCGCACTCTTGCTGGAAAATCGTCAGGTTGAAGGGCTTGTACACGTTGGACGTGAAACGGATACGGCCCCTCTTCACGCAGCGTTTGCCACACTTTAGTTTTTGATACTTGCACATCTCTAGCCACGTCTCTAGTGCTTGTTGAGGGATTCTCGTCTACGCGATTACCTCTACACGCGTGACCGTAACCGTCGGTTGAAGGTTGCATACTGACCTGACACACTGACCCCGACCCAGTTGTCGTCGGGTTGAGCCAGTGACCTTGTACCACTCGGTGACGTCGCGGCTACAGGACGGTATTTAGATATTTTTGATGTTGCAGAGCCCTTTATCTCGGTTCCCTTAAGACATTGGTGTATATGGTACTAAGAAAAATTGCTTATGTTTTCAAGATCTACACGTCGTGTAAAGGAAAACCCCAACTTTGCGGACACCCTGTATAGACTTTATGCATTAATTTTAAAAGTTCTATCGAATCTTAAAGTTATGCAACAATAAACTGAAACACCCTGTATACACTGACGCATCTAAAGTGGACTGTAAAGTGGGATATGGAGTACACATTCCTCAACTGGAACATAACTACACATCCAGACTCCCTGACTACTTAAATATCTGCGCGACGGAAGTAGCAGCGATTAACAAAGCATGCAACATAGTCATAGAAAAGAAAATCCAGAAAAGGCTAATATTAACAGATTCGCAAAGTGCTATAGCACAAATAGGAAAACAAGATGTGGATGCTAACTCAGAATATGGCAGCCTCACAACAAGAAAGCTAATTCACGAAGCTGCAGAAAAAGGATACAATATTGAACTGGCTTGGACCCCAGGACACTCAAACATTAGAGGAAATGAAATGGCAGACACCCTAGCTAACTTATGAAGACAATTCAGAATCCCACAAGATATGAAACTTACCATACCTGATATAATAACTAAGGCCAAAACAAAAATAAAGGAGAAATTCACAACAATGTGGAAACGAACATTCATCAACAAAGGCAGGTGGTATAAGAAAATACAAGAAGAAATCCCGCTCAAACCATTTTACTCCAAAATCCCATATATAAGCAGAAGACACCTAACAGCCATAATCAGAATGAGAATGGGACATGCAAGATATAAAGCTCACATGTTCAAAATAGAAATGGAAGATGACCCCTTCTGTGATTGTGGACAATATGCATATTTAAATCATATACTATTAGAATGCCCAATAAATCAAATATTAGGATTTAATCTATATGAAGAGATAAGAAAAGCTGGAGTCAATGCCCCCTTTAACACTCAATTAATACTTGCAAATATCAACATGAAAGTCATATGTACCTATTAACCTACTTCATTCAGACAAACAAAATAATATTATAACTGTTTCACATCCCCATCTTTTAAAACCCTGGGTGCTAACCCTTTTCTGAGGCAACATTTAGGGTGTGTGTAATGTACCTCCATTGGCTGGGTACGAGAAAAGTCTATACCAGTGTTGTGCTATCTGTCTGACTAACCTCCCCACACCACTTTAGAAAGCATAAGTAAAGGTTCATCAATCATAAATAGCAACATCTCAGCTCTAGAAATAATACAGAAGATATAGATATATTTTAGAGCATTTCTACACGTGAATTCGAGACAATACAGAGCTGGCGGATTGTACATGTTCACAGAAGCCATAAGGAATAAAGAAGAAGAAGAAGAAATGATTTGAAGTTATTTGCACGTCGCCCGAGTAAGAAGCCGCTAATCTCGAGGAAAAACCGTAAGGACCGATTACGATTTGCACGGTTGCATCTTGATTGGAGCATCTGTGACTGGAAGAGGGTATGTTTCAGTGACGAATCCAAGTTCAATATGTTTGGATCAGATGGTGTTCATTACGTTAGATGTCCTAGTGGACAAAGATTGAACCCCAAGTACACTTTGTCCACTGTCAAACATGGAGGCAGGCCTGTTATGGTTTGGGGGTGCTTTTCGGGGTTTGGAATTGGACATTTACATAGAATAGATGGCATTATGGATAAGTTTTTTACTAAAGCATGTCATGTTACCCTATATGGAAGACAATATGCCCTTAAGATCAATATGCCCTTAAGATCAATCTTCCAGCAAGATAATGACCCGAAGCACAGATCACAATGAAATATGAAAAAATACCAGTTCTCAAATGGCATTCAGTCTCCCGATATAAACCCCATTGAAAATCTATGGGAATACTTAGATAAGCAAATACTAGAAAAAAATTATTCAAACAAGGATTAACTGTTTTATGCTTTAGAGCAAAAGTGGAGACAGATTGATGAATCTTATATCAAAAAACTTCTACAATCTATATGGAGATGATACCAGATGGTGATTGATGATAATGGTTATGCTATAGAATATTAACACAAACATGGTTGGTTTTCTATACTTCAATGAACTTTGCTTCTTTTTTCTATAATTGTTTTGCTTTGTCTAGATATTTTTGTCCTTCTAGTTCCAGTTTTTTTCAATTAATTTTTTATTGAAGGGAGTCTAATGAATTTATTTATGTATAAGTGAGTATTAAGCTATAACGATTTATGTATACAGGTTGGTGTATTGATAAAACAAGTTAAAAAAGAAATACAGCACAATATTAATTTGTTTAATATACTTTTGTCCATTATTGTATATAATCTACAAGTGACCATTTTGGTAATTTGGAGAATTAAATTAGAATCACATTGGCCAAAAACTTTGAAGTCAATATTTTCACAGAGATGTTGTTGCATATTAGGTGTATGAACTTCTGAATTTAACAACATGAGTACCCATATTATATGGATTTAATTTGTTGACATTGGAAATCAATTAAAACCTTTTTCAAATGGCTTGATGTTTCAAGTTTCTGTAGTTACAGAAGGATTTTTAGAAATACAATAAATTTAAATAATCATGTCACCGATTTTGCAGTGATAAATATAAAAAGAGAATGCATCAGCAACAGTTTATTTATAGTTTGATAACTTATTTGTGGTTAAAGCTATATGTTACAATAGCAAATCGGTAATCATGTACAGCTATAAAACAGGCAACAGCGACGACGGATCGTGTTAAAAACCACCATACAAAACATAATGGTTGTGTGATTAGTATGCATATTTTCAGAGTTTGACCCCTCTACGCAGACAATTGTTCAGTAGCTGTGAATATCGTCCGAAACGCACAGCAATAGTGCTGAAGAAAGGTGTGAGTGGCATAGATGTTCAATCTAAAGATGAGACTACTGTAACACTTTGTTTTTCTTTTTCTAGTAGGTGCGCACTTTCATATTTGTGGTGAAACATGTCGATTGGAATTGAACCTAAACACTTACCTCAGGCCACAGGTAAATATTTTTTGTATAATAGGTAACACCTTTAACTGCATAAATTTACATCAAACACCAATATAATCAATTTCTATTTTCAATAAAAGAAACGTAAAACCCACAAAACATTTAATATACTAGTAAAAACAATCCAGGAAATTAACCTCAATAATTAAATGGTTTGTGCATACGTCATTTCGAAAATGCGCGCGGGAATGTTATTCTAGGCTGCGTTCCGTACGCCAATATACTGTAGGTTTGTATATTACAGGGGGTATGAAATTAATTCTGATTCGTTTACCAGGTCCGTTTATACCAGGAATGATGGATGTGTCAACAGGTTATGGAGAAGGGAGCTTACTTATGAGACTATATTATCCAACAAATGAAAAAAAGGTTAGTTTAACCAGACATTAATCAAGAAGTTGGTATTATGATTAAAAATTAATGTAGAACAATCGATATATTTTACAGAGAAACAGTCAAGTATTTGCAATTAATCTGAAACGTGAATTTTCCAAAACTGAGGTTTCTGTAATCATACTTTTTGTTAGTTTTTTTGAATTCTCCTTTAAAACTGTTTACATGAGGCAGAATGCTGTTGTAATCTGGAATTCTTCAGGATAACCCCAAAAAGTGGATGTCATGGATACCAGAACAAAGCTACCTCAAAGGACTAGCAAATGTTACGACTATCCCCTACCTTTTCTTGCGATCTGCAATGTGGTGGTATGGTAATTAACTTGAATCCACAATGTGAAAACTAACAATAATGTAAAATGATCTCACTATTACAGGTCGATTCCACATTCCTGCACTGTATGGGGAGAAAGTAAAGACAGATGATAAAATGAAATGCATTATACTATCTCATGGACTAGGAAGTTGTAGATTCTTGTATTCAGCCCTATGTTGTGATTTGGCGTCATATGGCTTCGTGGTAGTATGCTTGGAGCACAAGTAAGTCATTTGAAAAAAACATATGTGTATTAATTTTTCACTAAATGGGTAGCCTTATGTTAACGTATAGCCTTTCGTATGGAATGGGAATTTTTGGTATTTTTTTAAGTCGTTACCCAATGGCTCTGTGGTGTACTACCCATGCCGTCGTTATAACCCGTACAAAAAATCTCGGTCTTGAAAGCTGTACACCATGATTTTTCCGTTAGCGTTTGACAGAATACTCTTTCAGAGACCAATCAGCGTGCTTCACATACCATTATGCCAACAAGGAAGCTGCACAAAACGACACGAAAACGGAAATACACTTCAAACACGTTCCACTAGGAAAACACCACCATTCAGAGCGAAATCAGCAAATTAAGATCAAAGCAAAAGAATGCTCTAAAGCGATTGATTTCGTTCTGGAATTGAATAAAGGTACCGCACCTTCGAATGTTATCAACGAAGTGCCTACCAAATACAAAATAAATTTCGATTTGAAAGATTTGATGGGAAAAATAGATATTGACTCATTGACTATTATGGGTCACTCGTTCGGCGCTGCTACTGCTATATACACATGTTCACTGAGGAGTGAGATAAAGTGAGTAAAAGAAGTAACAAAAATCCATCCTTATTATCAGCTTGAAAAAAAGGGTTAAATTTTAGATTCCATGATTAACGTGTTGAATAAAGTATATATGTATACAGGGTGTTCTGAAAGTTGGGCTTTTCTTTTTAGAAACAGTTACATTTGAAAGCTTATGTGTGGTAAAACGGTAGAGAAACAAGTAACACTCATCGGTCATTTGATAAGTTTCAAGTAATATGCACATCAAAAGCACTCGCTAAGTTTCATAATAAATTAACATCGTTTCGGCAAGTTCGTTGTTACTTATAGGAATATGCCAAACTTTCTTTATTTTCAGACAGTGTATTGCGATGGATCCTTGGATGTTTCCTATCAAGGATGAACAGTTACATGAAAAGCTAAAACAGCCGATTCTTTTCGTAAACACGTATACATTCCATCTGGAGGCAAACGTTAAATCAATGGCCAAGTTTTTGACAGCCGACCGCAAGGATGAGATGTACACAATACTGTAAGTAGTGATATATATCCAATTCTTTCTTTAGTTTTTATTTTTCAATCTAGGCAAGTGATAAAATAGTAAATGTCCATATGATTGTGATGATTTGTAGTCGGGGTTTCAAAAAATGCAGCTCAAAATATAATATTTCTTACATCATCAAAACAGTGAAATAATAAGTTGATAACTTATTACAATAACAGTGCATCTCTCTCGTGAATACATTATTTCGAGCTTAGTTTGTGTTGTGGTAAGGGATGAAAGAGAGTTTATCCAAGGCGCGCCTATGTATCTATGTAGGAGGGTCGGTCTGTCTCTTGATGCTGGAGTAGTTAACCTCTAGCATTGAATAACATATTCTAGCTGAATGTAGTCAATCTAATGCTATATTCTCGTGTCCATAAAATTACCCGATATAAAATACTGTAGCGTCATTTGGATTTTTATAATATTTTATTCTGATTGTAATTTATTTTTAGATGTTATCTTTAATTAACGTATTCTACCTGAAGATAACTAACCTAAGGCTATGTTGGCACATCAAACAAATTTTCCGATACAAAATGAGATACCGTAGCGTCATCCATGAGAATTTGTCACAGCTCTATCTCTCTCTCTCTCTCTATATATATATATAGTAGGCTGAATTCATTGTCGTCAACACCTAGTTAGGTAAAAAAAACTTTATTGGGATCTCAACAAAGAATTGCAAAGTGCACTCTTGAAACTATATTCTCAAGCGTTCGGTAAACTATATTATCATATTCAGGAGAAAAGTAATTGAGAAAGGTGCTAAATGTTCTAAAAAAGAGTAAAAACTTAAAATAGGTTTTTTTTGTCTCATGCACCACAAAAGCTTGAGAATAAAGTTTCAAGAGTACACTTTGCAATACATTGTCGAGGTCCCAATTCAGTTTTTTCATCTATATATATGTTGGTGACTTCGTATGTTGTTTTGTTCCTCTGCATCTTTGTTCCCTCAGATTACACCCGTATCCGGATGTCTGGGCATGTGTGTCTACTTTAGTAGTTGCATATGTGCATTCATTTCGGGCCTGATAAAGTCAATAAGCCACTTCCCTTCATTTTGCGGATTTTGCTCATTATTTTTCTATATATATACACTTTTGAAGGTAAGTGTCTCTTATAAGGCGCTGTCTCTATGAGCGTCTACAAGCCTACCAAGTGGCTACACTGACGTCTATGAGACACTAATCTTTTCATAGTATGTATAGTAAATAGAGAAACAGCTGAGATGGTTCTCAAATATAATGCCTCGGTACCTTATTTTACCTCTGAATTTTTTGGACGGGTGTATGTAGCTTTAGGTTGGCTATCTTCAATTGTAGTACGTTATTCAATGCCTCTACTCTCTAAATATTCAAATTGTTGGCATATAATTGTATCTGCCACTTAATTACTTTTAATCGATTATAAGCAGTACAGTTTTATGTTCATACATGCAATCTCTTTTCAGGAATTCAACACATGAAACACAAACTGATACGGTATTTATACTAGGATACTGGCTGAACTGGTTCATGAGAAAAATCGATCCAATTATTGGGTTGAGGATAAATGACTATATTATTATGGAATTTATGCATAGATACACGTCATTTCCCAAAGATATTGAAGAGCAGAAGACATATTTGGAAAAAGAAAAACACAACTATCTGAAAGGATTAACTAAACCCTGGGCATGATATCGTGAAGGCTATATAAAATGACAATTTTTCGTAATCTTATAAATGCTTTATTTGTTTATAGGTACTTTTTTGAGTGGTTAGTGAAAATATAAAGTTTTATTGTCTTTTATCGAATAATTGCACTTTTATTTATTCATTCGTAAAGTTTGGTTTCCTCTTTTCTGCGAAGGCAGCCATTCCTTCCTTTTGATCTTTTGTACCAAATGTACCGTGGAACATTCTCTTTTCAAACCTCAGTCCTTCCCTGAGGGTAGTTTCATATGCAACATTCACCGCTTCTTTAGCCATTGCGTTCGTTAACTGAGAGTTACTTGCAATTTTTTCGGCTAGTTTCACGGTCTCATCTAATAATTTGTCAGCTGGGAAGACTTTGCTGACCAGTCCCATCTTTTCAGCTTCAACAGCGGGAACCTGGCACCCTAGAATTTTAAAATTTATGAATTTTTTGAAGTTAGCTTATATTATTGTTACACCTTGGAAGTATCGAGACTCTATTTATTTTACTATATTATAATCTCCACCCATTTGATAAAACTACATTTCTTTTCTGTCCTAGCGAAAGTATCGACCATCTGACAACGATGCTAAACCACACCATAAGCGCCAGCCATGATACTATAACGCTACCAGACATACGATAATGATCGTTTTTGTATGGTAACTTTAAATTTAGTATGATGTACGATAATAGCTAGATGTACGATAATTTTCTGAATGAGTCTTTTTTACTATTTTTTTTATGAAACGTCAAAAAATTAAGTTTGAGTGATTTTTATTTTTTTCATTTTTGGCCCTATTCTCCGCCGCCACTGGAGCGATTTTCAAAAACTACAAAGCTTTTTCGTCCTTGGCATAGAGTAGTAACCTTTTGTGAAAATGTCATCAAAATCCGACCGGTATCTTCTATGTTATAGACGGGCCAAGGATTAGCGGACAGAGAGACCGATATACAGTCCGACGGAACTGAGTGACATGGTTTTTCTTTAAGTAAACGTCATATAACATCCAAAACACGTAATATCTCATTTATGAAATTTTTGGCGATTATAATACTTCCTCATCACTCAATTTTGTATTTATGGAACTTTTTGATATCATAACACGTGGCTTAAAATTCTATAATAATTTTACGTTAGGTCTTAGTAAAGAAGCAAAATCATAAAATGCACATTACCTGTCAAAACTATCTCCATGGCTTTAGATTTTCCAACAGACCTCGTCAATCTCTGAGTGCCTCCGGCACCGGGAATAGTGCCAATTAATATTTCCGGCTGTCCAAATTTGGCAGAATCTCCTGCATAGATAATGTCACACATCATGGCTAGCTCGCATCCTCCACCAAGCTATACAACATATCAAAGACAATTATATAGTGAAAGAATATAAAAATGCATCTGTATATACAATGACTTTATCGCAAAATCAGTTTCCAAAACCATATTCAAATTCAAGATAGAGTGTAACATACCAAACACGTCTCTTAGCAAGAGGTGACTTCGATATCTAGCGCTTGGCCCATCATGACCAACTCTAACACAGAACAGCAAGTTGCAATCAGGTGGTCGCGTCGCGCTTATAGTTCAAAATTTCAAAATCTAATGAAAACGATCAAACTAATGCATTCCATTCCTAATTAGGAAAATATGTTTCTAAAAGATGTTGGTATTAATCGATCTTCGCAAGGCGGTACTGGTTTCGACCCTGTCCAATTCTTCAATTTTTGGATATTATGCGTACAGTGTATGTCTGTGTTTACACTCTATTTTGGATTTGGATGGGATTCAAAAATTCATAAATATGTTACAAGAACTACTCACAGCATATCCATTAACTGCAGCAATGACCGGTTTGTAGGTCTGAGCTACTCTAGACCAGTGTTCCAGGAAATTTCCAGAAATACAATCAGAGTATTTGTTGTCTTTCATCTCTTTGATATCCGCTCCAGCGGCAAATGCCTTTTCGCTTCCAGTTATAATTATGGCACCAACTGATTTGTCAGCCTCCAAATGATCTAAGGCTTTTGATACTTCCGTCATGAGTCCATTGCATAAAGCATTCAATGCTTTTGGGCGGTTGAGCTGGATAATTCCTACATTGTTGTTGGCACCAGTTTTGGATACTTTGATGAATTCAAAATTTTCTGTAACAATTGAATAAGGTTTGGATTTAGATGTCAGAATGGGTACTGTTCGCTTATTTCATCTAATCATAAGGCTCAAGCAAAAATTAACTATATGTATTGTATTGTATACTATATTACATTGTTTTCACAAAGTCGCAATTATCAATCTACCCCGGTATTTATAGAAATAGGAAATATTCAAGATGAGTGCGGAACGCGGTACTTCAATTAAAATGTTAAATCTGACAAGTAGCAAAACAATATGGCGCGAACGTAAAAGTCATGTTTTTTTCAAGTTAATGTTAAAAACCAAATCATAATTCATTTTTATAATTATTATGTGTATGATAATTTGCCTTATTAATTAGATAAATATAGTGTGCGGTGTTTGAAATTGAACATGGCTTCAAGTGGAGACAAACGTGATAAGGTAACATTGCGATTGTTTTCTTTAGTGAATGATTATTTGATGAAAACACTTTTAGACCAACCAAAGTGGAGATCAGAAGGAGAAAAAGAGGAAAGAATCCATTCTAGATCTTTCAAAGTACCTCGAAAAGACGATAAGGGTGAAATTTGCTGGTGGCAGAGAAGCAAGTGGAGTCCTTAAAGGTTATGATCCCCTATTGAATTTGGTGTTGGATAATACTTCAGAGTATTTGAGAGACCCGGATGACCCTTACAAGTTGACTGATGATACAAGAGAACTTGGTTTAGTTGTGTGTAGGGGAACTAGCGTAGTTCTTATATGCCCAATGGATGGAATGGAATCTATACAAAATCCATTTATAACACAGGAATGACATGTAAATTTAGTAAGATTTTTTTATAATAAGAAATAAACTTTCCTGATGTATATTTTTTGTTTCCCTTACCTGCAGGTACACTGTACAGCCTAACATTTTGGATTAATTTGGCCAAGGTTGCTTTATTTTGAATATTGGAGAACAAAATCCTCCCTATAGCCCTAGATGTCATTTTTTGAATAATTTTACTTAGTCTGACGTTTTTGAGAAAAGACGAACGTTATACAAATATATTATATGCCGGTTAAAGTTCGTCTATTTATCAACTCTCATCAGCAGTTGATCAGCTGAATATTGACAAATGACAAAACCTTCGGTAATTGGATACTCAAAAAATTTATGAACGATTGTGTTTACAAAAGAGGTCGAACTTCTGTTCATCTCTCTTTATGGGGTAATTGCGAAACAAAAAAATAAATGTTATCTTTGATAATGATATTCAGGGAATTAATATAATGATATATATAAATTGTGAAAATGTGGAATAAAATGCAAGTCATTCGACAGTCCTCATTTCAGATGCGCTTCACTGGTTGCCTAATATTTATACTAGGGATCAAGGTTGGCTGGTGTGTGTAAAACAATACCGACAGGGCCCACATAAGGTTTTCTGAGTCATAAATTTTGAATTTCACTTGTGGGAGAGTAACTGGTCTGCCCATGTTTGTTGATAACTATGCTCCAAATATTTTTTGATGAGACGAAATGGCTCACCTCTCATTTTTCCGCCTATCAAACTTATGAGGGTTCCTCCCTTAACACCTGCATCTACCCTGTTCTATTCTACGAGTATATTAAGTGGTCAGTATTTTTTAACTATTCTAAGTATTTAATCTCTTCAACTAAATTGTCGGTAATAAGAGTGCTTGCAAAAGAGATGTGAAGCTGAATTTGATCTTTTCGTATCGTAGACCTCCGACCTATTTTAAATACGCCAGGGTAGTTTTTTTACATATCCACAATTATCCGGCGATTTTCCACCAGAGCGCGTTTTATGCTAAGATAACATAGCCAACCCCATGGAGCTCTATAGCCGAATACGTTTTGTATATACCGGGTGCTTCAAATTCGACCCGCATCATTGGGATCTCGGAAACAGTAAGAGATACGAAGTCGCTTAAGTGGAGACAAAGTTGCCTATTCAGGTAACTAACAAAGTGCCGCTTAGAAAGTTCCGAAATGCATAGTACTTCCGGAGGGAGACGGAAAAATAGAATGTTTCCAAAATCGTTTGGAATAATTAGAATTTCAATATGATGTTTCGTCTCTTGTCCTCCAGCATCAACTTTATTTATTTCATTTGTGTCATATACCAGACCAGACTTCAAATTGAACATACGAGGTTAGTTCAAAAAGTATCGCAAATTTTCAATTTTCGCGGGCTACGTATGTTCGATTTTCGATTTTTTAGTGACACATTTCCGGATATGGGTCCCTATACTTAAAAGTTTGATCCGATAGTTCTGAAACACCCGATATAGGTGATTTTTGGTATATCAACTCCTTTTGACGAGTCCTACAAGCAGTTAAAATAAATGACTCAACTTTGAAAACACCCTGAATAATGGTCTGTTGGATGTACACTGGAAGTAAACTTATATTACTGATGCTAACAATGCGGTCACTATGTTTTATAATAAGCTTGATGAGGTACTGCATGGGCATGTTCCGCTGTACAAAAATTTTAAGCAAGAGTATCTTGGTATACAAGTGAAATGATTAAAATTGTAGAACAAAAAGACAAAGCTCCTAAAAAGTTCAAGCGGAATAGATTTCCTGCCCATTATCAAGAGTTCAATAGGCTTCAAGGAGTGTTCAAACAGAAAACTATAGAGGCGTAGGATATATATTTTCGATCAATGCAAGATCATTTGAAGGATGAACCTAAGGCTTTCTGGTCCTTTATCCATAGTAAAAATAAGACAACGAGAATACCTAACAATATGATCTACAGTGATGAGTCTATTAACGATCCCCAAGGCATAGTTGACGCTTTTGCGGATTTTTTCTCTAGTGTTTACTCGTTACCGGATAATACCGAGGCCAATCATAGCTTTAATTGTGATCATAATGCCCTAATTGATATTAGTTGTGAACAAATTACGATAGATGAAATTTGTTCTGCTAATCGGAAACTGTAGGACCTGACCAAATTCCGTCATTCTTGGTCAAGGATTGTATTAGAATATTGGTATTTCCTTTGCAGATTATGTTTAACTTAATTTTACACATATCTGTTTTCCCAGATTAATAGAAAGCTGCAAAGGAATGCCCAATTCCAAAAACAAAGAATTATAACTTAGTTTGCGATTACTAAACTCTTGGAGATCATATTGTATAACCGAATAGGTATATCTGTCAATGCAAGACCATATTTCGATCCATCAACATGGTTTTATGAGGCAGCGCTCAACGTTAACTAATCTGATGGAGCTCAGTCAATATACTTATGACAAACATTGGATAACAGAGGCCAGATTCACGTGGTATACACGATACATGGATTCTTCGAAAACCTTTGACAAGGTTAACAACAATATATTGGTTAGTAAGTTACGATAATTAGGTTTTAATAGCACTTATATTGTGATTTTGACTTCCTACCTTTCTGAAAGGAAACACCATGTTTTTTTACAATGATACTATTCGTACGTTTACATTTCTACCAGCGATGTTCCTTAAGGCTCTAACTTAGGACACCCACTGTTCATTCTTTCCGTCAATGATGTATGTGCGTCTTTGGAATGTCTGAAGTTGATATTTGCTGACGGTTTAAAGTTTTTATCTACTATTTCCTCGATAAAGGATTGCGTTGTGGTACAAGAACAAATCAATATTGTACTAAGATGGTGTGAAAATAACCTTTTCCTAAATGTAAGCTACTTACTTTTTCTAGAGAGACTATATGGTACTACACGCTGGAGGATTGCGTATTGGAGCGTTGTGAGACCGTGAGAGATTTAGGTGTCTACACCTACTTTGACCGGGAACTCACCTTCAATGATCATATCAACCAAATAATTTCTAGTGCATCTAAAACGTATGGCTTCATAATAAGAATCTGTAGGTACTTTGACAATATCTGTACATTGATTTTTCAGCCTGATAAGGTTAAAACTTAAATATGGATCCCTTATATGGAGCTCTACTTATAAACAATATGTTGATGTTATTGATAAAATTTAGAAGAAATTTTTGAAGTTTCTCAGTTTCAAAACTGATGGAATATACCCTGCAGGAGATTCAGATTATAACGACCGTTTACAAATGTTTTATTTTCAATCTTAAGAGCAGCGACGGAACAAATTTTCTGTGCTGATTTTATATAAATTGTTGTCAAGTAGACTGTCCCAAAATTCTCTCCCAGTTATAATTTCTGGTGCCACGATTAGCTTCACCCGCTAGTGTTCCATTTTATGTCAAAGAGCAAAGCACCAGTTAATATAATGAGTAATAATGTCAATAGAATTGCCAACGACAGTGACATTTTTGGTTACAGTTTTAATGAGATAAAGAATAAGTCACGTTTTCTAAGTTGAAACTTACCATTTACCATATACCTATGATTTGTTCGCATGAAAGTACCTCTAGCATAACTTTTATTTTTATAAATTGCTCTGTTATTAGCAATAAAGGCTTATTATTATTATCACTATTATTATTAAAATTCTAGTACAGTGTCCATATGAAAAAACAATGTAGATGATAGAAATCGACAGAAGAAATGTCGAATTGAAAATTTGACTACGCCATCTTGTAAAGGAGGATAAGTAACAACGACAACATGTAATTTATTTTGAAATCCCATTTCAAATAAAGTCGGGAAATAAAAAAGTGTTTTTGGAATAAATCTGGTATGCGAAACAAATGACTGGTAATTTTAAGGCCTACCTAGGAAATTCTTAGGTAGGAAACTAAATTTTGGAAGTGTCAATGTATGACTCGCTATACATTTTCAGAATTCTATTCATCTGCGCAAAAATCCAATATGGTATCCTTAAGAAAAAATAAAGTCAGAAAAAAGTTAAAACGATTTTGGAAATTTCGGGTTTTTCCGTCTCTCTCTGGCAGTACTTTGAATTCCGAAGCTTTCTAAGCGGCATCTTGTTCATTACCTAAAGATGCAACTTTGTCCTCATTTAAGCGAGTTCGTATCTCTTACAGTTTCCTAGATTCCAATGGTGAGGATCCAATTTGAAACACTATGTGTACTTTCCATATGTATCAATACCAATCGGTATAACCCAAAACTTACACAAAATATTTGTTTCTTACCAGGAAAGAATTAATATGTGGGACTGATGAAATGGCAACCGAATTGAATTATTATTTAAAATAAGCATCTGAAAGCTTTGTTTTATGGATTTTATCGAAACATTAATAAGAAATCAGTCTTTTGGAAGCAAAAATGAGTATTAAAACAATTAGTTTAAAACTTCCTTTGGAAATTGCTAGAGAGCAGTTCATCAAGCTAGTGCCAGCGATAGAAAAAAAAAAAATGAGAGGGGGATATGATTAAGCGACACATCTGAAAACTGGCAAACAAGGTCTCTTCCCACACCTGCGCGGCAGCGTTACAGCAGATTATCGTTCATTTCGTGCATGGTCCCTGTACCCGTGTATATGTTTTTGCACTGCAGTACGGTTGGCCAGGTGGACCGGCTCGCCGGGCGGTGGGGTTAGATAGCAGGAGTAGGCGGATCGAAAACGTTTCTCTATCATTAGTTTTAAGGCAAATGTGTTAGACGTTGCGCGTGCTTTTGCAATCTAACACCATTGTGTTAAATTCTGTCACATCATGGTAACAGAGGCATACTAACTATAAGTTATAGCTATAGAAATATTATGATTTTTTGCTATCCTTTGGTATTCCGAATGCTCTTTCACATCACTTGTTTACAGCACAACTCTTACGATTTATACATATATACGAGTATTGTGACTTGTGACAAATCTAAGTCTGGGTAACATATTAGCTATACAGATTGCACTTAAAAGTGATTTATGTTCTGTTTGTTGCTCAATAGCAATTTGAAAAGTATGTGTAAAGCTTGACTGATTTTGTTCGGGGTTGGTATTGCAGTGAAGCACTATGTAAGATGAATGCCTAAATTGGAAATAGACATTTATGAGATTTTTTTAGCGGTGCGCCTATGGCCTGTCTAGAAACTGCGTCGATCGATGCTCAAAATCAATACCACACGTCCCGCATCTCTTCTCGCGTATGTGTTTATGTTGCTATATTTAATTCGTTTAAATCACAGTGCTGCTGCACTATACGTGAATATATACAGCCCTGTATTCCTGTACTTGTTTAGTACAAACATACATTATCAAAATAATCACGATCTAACAGATGTAGTTTTTTCCAAGGATTTCCAACATTTCTACATGCGATCAACACCGGTTCGAAAACTGAGAAAACAACTATGCCGTAAATCCAAGTTTGACAACGAAATTCTGAAAAATAACAGTAGGGGAGACCGAAGAGGGTTGAAACATCGGTAAGTTGAAACAACAGAATTTTTGTGGAAACCAAAGACGTTATGGAGCTGGCAACAACGCTTATTTGCCTCTGCTGCCACCTGCACACAAGTAAAGGTTTCATTACCGCTCTCCAGTCCACGCTTACATCGTTATCAAATGTGATGTGAAAAATTTAACAAAAGTAAGTTTTTGTCATATTTTAACTTTATCAATATTGTGATTTATATACTGTTTTATTAGAATGTGTTGTATGTTTTCTGAAAGCTTAATCATTCAAGATTCAGTCTGTAGCAATGTTTTTGTAACACTGTATTGCACAACGAGGTAACACCAGCTCAACCATAATGGCGGCAGATTTTTGTACTCCAGGAAAGTTGAAACAGCCTGTTTCAACTTACCTCGTTTGCGTTCAATTTTGCAATTGACTTTTTATATACGATTTTGAATTTTATCAGTATGCCTGAAGTCTGTCTTATGCTCTTTTTGTTTTAGGATGCCGAACGAATACAAGCGAAAGACGAATCGGGGTATGGCAAGCAAAGGAATTTACGAACTGGCTTCCGAAGAAGTGATGCTACGTAATAAATCTCTTCGTGATGCTGCCACAAGTTATGATATAAACCATACGTCGCTTTACAGATACATTAATAAAAAACAAGCGTATGAGAGCAATAAGACCATCCAACTACCCTCAATTGGATATCATCGCCCCACAGTGTTTACCAAAGAGGAAGAAAAATCATTGTGTGAATACGTTTTGACCTGCTCTGATGCCAATTTTGGGTTGAGTACAAAAGAAGCAAGAAAACTTGCGTATAAGCTTGCTGTGGCATATGACAAAAAGTGCCCTTCTTCTTGGATGCAAACCACAATGGCTGGTGAAGTTTGGCTCAGATTGTTCATGAAACGCCACGAATTTTTGTCTTTGAGACTTTCACAAGCGACAAGTATTGCTCGAGCGACAGTTTCAATAGAACCAACGTGGAACTGTTTTTTAAAAATTATTGTTCGATACTTGACAAATATCATATGGAAGCAAAAGACATCTGGAATGTTGATGAAACAGGCATAACTACTGTCCAAAAGCCTGATCGTGTTATTGCACGACGAGGTCAAAACCAAGTCAGCGCCATGACGTCTGCAGAAAGAGGTAGTTTAGTCACTCTAGCATTAGCTGGCAATGCTATAGGTAATTGCATTCCACCAATGTTCATATTTCCCCGTAAGCGTTTTAACGACCACTTTATTCGTGATGGTCCAAGTGGGTCCATTGGAACAGCCAATAGTTCTGGATGGATGCAAGAAGATGATTTTTATTGCTTTATAGAGCACTTCAAGAATCACGTCCGATCTTCCAGAGAAAATCCAGTTTTGTTATTACTAGATAATCATGCTTCGCATACCGCTGTCAAAAACATCAACTTTTGCAAGGAAAATGGAATCGTTCTGTTGACGTTTCCACCACATTGCACGCACAAACTTCAGCCTATGGACCGAACTATCTTTGGCCCTGTAAAAAAAGCAATCAATAC
The DNA here is from genome assembly GCA_963669975.1 of Acanthoscelides obtectus. Lineage (NCBI taxonomy): Eukaryota > Metazoa > Arthropoda > Insecta > Coleoptera > Chrysomelidae > Acanthoscelides > Acanthoscelides obtectus. The sequence goes on from CAVLJG010000005.1 coordinate 95,996,297, forward strand.
AACATGCGATAACTGGATGCGTTCACACCCAGGAAAAGTAATGACAATATATGACATTCCAGGAATTGTCAAAACTGCCTTTGATATAGCAGTCACCATAAAAAATGTAACTGCAGGATTCCGGACGACCGGGATATGGCCATTGAACACTGAAATATTTCGTGAAGAGGAGTTTTTGCCCAGTCAGGTGACCGTTCGAGCACTGCCACCAACATAACTTGTACACGAAGATTCCGTTGTTCAAACTGATGATCCTGAAGTTCCAAGGACCAGCAGAGAAGCCGAACGAACTCCAAGCCCACCGATGAATGATTCACTCTATTATAATCCCACTGTTTCTAATACTAATGCAAATGCAGAAGTATCATGCACTCCCACAATTTTGTCTCCAAATCAAGACGATGCTCCTACCCCTGATTCACTTTATCCTGTGCCATCAACTTCGAAGATATCTATTACGTCGGCAGCCATTAGTGAGGTTTCTTCAACTTCAAATACATCTACTGTAACTACTGCAGTCAGTGTATTTTCTCCGGAAGCAATAAGACCTTTACCGAAGGCAGAGGATAGGAAGAATACGCAAAAAAGGAGAAAGATAAAGTCAGCTAATTAACTGACACTCCTGTAAAAAATGAGCTAGAAGCCATTGAAGCTAGGAGAAACACTAAAAGAGTAAAAAGACCTGCGTTAAACCTATAAAATAAAACTAAGAAATCCGTTAGCAAAACAAGGAGGAATTGTAAGAATAAAGGAAAAATAAGTGAGAAAGAAAGTAGTGACAGTGACGATGATAACTGCTGCTGCGTAGTTTGTATGGAGCCGTTTTCCCAAAGTGTCCCAAAGGAAAAATGGATTCAGTGTATAGAATGCAAGTCATGGGCTCATTTGGCCTGTACAAAAGGCGACTTGTTCTACGTGTGCCATAATTGCTTCTCTGAATAGGATTTTCTTTGTTCTTTGTTGCGCTTATTATTCTTTTTTATTTTATTTTATATTTTATGTTGTTTTTTATTTTAAGATCTCAATGTTGTCTTCACTGACAAATAAGGTACAAGAAACCTTCCAAATATTTGTGTTCCAACTCTCCTAGGTCAGCGTTTCAATTTCCCTCAGCAAGAGGAGAATTGCAACAAAATTAATGGTCGGCTTATAATCGATTTTTTTGAAAATGAAGTAGACCGTGACGTATTTTATTTTGATTATTCATTAGCCAAGTAAGCAAGGTTTCATGTGGTATATTAAACTTTGTAGGCTACCACTTATTTATGAAGTTATGTGCCATTATGTGAAAATTGTTTCAACTCTCCTCGGTCTCCCCTAACATCTATATTGGATTTCAAAAACCCCAACCCCTACTGAGCGGGGCCGTGGCAAATGCTTGTTCCGGAAGTTGTTGTATCCAGCATACGACTTCTTCTCGTACAAGTGACGCGGATGCATCGTCTGTCTGTTCTTCGATATCCGAAATTATCTACGTCAGAATGGAGGAATACATGCCTCATGCTGCTGATATAATATAAGTGCTTGATTGTGTCAGTATTTGCACCACTTACTTGATTTGTTTAATGGACAGTTCAGAGTCTTAATCCTTAAGCTTATTACATACTAGTAGATCCCGTTGCGCAATTTGTCTATAGGTAGTCTGGAGACGGGTCTCAAGACACGATCTAAGCTGGTCTACAGACATCCTTCTTTGTCGTCTAGCGTCCATACGATAATGTGAATTTTTTGGTCTCATGTTCGTTTTCGCAATCAAAGACATTGCTTTGTGTGGAATGGACTGGGATATGTCTTGGGGTCCCTCAGAATGTTTTATTTATTTTTTGTCGGTTAACAGAGCAATGAAGTTTTTCATGTTTGAATCTTTAATATTATTACACTAGTTAATTATAAATGCCACGTACTTATTACTTTACTTTTTGACAATGGATTTAAGGAGCAATAACAGGATAATAGAATAAATTCTAGAAGTCCCACTGTGGTTAAAAAATGACCAGCCTCAACTATCGTTTGCGCCCCCCCCCCCCCCCCTTTAGACGAAATCCTGAACACGCCCTTGATATCTTATAAACCTTCGAATAAGAAATTAATATGAACACACATCATGGAAAACAGTTTATTAACGTGTCTTATTTATAAAAACCTCAGAACTTATATACAATAACATATAAACAAAATACCGTCAAAGGTCCTTCCCAGTCAACACCAAACGTTTGTTCAGTTGTGTCACAGACGATGACAAAATACTGTTGCTGTTGTTCTTAACTGGCTTGATTTTCTCATCAGCGTTTTTCACTTGAACGACAGGATTGCCTTGGTTGTGTGGGCTGGGATCAGGGATGAAGTTTGCGATGAATAACGCCATTGCTGACCATGGTACCATCCTGAAACAATATCATTCCTATATGTTAACTTCCTATTATTGATCGCGAAAATACGCAGTTTTGTTGCTTCAGGAACTATGGTCTTTAGAGCCTTGGTAGTCCTCGACATACGGATGTGACCAGAATCTACGCACCCAGTTTAGGTAGAAAACCTCAAAATATTACCGGACCTTCGAGAGCAAAATTTAGGTTCTCATCTCCTGTTTTTATAAGCGAATAAAATAATCGAGAGTGACCTCGAAGGTTCTGGACTGGCCTCTATGTGGCGTACCGGAACTTTCTTGAATCAACGAGTACCAGCGATGCGGAATTTTTAAGCCGACGGCCGGGAGAGGGAAGCAGAGTTGAGTGAATGACGCGACATAATAATTCGTAAGTCAAACATAAATAGTGGTGTACATAAATGTTCTATCTAGCTGAGTTACAGTTAGTTGTATTGTGTTTTATATAAATTAGTGCATTTCTTCTTTTGGAATCGAGTATTTTTAATCCACACCCAGAAAAAACGCTGCAGTATATTACATCTACAGGCATGCATTTTGTGTCATCTGTCATCTTGGATCCAAAATGATGTGTATGAGCCTTAGCAAGTTAAGATCAACAATTTTGAGGAACGGAAACTTACGCTTTAAGTACGGTCAAGTACTTGAAGATCGTTGGTAACATCACTACATATTCCTCTCTGACAAGCGCTTCCACTATTCGGTCAGCTACTTGATTGCTGTTTAGCGTTGGAAAAAATCGGCTTCTGACATTCTCAAACATCCCTGTTTGCTGGATGAAGTAAGGAGACACTACAGTTGTCTTCACATCTTTGATACCCTGTTGATAACGCAAAAGATTACGTGTTGTGGAAACTACTATTTTCAAAGAGAGAGAGAGAAAGAGAGAGAGAGAAGGAAAGATAACATACTAAATGTAATAGTGATCATCAGCTGAAAGTAAATCTAAAATTGCTGTGAATTTTCAAAATGTAATTACGGTGCTAGCAAATTAAATCGTTTTATTGGGTCACTGTACAAACCTGTTGCTCCAGTTCTACTCTAAGTGCTTCATCGAATCCAACAGCTGCGAATTTACTGGCACAGTAATCTACCAATTTGCTAATTCCAACGTAGCCTGCCATGGAGGCTACCGTCACTATGTGACCCTGGCCTTTCTCTATCATCTTTGGTAGAAATGCTTTCACAGTCTGGAAGATAAAAAAATATATGCTTATTTCTTACTTACAAAGCTAGACCATGTTTAATGTACATGTGGCACCATGCCAAATTCTTGTTAATAATCTGTTGGAAAATAGAGAATTGTATATAATAATAATAACAATGATGAACCATAATAATAGTAATAAAGTACCTTTATTCAAGTTCGCATGCAAAAAAAACGGGCAGAAACAAGTGTTAAACCTTAACATAGAAATTACGGCACTGCTATGATGATGATCTAATATGTAGAGTTGCTTAGGTTTGCACTTTTCAATTCCTTTGTTCTAGCGTAGGTTATAAGTAAGAGATGCATGTAAACCAAGGTGACCAGTACTCATTCGTCTTCTGTTAAATAAAGTCGCTTTTTTAAAAAGTCGTTCGTTGTTTGCACATTCTTAATTGGCGCTGCGAACAGGATATCGGCGTACCGAATCGATAATCGGCGGTATTGATTCACGAGTATCGCTCAATCGAGACCGAAAAAGTGCAAAAAATCGTCCGGTGTGTTCGGGTACGATTTCAATCGTTTTGACGTCGATCACAAAGAACTTCGAAGGCTACACCGAGCAGGCACATCACCATCGAAGTACCAGGCCGAAATACTTGCTAAGTATTTTGGGAGCAGGCAACGACACTTGAGAAAACGACAGGAACTGACAGGAGCGAGGTGCTGGATCCACGGCAGGCAAGCTGTCAACCAGGAGGAGCTGTATTGGCCCAAGGAGGTATCTCAGATCTCTCCAAATGAAGCTGCTAGTGCCCAGTGTAGCGTAAGAAACAACATTTACAATTTTTGCTGTACTCAGTGATATTTCCATTTATTTCTCGAAACTTTTTCGCCCTCTATTGCTTTACATTTATATATATTCGTAAAAGTTATCTATAAGTAAACTTATTTAGTGACTTTAATTGCATATATTTAATGTCCGATTCTGAATTTGAATCTGTAGTCGAAAATACACCTGTTAGACAAGTTATTTTGACACCCTCACGTCTTAATTTTAATCAGTCAACCATGTCTCTTCAAGATTTACAAATTAAATTCAATGTAGCTAAGTATATGGTACCAGAATATCATGGAGGTCACAGAGATCTAATTTATTTTTTGGATAATTCAGAAAAGTTTATTGCAGAATTTGTTAATACACCTTTTGTTTCGTATGCTTTCCAATACGTTATTTCTCAGCTGAAAAGCGAAGTAAGAGATTTAGTGCATCTAACTAGTCCGAGAACCTGGCCAGATTTAAAATCATTATTATTATCCAAATATAAAGATCCTAGAAATGAAGAAACTCTTCTCACCGCCTTATATACGTCAGTTCAGAAACCTAACCAAAAATATGAAGATTTTTATCAAGAAATTAAATTTAAGGTACAGAGCCTGAAAGAATTTGCAAATTTAGAATACCATGATAATCCCGATCATATCGCTTTTAAATTGAGAGACTATGATAGACAGTCTTTGAGCTCCTTTATCTCTGGTTTGAATGAACCATATAGGTCTTATGTAAGACAGCAAAATCCTACTACAATTGATTCTTGTGTTCAATATTGTCGTGATTATGATAATTTGCAAATGCAAGTTGATTATAAAAATTTCTTAAGAACGAGCCTATATAAACGACAACAGCCTCAGTCTCAGAATAAAGTACAAGCTTCAAATCAAAATTTCCAAAGGTCTAATTTTAATTTTTCTCAAAAGCCCAATCAGTTTAGAGCCCAAAATAGTCAAACTTGGCTAGAGCCACAACAAACCTTCCCTACAGGTCCCACGCAACTACCACCACCTAAACAAAATTTTAAACCTCATTACCCTACAAACATTCAAGCTTTCAGACCACCACAGAATGTTTTTTCCAAAAAACCCATTCCAGGTCAACAAAAAAGTAATCCTATACCTATGTCTGTATCTACAGCACGCACACCGAAACCCCAGCAAAACCCATATCGTCAACAAATGCCCACTAGAGTTAATGCCTTTCAAGTAGGTCCCAAACCAAACCATTATTATGTCGAAGAAATTACTCATCTTGAAAATGAGGAAGAACAAACTTTTGCAGGAACGCCACAATATGAATCTGAGGAATATACCCAAGATTTCGATTCAGACTATATCCCCGATGAATCTTATTTTGAAAACAATGACGAAGAAAATTTTCCTTCGACGAGCCAGTCTCAAAATTTGACTTAGATATAAATAATTATCAAAAAACCCACCTTCCGTATATTTTTTGTTCTCAGTTTAATCTTATCATCTTAATCGATACTGGTGCATCATCCTCCCTGATCAATCCAGAAATTGCTTTTAAATATTTTCCAGATCGTATTTATGATCATCCTTTTGAAATTAATTCATGTACGTCCAATTTTAGAGGTCAATATGCCTGTAAAATTCCCATATTTTCTGAATGGAAGAATAAAACTGAAATTGAATTTTTAATTCTTCCTTGGCATTCACGTTATGACTGCTTATTAGGATTCTATGATTTACAAAAGCTTAATTGCTCTATTGATTTGACTAAACATCAGATTATTACTGATAAATGTAAAATTACTTATAACACTTCTTTTAAGCCAATTCGAGAAAACAATCCAGTTCAGTATAGTTACCCGAAAAAATCATTAATTATCCGAAATTTGGATAATGGTTCTGTTGTTATTCCACCTTTGAAATTCAAAAATTCTGACGAATATTTTCCTGAATGTATTTGTAACGTAGAAAATAATGCTATTCAATATCCAATTGACATAAATCTTCTTGATGTTTCCAACCCATTTTTATCTGAACCTCTTGATGATTTTCTAATTGAAAAAGAATCTCCATTTTCTACTGAAAAATCCAATATACGTGTTGAAAATTTAATTCGTACGTCTCATATGAATATTGAAGAAAAAGGAAAGATTATTAAGCTCTGCAAGCAATTCAAACAGGTATTTTTCAAGCCTAACGAACCATTAACTCCCTGTAATGCCACTGCACACAAAATTAGGTTAAAAAATGAAGACCCAATTTATGTAAAAAATTATCGATATCCTTATCATCTCAAAAAGGAAATCCAAAATCAGGTTTCCAAGTTATTAAATGATGGAATCATTCGACAAAGCAATTCACCCTATCAATCACCCTGCTGGATAGTTCCTAAGAAAATGGATGCATCCGGTGTTAAAAAATATAGGATGGTTATTGATTTCAGAAAACTGAATGAAATAACAATTGAAGATAAATTTCCACTCCCACTAATTGAAGAAATTTTGGAAAATTTAGGCAAAAGCATGTATTTTTCTACTATTGATTTGGCACAAGGGTTCCACCAGATCCCTATGGATCCTGAGTCTATAGAAAAAACGGCTTTTACTGTTGAAAATGGCCACTATGAATATGTCCGTATGCCATTTGGGTTAAAAAATGCCCCTGCTACCTTTCAACGTATGATGAATACTGTATTGTTAGAATATATCAACGTTTTTTGTTTTGTCTATATGGATGATATCATTGTTTTTTCAAAATCCCTAGACGAACACATTTTGCATCTTCGAAAAATATTCCAAAAACTGAATCAGTTTAATTTAAAAATCCAACTGGACAAATCTGAGTTCCTGAGAAAAGATGTTCCATTCTTAGGTCATGTCATCACGCCACAAGGCATACTTCCAAACCCAGATAAAATCAAAGTAATTCAAGAATATCCTCTCCCGACTACGATTAAAGAAATCCAGTCATTTTTAGGCCTCATGAACTATTATCGTAAATTTATTAAAGGATTTGCACAATTGACTAAGCCATTCACAAAATGTTTACGTAAAGATGAAAAAATCAATATCAATAATCCAGATTATATCAATGCATTTAAACTTTGTAAAGAAGCTCTTTGTAACCCACCTATTCTGGCTTATCCTGATTTTTCCAAAAAATTTACATTGACAACTGATTGTAGCAATATAGCCCTATCAGGAGTTCTTAGTCAAAATGATAAGCCTATTGCTTTCCACTCTCGAACATTAAATTCTGCTGAACGCAATTACAGCGTTATTGAAAAAGAACTATTGGCAATAGTTGATTCTTGTAAAAAATTCCGTCCTTATTTATTTGGTCAAAATTTTCTAATCGAATGTGATCACAAGCCCCTAGTTTGGTTGAGTTCTTTATCAGTGCCCAATCAGCGATTGATTAGATGGAAGCTTCAGTTAGAAGAATATAATTTTTCAATTAAATATAAAAAAAGGCAAAGACAATGTTGTAGCCGATGCGCTCAGTAGAATTGAAATTAACGCTTTAGAGGATGACGATCTTTTATCCATTTTACCACAAGTAGATTCTGTAGAAGAGTTAACAACCCAAGAACTTGATGAAATCTTGAATGAAGATAATTTACCTTTAATTGATTTATTAGATGAAATGCCGTTAGATGAACGACTCAAAATTGTTGAGCAATCTGATGTTACTCGACATTCATCTGCACAAAATCCTATCAATCATATATTGTATCAAGAAAAGAATTTTTATTTTTTCAAAAATCGAATACATTTTCAGTTAAAAAATCAGTACAAAATAACAAAGTCTTGCAATGGAACTTTAATGGTAACAGTCCGAAGTGGATCTGAAACAGAGCAACTTTTGAAATTCATGAAGGAATATCTTCAGCCCGATCATACTTATGGTATTTGGTATGAAAATCAACTTTTAGAATTTAAACTTAACGAACTTTTAGAACAGTATTTTTCGAACAGCGGTATAAGATTTGTTAAAGCTTCTTATAAGCCTATATACCTACTAAAAGACTCATTTACAGAACAATTGTCTTTCTATCATAGCCAAACGCATAATGGTATCAATGAAACTTACAGCCATTTCAAGAAAAAAGCATTCACTCCAAATATGAAAAAAATAATATCAAATTACATTAATCAGTGCAATACTTGTTTGACATCAAAATACGAAAGACGACCAATCGAACTCCCTATGGAAGGACCTCTAATAGCCAAAAGACCATTTGAACATATATTTCTAGATATTTTTCAAGTCGAACAACAAATATTTTTAACATTTGTTGATTTATTTAGTAAATATGCCCAGGCCTACAATTTAAAATCAAAATTATCTAACGAAATATTAAACAAAATCAGACACTTCTTTTCCCATCACAATTATCCTGACAAAATAACTTTTGATCCTGGTGAACTTAACACAAAAGTTATAAAAGAATTCTGTAATATGCACAAAATTGAATGTCATGTTACTAGTGTAGGTAACCCCTCATCATTATCACCTCTTGAAAGATTTCATAGTACCTTGAAAGAAAAACTCAAAATTTTACGTCAGCAAAATAAAATCGATTCGATTATTGATCTAATGACGACAGCTATCTTAATTTATAACCAAAGTGTCCATTCTACGACCACATATACCCCATTTTCATTATTATACGGTCCTTACGACGATTTGAATAAGCATTTGATCGATACCCCCACAAAATTATATGATGAATATAACGAGAAACGGTACAGAGAATTACTACCTTTTTATGAAGAACTATCGAACCGTGTACTAGATAAGGCAACGGAAAGACTAGAAAAAATTAATCAAAATCGAAATAAGGAAATTCCAACCTTAGAAGGTCCAGTATATCTTAAATCTGCATTAGATCGTTCACATAAAACAAAACCCCTGTATTCTAAAGAGACCTCTTACGAACAAGAAAATGTCCATATTAATTTGCGCACTAAAGGAAAAAAGCATAGACTGAATAGAGTGAAACCGCAACGCAAAATTTCTAACTTTCAGGATCCTAATCCAGGCCCTTCAACTAGCCGGCCTAGAGATCCAGCTGATCGAGAATAAAGCACCATATTTTAAGCAAGAGCTAGGTAACGCCTATCTACTAAAAGCGTACCATAAGACATTTTTTCATATAAATCTCACTCTCATTAATGAAAATATCAAGCAAATAACGTCAAATGTCTATTTTGCAAAACAAAGAATAGATGATACGTTGATAACACAACTTGAACATGAATACAATTTGCTTTTAGACAAATATGAAATGTTAAAATTTAAACGAGTTAAGCGTGGATTATTTAATGGTCTTGGTTCCGTCATAAAATATATTTCAGGCAATTTAGATCAATCTGATCTAGACGAAATAATGGAAAATATGAAAATTCTGAAGGAAAATCAAGATAATTTATCATTACAAAATTCCCGAACCGTCTCTGTAGCAAAACAATTACAAGACAGGTTTGAAAATAACACTTTAATTATAAAGAAAAATTTGAGAGATAATTTGGATAACCTCAACAAATTGCATAGCGAATACGCTAATTCTCAGTATGTCTTGAATGAGATAATAATTATTCAAAGATTTTCTAATTATTTATCACACTTACTGTTAACCATTAACCTGAGCACAAATCAGGGCATAAATCTCTTACAGCTGAGTAAGACTGAAATTAATTATATCCATTCGTTATTAAGTGATCTATTTGACAAAAATGAACTTCTCCCACTTGATAAACTGCACAATTTTGAATTTTTCGAATTATGTGAATTAAGTATTATAGTCCTCGAAGAAGAAATCATATTTGTTCTTCACATACCAACAGTTACTGGTAACTTTATATATTCCAATATATACCCCATTATACACCAAAATAATATTCTGGTATTGAAACATAAAAATATTATCGAAAATGAAACTATACATTTTTGTGATGAATGCAAATTATTGAGTAATAAATATTTTTACTGTACTATACTAATCCATTCCAGTTGTAACTTACTTAAAGTTGAAAATTGTACATTCTTGGCAAAAGGTTCATTTTCAGAAGTAATTCAATTAAAACATGATAACTATTTAGTGAATACTAACAAGAATATTCCAGTATATGAAGATTGTACCAAAGAAAGAAAAGAAATTGATTCGTCTTTTATTATCAGCTTAAACTGTAAAACATTTATTGATCATACTGAGTATTTGAAGATTTCTGATATTTCGAAACCTTTATACATACCTAACATTATGGTGAACTATGATAAGAATATGTTATTTGAAAATACTGATGTAAAGGGTTATTCGGACATACAATTGAATAATGTTTTATTACACGATAAATTAAAAAATTTAGATTTTTCACACAAAACGTCCACGTTTAGCATTGTAACTATTTTATGTATTTTAACATTTGTTGTAATTATACTTTGTTTAAAAAAACAATTGCTCTCTCTTTTGAAGCAAAAAGAACCAAAAAATCAATCAGTCAAAAATGACATTGAACTTAACCAGATTTTTCCTTTGAACCAGGAGGTTCAATCTTCTTGAAGAGGGAGGAATTACGGCACTGCTATGATGATGATCTAATATGTAGAGTTGCTTAGGTTTGCACTTTTCAATTCCTTTGTTCTAGCGTAGGTTATAAGTAAGAGATGCATGTAAACCAAGGTGACCAGTACTCATTCGTCTTCTGTTAAATAAAGTCGCTTTTTTAAAAAGTCGTTCGTTGTTTGCACATTCTTAATTTAGACGAAACGATGCCGAAAACATACGTATAACAAGCGATTTGACTTAGAAGTTTAAATCAATTTAAGATGTTTCACGTGTCAGTAACTTTTTACTCACCCAAAAATGAGCTATTATGTTGACATCGAATGTCCTCCTTATGAGATGATCGGGCGTATCAAGCAGTAGTTGGCCTGACACGACTCCTGCATTGTTAATTAAAATAGTTACCTAAAAGTAAGGTAAATTTAAAATTTGTTAAGAAAAAAGAATAAAAAGAATACGATTGAGACTGACAAACGTACAGATGAGGCTGAGATACTAAGTGATGTAAAAAAATAACACTCAGCAATAATGAATTAATTACAAATATTTTCTAGGTATATGTTTGTCTAGGTCAGGACACAAAACAATCATCTTTTCAAATATATCGATAAAGTGGTTTTTGGATTATGGTCTGCTATTACAAAAAGTAATTAAGTGATAGTTGTGTTTTGTAGCTACAATTGACATTTGACCATCGTGTAATACGTTGCGAGGATCTGCCTTAATCTGTTTATTATGTCTGGAGTTAGAAGGCCGAAAATTTTCAACAGCTTAGCGAGTTTGATACGGGGAATAGTGGGCTTGTGGGAGGCTGGTTTCCCCCTGGTTAACTATGTTATGTTCCAAAAGAATATAGAAATGTATAGAAAGGTTTTATGCAATACTTACATCACCTACTTCTTTTTGAGTTTGCTTAGCTACACTATACACAGATTTTGTGTCAGCAATATCACATTTGAATCCATAGGCCTTACCACCTATTCCTTTTACTAATTCTATTGTCTCTTCTACACCTGTAACAAAGAATTCAATAACAATAATAATTCAGTTGATAATTACAGTATCTAACGACAAATAAAATCATTTATGGTTTTTGAAACCAAAAACGTCTGTTTGATTTGTTCTTTGTATGTGTATCTTAAATAGTTGGGCGATATGGATTCACCATTTTTAAATTAAAGTTCAGGGTGGGCTATAAGAGTGTTGGCGATTTAAATCTTAAATTTCTCGGAAAAGCGGGGCGCGGGTTGGGGGATAAGGTGTTAGCCGTGCCGCTGCTTGGAAATTTAGTCGCCATGCAGCGCAGCGTGCATTTTGTGCCAAAGCGTATTATGAAAATAATATTATTAACGCACGATGTTTGTATGAACATGGTTTAAGCGATTTAAGAGAAGTTCCAAGCGCGAACGTGATACGGAAATGGATCAGAATGTTCGAAACAACCGGCTCGATAGTAGCAGTAACAGCTCGTGGTCGACCAGTTTCTGCAAGATCAGCCGACAATGTAGAGCGTATTCGTGTTTCAGTTCAGCGAAATCCGCAACAGTCAACACGTCAGAGAAGTCAGGTTTTGGACATCAAAAGAACGAGCTTGCGGCGAATTTTGAAGCGTGATTTGCATTTGAAGTCTTATAAGATTCAACTAGCCCAAGAATTAAAACCAGCTGATGGCAATAACCGACATAACTTTGTCAATTTGATGCTCGACCGATTCAACAGCTTAAACAACGTGATGTTTAGTGATGAGGCCAATTTGCACCTCAATGGCCATGTTAACAAACAAAATTGACGGTTTTGGTCCGAAACTAATCCTCGACGCTTTAATAAAAGTCCAATTCACAGCCCCAAACTAGTCGTGAGGGCTGGAATTACGTCAACCGGTAATATTGGACCGTACTTTTTGGAGGACGAAAGAGAGCAAGCGATGACAGTTAAAGCTAACAATTATTGCAATCTGATAACAGACTTTTTGGTGCCAGCTTTGCAAGAACTCCAAAACCTCTTGAATGTGGTTTCAACAATATGGGGCCACATCTCATACAGCTAGGGTATCTATAGAGCTTTCCGGAAAACTCATTTCGAAAAGGGGGGATATTGAATGGACACCACGTAGCCCCGATCTTTCTCCTCGCGATTATTTCCTATGGCGCTACCTCAAATCGATGGTCTACGCTACGAGAATAATCCAACTAATTTCGAGCAGCTGTAAAGGAATATATACTAAGTGACATATAAATCCGAACACCCAGTTTAAATGGTTTTATTTTAATAAAAGTTGGTAAATGTATTTATCTTACTGTAAATAACAAGTGAAAAATTTTTCAGCCTTATCAGTTGGACATTCCGGTTTTTATACTGCTTTTTTTTAATTCACTAACGCTCTAAAAATGAATATTTCAGCCGCAGTAAAGAATCAACGTTGGCGGATTTTGGTTCTTGACATCCTTTACGATCGGGTACGATGCCTAGAGTACGGAGACCTGTACGATTTCGTCAACTTTGTGAGTTTGATAGGGGCCGTATAGTGTGACTTCGGGAAGCTGGACTTTCTTTTCGGGCAATTGCAGTTAGAGTGCAAAGAAGTGTAGACACTGTGGTTAGGTGTTGTCAGGCATGGCTTCGAGAAGGCCGTACGCAAAGAGCAAGGGGCACTGGACGCCGCCGTAGAACAACAGACCGTGAAGATCGCCGCCTAAGATTATTGGCCTTAAGGGACCGTTTCTCCACTACCAGGTCCATTGCAAATGAATGGTTTGCAGAACACGGAAGACCTATTGGCATGCGAAGTGTTTACCGACGAATGAGAAGTTTTGGCTTGTTTTCATAACGGCCACACTGGGTCCTCCCTTTAACTCGAGAACACCGACGTAATCGCCTTGAGTGGTGCAGACAACGGTCACTCTGGGATCAGGAATGGAACAGTATTGTCTTTAGTGACGAGTCTCGATTTTGTTTAGGCATGCACGATGGTCGTGCCAGAGTTAGAAGGCGACGTGGTGAAAGGGGGAATCCACAGTTTTTTGTTGAAAGACATGTTCATCACACTGTTGGAGTTATGATTTGGGTTGCTATAGCTTATGGTTCCAGGTCACCTTTAATCTTCATCAGAGGTAACATGAACGCGCAGCGTTATATCCACGAAGTTCTAGAACCCCATCTTTTACCCTATATTGACACCCTGGCAGATCCAACTTTCCAACAAGATAATGCCCGACCACATGTTACAAGAGTCACAATAGACTTCTTTCAACATAATGATGTCACATTGTTACCATGGCCACCAAGATCTCCCGACTTATCCCTAATTGAGCACGTGTGGGATATGATGGGTGGGAGATTGCTCAATTTGCAACGTCCTCCTCAGACTCTAGAAGCACTTCGAGAGGAGTCGGTGGTTGCCTGGAATGAGATACCACAGGAGGACATTGACCACCTGATCAGAAGCATGCCTAGGCGCGTTGGAGAATGCGTAGCACATCAGGGTGCATCCACAGATTATTAAAGGTCAAAGGGCTTTAAAGCAGTGCAATCATTTTGAAATTTTTATCATTTACTTATTATGCTTCATTAAGTACTTATACAAAATTTTATTAAAATAAAACCATTTAAACTGGGTGTTCGGATTTATATGTCACTTAGTATAGTTCAGGAAAGTAACAAAACATCGAGAACAACTTGTCAACGAGTTTCCCAAAATCTACAGCTTCGGTTTCAAGAGTGCCAAGCAGCCGAAGGAAGTCATTTGAACAAAATTATTTTTAAGTTTTAAAAATTCTTATCTTTCTACTTTTTAAAGATACATTTTTTTCTTTTATATTGCACAGTTATTTTTTAATTGAATATTGAAATTGCCAACATCTTTATGGCCCACCCTGTATATATGTATCATAACTTGTCCAAAAAAAGGCTAACCAAAGAGACAATATATGGTAGTAAAACAACAATTTCCTTTTCGAGTTTTAAATAAATGTTTGATTTCTTATATTTTTCACATTTACGATGGGGCGTCCTATAAGATACGGAACAACATTATATCGGGGATTCTGTGAAAATGAAATGAAATGCTTATCGCCGTGCGCGCAATTACATGGAAAACAACTCTGACATAATCTACTCGATCCATTTTTTAAGAAGACCAACTAACAATTATCACTCATATTAGAGTTGCAAGAATGATTATACAGTATTCCTTAAACAGCATTGTATACTGTAAGAACATTGGCAAAACCCTCTTAGAACAGCTATACAAGCGGAATGGGCACACCTAATAGGAGACTTCAGTCATTTAAGAGGTTGTATAAGGGCTGCAGGTAACAGTTATTAAACAAAAGTGTAAGCCTCTTGCAGCCGCTATAGGACATTTGCCTCAGTGCAAGATTCAGTTTTTGTCAACTATACAACTATTCTGTTACGTGATTCTACTTTATTGAAACCAAACCATTTCTTATGTATTGTATAGACGAAGTGAAGAATATATAACTAACACAATACAGTCATCTTGTTTACTTACATATCGGCCATTGTGAATTTCATACACAGGTATATGATAACTTCTACATTGTGATATAGGGCTATTGAATTACTTGCGCAGCAAATTTTATTGTGATTATCGTGCAAATTAGTTACCCAATTTCTACGGGCTTCGTATTTGATTCATATTTTGACAATGAAAGATTTTTAAGATGGAATACTGAACTTATCTGCGTTAAATCTTCCACAAATCCTATATTTAGACACAATTACACTAATTTTATCACTTTATATCTGTAATTTCGAAATGAAACATAATTATTTAATATTAAATAGAGGAATAAATCTTTGCCCAATATGGGGGGTGGTTGTGTAGAATCATAGCATCGTCCATGTTGTCTTTAGGTTATTAGAATATTTTGGTGATGCCTGCAGGTGTTATACAACAATTTGACAAATATCTGAAATGAAATACTGACAGAGTCGAATGATTTACCCAGAATTTGTACCAGATCTATATCTTCTGTTTGAACAGTTGATAAAACCTTTTGAACCAATATGCATGCGTTGTTTGTCTTAAAACATTGGTTATGGCATTTTAACAAAAATATGACAGCAGAAAGTTAGGTTATGGTGAAGTTGTTTACCAACATATTTAGCATATGTACAGCCTTTAACAGTTACTAAACAACAGTTGTATAAGTGCTTCCGTTGGGAGCAATTTGTTGGCTAAAGTAGTAAATTGCACAGCAAAACAACAAGGCTCGCGTTTGTTTTATAAACGTTACCATGGATGCCACAACACAACCATTTTGACTAACTTGCAAATATGCCGTATAAAATAGTTGTATAAACGTTTATGCAACAGTTAAAAATTTGCCCTATAAGGTGTTGTATAACTATGCTATAAGAACATTTTAAACACATCATTTTAGAGCAAATATGTTGCAGAAAGCAAATTTGCATTCCACACAACATTAAGCCAGCATTTTGGTGTTCAGGCAACAACCATAGAGAACTTTTATGGCTGAACGGTTCTTTTACCAAAAGCTTATACCACTACTTTGCTAGGTGGGCTAGGTTACGATGCGCTAGGGTAGCGTTAAGAGATTTCCTTCAAAATCAAACAGATCTTGTAAGATGGAAAAACTTCCCTCTCTTTTTCTCACCGAAAATAAAGAAAATTCTAACTCGCACCTACAAGAAAAACGAACCTATCAAAGATTAAGGACAAAAATATGACTTTCAATTTTCATGCAATTATGCAAGACATTAATGTTGTTTTCATAGCTTCTAAATCAACCTGTCTATCATAAATATCAAGTTCAATGACTACTACTTGGATTATTGGGTATAATTTGAGATTTTGGTGCAGCACAATTCCACAAACTTATTCATTATTTGAAAACTTGCTCCAACGGATTTATTGAAAACCACTGATTAAATGAAAAACCACCTAGACACGTCAAAAGATTTGTCAAAGGGGACAACTTTTTAACCAAAAACTACTTCACGCCCTTTCACCCTCGCCCCCCCAGGGTCATTCCTTTGAACATTTTGAATGAGAAGGGGTATCAAGTAATAGCTTGTTTGAAAGGTCTTTCGAAATTCTTTATTTTGACGTTTGATTTTTTAAAATCAGTTGATTCGTTTTCGAAGAAGAAAAACCTTTATATATCTTAATTTGTTCAGATAGTAAACAAAAACACAAAAATATCACTTTTTATTTCAGTAAGTGTTCAAAATGTTGTCCGTTAGGGTTTGCCATGTCTACAATTCGTTTATAACAGCAATAGCAACAACCAAATAGCAACCCGAATTTTTTCCCCATTCTTTCCATCAAGACAGATATCCTGGGCGAACTGTTATTGTTATACCTGTCTAGTTATTTGTTGCTAAGGGAAAGAAGGAATTTAATTTGGTGTCAGTTACCTTTGTGAGAATCTTGGAATAGTGAAAATTAATTTATTGATTAGGATTTTACTTCCAAAATGGTTTACACACTAGCCGAAAGAGTAGAAATGATTCTAATTTATGGTGCCCAAAAGTAATGTGCTCGGCAAATAGCTTTCACGTTTCACGCCAGATATCCGGGGAAGATAACTTCACATAGGTATGTTTTGGACCTTGCTCCCAAATTACTTGATCTGTTGCAAATAAAAAACGTGATAATAATAATAACGTTTATTGGTCCAATTACAAAGTTTTCGTATAAATAATAACGGCAATGTCCGGCAATAAACATAATATACCCAAAAAAGTGTACACTTGTGCTTGGGTTTTAACCGAAGTTGAGTTATAATAACCCTTAACAGGAAACGTGAATTTTTGGAACACAAAAGGAAACATGCCGTCTCTCAGACTGCGAACTTCAAGATGTTCAAAAAATTAGAGTAAGGCGAAAAGCAAGCAATAACTTCTCTGAAACTGATACTGGATGTTTATTTTATGTGTTTAATACGTAAAATGCTCATTTCAAAATGATACAAGAACATAAAAGAAACATTTTTATTAACTATGCTAAAACCATACAAAAATAACGCTGTTGTTGCAACATTCAGAAACTAAATTAAAACTATGGAAAAGTCTCAATATTTTTCTATTTTCTAGTTAAGTAATGAACAAGGAAAGTATAATATAGTCAATAAATACAAAAAGAACACAATCAAAATTCACTGCAAGTCTCAAACATTGCCTATATTTAAGCAGCTAATACATTTGGGTTTGGAGCATTGAAGACATACAGGCTTCCTACATTGTACACACAAAAATTTGGTCATCCGATGGGTCGTTCGATGACATAAAAAGCAGGCTTTCCTTTTTTCCAAAACCAAATTTTCAGCTTCTGTTGCTGGATGTTCACATTTGCCAAGGATGCGATTTATCGTAAGTCGCAAATCCCGAGGTAAACGGGGACTCTCTAGTCGCTTTTCCATATGCTCACGGACCAGGTTAGCGGCCAACATCTTAGCAAATAGCGATTTTTCCTTCTGCAATTCATTTTTCTTATAGCACTGGTGTAAAATATACGAGTTCACTACCGATATATCCAATAGTCGGTAGAAAATAACCAGTGGCCACCTACGCGAACGGCGACTTGAGGTACTCTTCGAACATTTTTCATCAAGAGAATCAACTCCACCTTTATTAGCATTGTAATAGGCTATTATTTCCGGTTTCTGTGTTTCCGGATCACAATATTTTCTGTGGTGCATAGAAGATATGAGTATTGTGGCTTTATTTTTTTTGCTTACATGAGACACAATAGTGGAATCTTCTCGAAATCCGTACATTGTTGATCCGACTTCTCTTGATTTGTTGGGTAAAAATGTCGGAGGAATTTCTCTTTTATTTTTCTTCATTGTACCCACATAGGTCAGTTTGTTCTTCAATAGGACATCCATTAATTCTATTGACGTAAACCAGTTGTCCGCTGTAATGTTGCGATTAGTTCCAAACAGAGGCTTCGCGAGACGTAGAACTGATTGTGTGGGTTTGGAATACCGCTTGTGTTCCTCAGGAAGTTCGAAACTATCGGAATCTTTACCGCAGTATATATATGCGTTATAGAGGTAGCTATTCCTTGCATCCGTCAATGCCATAATTTTTATGCCATATTTGCAAGGTTTCGCAGGCATATACATTTTAAATCGACATCTTCCTCTGAAACTCACGAGCATTTCATCGACAGTGACAGACTGGCCAACTCCGTACACATCTTGACAGTTCTTTATAAAACTATTAAAAATGAAAGATATTGGTGCTACTGGATCTAGCTTCTTTCTTTCATTCCTATCATCTGGGTTATCAAACCTTAAGGCTGACAGGAGAATACCAAATCGTTTTATGTTCATGACAGCTCTGAATATATCTCTTCCAGAGCCATCGGTGGCAAAAAGTGTTTCAATGTTCTCGTGGTTGCTGTTGAACACCGATGTATATACTAAGAGACCCAATAGTGCCTTTATTTCGACTAAATCAGTGTCGTTTAGGTTGCTGGTTTGATTTTTGTATCTCTTTCGCATTTCTTTGAGCTTGTGATTGGTCCACTTAACGATATGTACCAACATGTCGTCAGTGAACAAAAGCTGCCAAACCGTCAACGGAGCTGCTTCTTCTCCATATTCATGAGCTTTTCCTCTTAGAGTTGGTACTTTAATGACTATATTGTGCTTCCGTGTACGTGATGATGGTACAACTTCCGAAATATTCCACCTATGACGATTTTTTCCATAGAAATAATTCTGAGCTGGTAAATCCTCTTCATTTCCTTCGGCTCCGTCTTCTGATAACTCACTATCACTTGTATGATCTGATTCCATGTATTCGTCTTCTGAGGCACTGTCTATATCACTAAAGTCACTTCCTTCATCCTCAAACCATTTTAGAACGGTTTCTTCGAACTCCGGATCATCGTATCGTACACGTTTAGAAGGTCCCGCCATACTCGCAAACGCACCTATGCAACACAAATAGCAAACGGGAACGGAAACGTGCCGTCTGACAGACTGCAACAAACTAAAATTGGTCCATATTTTAAGGCACGTTTTGGCTAGACTCGTGTGAATGGGGGTGGGCGATGGTCACTAATAGCTTATGGATTAGATGGGTTTTTACGTCTGTTAGAGGTGCAATAAAAAAAGATACGCTCAGGTATAGAAACGCCGCAGTCTCACAGACGGCACCTTTCCGGTTAAGGGTTAATATAACAAATTTTCTTTAAGCATAGTAGTCAAATTTGCATCATTTTATGATCAAATAACATATAGGTTTTTAGTGTCAACAAACTTATGGATTTGTAGCCTTGGTTGATTTGGGATCCATGATTTTAATTCAATTTTTAAACGTTTTTTACATTTTATATGTTTAAAGTTTGCAGGAATAACGTTATAAAATTTTGAGCATAGAAAATAGAATGATCTTTGGCTGTTAGTTTCATTTAGTTTACGAATTAGTGCAGAGGTTTCCTTCAATCGCGTTTGATGGTTATGGCTGATAGAAAGTAACAATTTTGGATTTTTTGTTAAATATATTATTGTATGATAAAAATAATTTTTCCGGCAGTCGAAAAGCTGAGATTCATTGTAAAGATTTTCCGAGGGATACCATTTCCTTTTGTTCAACATAACTTTCAAAATCCACTTCAGCGTAATTTCAATCTTTTTATAATAATTATTCATGACTCCCCCCATGCTAAGATTCCGTAAGATAGTAATGATTGAACAAGGGCATGATATATCATGTGTAGGTATTTTTCGCTTGAAAAACTGCTGAAACATTTGACTTTCGGAATAAGGTATCTTATTTTTTTACTAAATTTTCAATATGTTTATTCTATCTTAGACGGTTATCTCTGAATACCCCTAGGTATTTGAAATCATCAACCGATTGTATGTTTCTACAGCTATTCAAGTATCAATTTGGAGTTGATTAAAATTTGAGGAAGATCTTTTGTCGCAAGAAAATGTAATAAAGTATGTTTTGTTGAAATTGACTGTTAAAATCCTTTCCGTGAAAAAATTTGTAACCTTTTGAAAATCTAATACAATTTTGTTTTTTACAATCTTTGTCTGAGTAAATAAGTGCCGTATCGTCTGGGAAACCAATAATTTCTCCATCGTTTTTTTTAACTTAAAAAGGTCATTAATATATAAATTAAACAGCAATGGTCCTAATATGGTTCCTTGTGGAACTTCGCATCTAGCAATCATATTTTTACTCAGTGTACTGTTGATGTTCACACATTATGTCCTGTTTTCCAAATAACTTTTCATGAGTTGATAAGTGACTCCACGAAATCTTAAATTTTCCAAGGTTCTTAATAATTTTTGATGCATAATACCATCGAATGCTTTGGTTAGGTCTACAAAAAGGCATGCTGTCGACTTATCATTATCAATTTGTAAATTTTGGTTGTTTTGTGTGAAGCTGCTCAAGTTGAAGTTTTGGGTCATTTTGGAATAAATCCTAATACTTAATTACGCAAAATTGTTGCTGCGACTTCATTAGGTTCTGTATACACAGTTAGTAAACTTCATTAATTTCATCCATTCAAAATGAAAATATTGCAAGAGTTAACTGAAGATGATTTAGATAGGCGAGTTGAGTTTTTTGAATAAATGCAGCGATTAATGATAATACCATTAATGTGAAGAATATCGGCTTCAGTGGTGAATGGATATTTTATTTAAATGGATTTGTTAATAAGCATAACTTCAGGAATTGTAATCCTCATGCTTTTGTAGAAGAGTACCCAGTACCCCCAAAAAATTAATGTATGGACAGGCATTTTAGGAAACAAAGTGATATGGATATGTTGGAAAATACCATCAATCCGCTTATCACTAAAGCCATTGAAAACCAAATCAAAGAGGATGGAAACTCTATGAGGCTCCAATATATTTCCAGCAAGACGGCGCTCCTCCTCACTAAGTTCTTCCGGTTCGGCAATGGCTGGACGACGAGTTTCCAGATAAATGGATAGGGCGAAGAGGGCTTATACAAAGGCCTACTAGATCTCCGGATTTGACGCCATCAGACTTCTTTCTGTGCGGCCATTTGAAATCTATTGTGTTTACTCCCCAACCTGAAAGTTTGGATGAACTTCGTCAACGCATCATCGAAAGTTGCTGCGATATCCCACAACATGTTTTTGGAAATGTCCGTCAGGAATTTGAAAATCAAATCGGGTACAAATTTTGCCGTAGTGAACTTCATCTCATCAGTCGAGTTGCTGTGTCCTGTCAAATAATATGGGACGCTGATTTTTGTAATTAACCATCCAAGATCTGTTGGTTATAGAGTGGTTTTGGAACCAAAGATATATATTCTTTTTGATTGTCACTCCGCCGCTATTCGATAGATTCCTACCATGGGTATATTAACAAAACTTTAGCAAAAACCGCACAGTTTGCAGTCAAACTTAATAGTGACTGATTAACTTGCGACGTGGTCGGATGTATTAGAAAGGTTCATGCTTTGCACTTTCTCTCTGTCAATCTTAGAATTGAGCCAGGTCGCTGTTAAAACGAGAAATATGATGCCCAGATTTGATTTTTGCTCATTATAACTCAGTATCGTCAATATATCGATGTAAAATGATGAAGAATCGAATATGATTTATCAAGAACCTTCAATAGATGCATTTCCATTCAAACACAAGGTGATAGTTTCTTTATTGGCAGGCCTCAATTTGTCTCGTCTTGATCTAGGATGCTTCAAGAGATATTTAGCAATTTACCGTGTTTCAATAAATTTAGAATATTCATATTTGTTCATAGAAACCTCAATGTTAACATGACGACTGCCCTTTTAATGCTACTTTTATTTGCAACCTCATTAAAACAGCATTTTTTGGATCAAGGCAAAGCTTCTTACAAAATCGCAAATAATTCGCTCTCACGCATACGGGTATATCCATACCTGTATTACCAGTCTAGCAGAAAAATCTATGTAACATTCTCTTTACGGCGTAACCCAGAAAAATAAACGAGCGAGTAGAAAATTATATATTTGATCCACCAAATTTTTCGAAAATCTGCCCAATATTATTGTAACGGTGTATAACGGAAGATTACTACCTGTTTTCACTATACTGTATGACAAAAATTAGCGGCACAAAATTTTAAACTGAGAATGTGTTGTTTTGTCCGAAAGTAATACTTATAAATTATTTTTTTTTGATGCCTTATATAAAATTCTTTGTCCTTGGGGGTAATAGGTAATCAAAGTTAAAATTGACGATTTGTCTTTTTGTCCCAGAATACCGATGCGGGTGTTGTCTAGAGATCGGTCTTGCTGCCAACATTGTTTCTATTACATATCAAGGCAGCAGCGGTGGCCGCAGTAGTAGACTCTTCGGTCTCCTGATCAGTCGCCGTGCGCTGTGCGGGTTCGAGTCCCATCCCAGGAGAAATTTTTCTCTTCGCTATGGATGTTGTGATTGTTCGTAGGCGGTAGATGGTCTCTGACTGTCGAACGCGGAGGTACCACCCGGCGGTTCTCGTAGGCGGAACCAGAATGTGTGCATGTTGCATGCACACTTGTTCCCTCGCCAGAGTCCGTGTGGCGTCCCCCCCTTTCCCATGTATCCCCCTATAGCCCCACGGTACCCAATTTGTGTGTGCTTAGGCCTTAGACCTTCGTGGTAGTTGGAGTATAAAAAAAATCTCCTTTCTTGTACATCGAGAACTGGCCCGTACCACCGCTCCCTCATTTCTAGGGTGTCTAGATTGTAGAACAGTCTGCCTGATGAGGTTTTTCTCAGTTCTGCTTACATCAGGTATCTCAAAAATCGGGTCAACAATGCGTCTTTAAATTCCTTCCCAAAAACAGTCGTGGTGTACCGGTATTTAGATTTCTGCCTAGGCGACTGCTTCAGTATAAAAAAAGTTGTTCAAAGGAACATATCTCCTCTATTTATGTCAAGCTCCTTCAAGTAGTCACGTTTTAAAACAGATAACCAAAGAAGGCAAACAGCCACTAAATCATAAATAAAGGATTTACATCTCGGGGGTGGTAAAGCTAGAGCTGCTCTACAAGTTTCAGGATGATAACGGCGCATTTGTATGGCGGTCTGTGGCGAAAAATATAACAACCCTGACATTTACCCTCGGCGTTTGAGACTGCGAGAAATAATATCAAATGTGACTT
This sequence comes from Acanthoscelides obtectus, assembly GCA_963669975.1. Taxonomy (NCBI): domain Eukaryota; kingdom Metazoa; phylum Arthropoda; class Insecta; order Coleoptera; family Chrysomelidae; genus Acanthoscelides; species Acanthoscelides obtectus. The sequence goes on from CAVLJG010000005.1 coordinate 96,020,327, forward strand.
GTTTGGTCACTACAACTTTCCAACAAAATTAGATACTATATTCAACATGTCGAGGTTGATGTACAACTCTTTAACAATAAGATTAGTGACGTAGTTTTTCTAACTTTACCCTGTCTATAAACGTACCATTTTGTTTAGAGATGATTACTAAGCTTCACAAATTCCTTTTCATCATTAGGGGACGAATAATATAGCTTTTTTTTAGGATCCTTGGTAGAAGGATAACAGGTAGCACTGTAAGTCAGCCTGTTTCACGCCCTAGTTCATATTTGTTAGACTTACCGGTTTTCGTTTATTACATAACATACCAGCACACGTATTTGAGTGTTTAAGTGTGCAAATATTTCAAAGCTGCTAATAAGTCTCAGTAAACACTCCGATATGAATGCATTCTTGTGTAGTTTGTAACAGCACAGAAACGTTTCTACATTTTTCAAATGATTAATGAACACTAACACTTTTAGATTTTTCTTTTGGCCATCCAAATTCCTTATACTTTACAAGACCCACAAAAGACCTAGCTGGGAATACTGATCACACTGTCGCAAGTAGTGTGTTTACTTTCAGGGTATATCGCCGTTTACACTCAGATGAGATGAGACAACTTGATTCTCATTTCTCCTCTTTTCTCTCTTTCTTCTGTTTCCCCTTTCCCTACCCTTTCTTTATTTTCTTCTATCCTCTCCCTTTTTTGGCCTGAAACCGTCGTTCCCCTGGATCTGCGCCTATTCTTGCTTGATGGAGTTTGGAAGAGAGCTGCCCTAATGGGCAGTCTTCAGCCTGTCTCGCAATAATGACGGTCTGTGGCCTGCCTCTATTTTACCGACATGCCGGCGAACTCTGCTTCTCTGAGCTTACTAAGGTAGCGCATCACACTCTAGGCTTCCCAGGCTAACCCGTTTCCTCTAGCTCGTCAACTTTTGTACATGGCAGACAAGCCAGTACAAACGCTCCTTCGTCCATTGGGCGTCAAGAATATGTTTGTTCGTATCACTCTTTAGGTCTAGATGTTATCGAAATAGATGCACTTTATGCCATGGCAAAAATGCTAGCTGACAAATGGACAGATGTGTGATATGTATTTCTGTGGGGTCTTCAATTTTCTAAACTCATTATATCTTCTTTTTCTTTCAATGCCGTCTCCATACACATCCGCATTTGCCCAGTCACGGATATTTTGCAGCCTGTTCTTTTTGCCAATTCCCGTGTTTCCAACTACTCTACACTTCATGATACTCCGCAATAAATTGGATTTTCCATCTTGCAGTATGTGTCCAAGGTATGATGCGTTCTTTAATTATTGTTAATACCCTTTTTGTCTAGCCTTATTCGTCTTAGCTCTTCCTCTTTGGCGGTCCATGACATTTTATCATTTTATCACGAATTCTAGACCATCCAATTCAGATCATACTTTCCTTCTTTATGGATCGGAAATAAAAGACAGTCGTACTTGAACGACAATGCCAATTATGTCTTTCAATTGATCTACTTCACGGTGGAAATGAAGAAATGCACGCCATATACCACCAAGTTAACAACAAAAATCACCATCTAATCACCGTAACGGAGTCGTTGTTGTCGTGAACTTGGAAAGTTGTTGCGCAACCAACTGCTGAAGAAAGCGCACTTTCTTCATGTCTGCTAATTTGCCGTATGAACTTGACGTTTGAACTTAACATTCATCTATTTTTTGTACGTAACTTTAGGCTCGTTTATCTACGTAGTTTTTCGTACATCTATGGTAACCAATGGAATATCAAGAAACGTCATAAACTAATTCATACAGAGCGAGTTTTTAGTGTGTAATATCTGTAATGTTGTTTACAAAAACAGGCAATTACTATGCTCTCTACTTGAAAAATATGCCGCTCTCTACAAGGTGATTGATAACTACGTGGCAACACAAACGTTTTCATTGGAATATCCTGCACATTTTAATCTAATCTGAAAGGTCTTCTCGAAGGAAGAGGTTTGATACACTGCCTATGTATCGCTATTTCTAGAGTTAGGGGATACCTTGTGTGAAATAACAATCAACTTTAGCAATATGTCAGTCACTTTTGCTGATAGTGTAGCAAATTATTCGTCAAAATAAGCTTCAGCCTCAGAGTTTACCGTCATTTGAAAATTTATTGGAATGGAACACCCTGTATATTTTTTCAGTTTTGGTTATCCTTTTTATATGCTTATTTTGTTTATGATTTTTGGGAGGTTAAATGACTGAATTTTTGATTATTTGCAGTTTTTCAGAAATAAATAAATACCAACTAATTCGTGGAGAGGTTTTTCTTGAGGATGAGAGGTAATTATAGTGGAACCCAAAGTCTCCCATTTCCGTGAATCATGTATTGTTTGAAAACTGCAAATAACTCAAAAATTTAGTATCTCAACTCCCCAAAAATGTTATACTAAAATAAAGCATGTAAAAATAATAACCCAAAGCGGTAAAAACATGAAGGCTGTTCCATTTAAAATCTTTTAGAAGTTCGTTGAACGAAACTCAATAAGAACTGACGCAGTATTTTCCATACTACTCGTTTGTAGTGGTGGAAGGTATTTCACAGCATGTGATCTAGTAACTGATATTTCTAACTCACGATTGTCACGAAATGCTCCAGACTACTATGATGTGCAAACAATATCTTGCCTTATAGAATTTGGTAGTTGGGTCTATGCGATTTCATCGCTCTATTTTACTCAGGACTTCAGTATACCCATAATATCATTGTTACTCGGAAGGCACAATCACGTTATGGTCTTAAATAGCTCATACAAAAACCAGTGATATCAGAAATCACAGATATTATAAAATAACACTATCGGTCATCTCTACTCGTTTGTTAGCCACTGGCAAGGTGTAGGCAAAGCATTTTCAGTCCGTAGAACTTTTGCTTTATGATTCTGCTGTCAAATACATGAGGTGACAAGTCCAGAACACAAAAAGATTTGCAGTACAGATAGTCTAATGAAGATCGTATTAAAAGGAAAACATTTGTTGATTATGTATGCTTAATATTAGAAATACGTTATTGATTATAATAAAAATGGCTTTTTCTACTACAGCCCGTTTTTTGCAAATGTCATAGGCTTCTCTTGGATTTTCAGAACTAAATATCTAAGGAGACATTCAGAAATATTCTGATATGTGGTGAATAATATGGAAATATTTAGCTGCCGGCAACAGATGGATCTAAAACAAAAGTCGATGTTGCAGTTCGAACTGCACTGACGCAGCAAGGCATAACACTAAGTTTTCAATAAGTCTAGGTCCGAATTTTTAAGACAAAAGTGAAGGCTATGCGGGGTAATTATGCAAAGGAGCTTTTCACCTAGGTAGTCAACCATCAAGCTGGTTGGTATATGCGTCAACATCTTCAAAGAGCTAGAAACCATGAATAATCTTGTTCTGTAGGACACAAAGGATATGCAAAGGGGGTTGTGCTAATTAATAAGGCAATGTTCCTAGAATGGTGGAATGATGGATCAAGACTGAGGCAGGAGTCCAAAAAGAACAAAAAATGGACTTTTGCATTCATAACAATGATCTAAATTGACATATTATGAGACTCTCGCAACTGGCAGATATCATATGAAGTCGTCCCTTTAAGATATACGAGTAGGCCAGGAAATAGAAGTAGTTAATGTCTACAATTAGCTGCATTTGTGTACTTTATTGTCATCTCGACTTTTAGATGTGGTGGGTAATGGCTTTGGTCTGATTTAATGCTTCTCTTACACTAATAAAAAATAGATATGATATTTAGTGATATTTATTATTTATTTAGACAACAAGGAGATAAAAGGAAATGACGTGCAATTTAATATCATATATTACTTGACCTTTCCGATATTATAGAAGCTTCTATGCAAATTAAAGCAATAGAAAATTCGTTCACGTTGCTTTTTAGTATCACGCACATTATTTCATATACAGGGTGACAGGTAAATAGGTGTAAAACATTTTAGGAGGTGATAGTACAGCCCCTTTGCTATCGAAATTAGTATATAATACCATACCTTATATTCAAAGGTTGAAAAGTTATTGAAGATTTAAGATTTTTTTAAAAACAATCCATATTTCAGAGTAAAAAAGTCGAGAGAGAAAAAAGTTGGCGATTAAACATTTGTTTTTTTGTGGTTTTGGGTTATTATTTCAATAATTAACTATTATAAATTAAAAAAGATTCGAAAACAATACCAAACAACGCATTTATTTTCATTCAAAAATGTTTAACTAATAAAAACAAATAATGTTTTACACTAAGTAAGGTGTTTTACAAAAAAATCAGTATACAAAAATACGTACAAACAATTTAAATAATATCCTTGTTTCATAAGGAATCTAAATTGGTATGATAAGTGCACAAAAACTGTGTGAAACTAAACATAATGTATTGTAATACAACAATAGGGAGAAAATTTACCAATGGCTTGTCTCATATTTTCACAACTCTCTGATTGATAAGAAAGTGTTTTTGTGAAAATAATGTAACTGTAATCTATGGGATAGTTATTATTTTAAACTACGGTTAAGTTACACGATTAGATTATTTACACAGTTGTAATTGTACTACAGAATAATAAAAACTGACTAAAAGTTACTACAATTGGTAAGTAAAATACAATAATGAAATGAAGGTAAAATTCATTGCAATTGTTGTTCGCACTGACGCCCGCCATTTCTTATGCAAGCCCGTAGTCTTTTTCTCATGTTGGTACGCGTGATGAGGCCAGTTAGTTGTCCTCTGATAGTGCCAGCAGCAGCAATAATTCTTTCTTTCAACTGTGCAAGAGTGTCTATGGGCTCAGCGTACACTAGTGACTTCATGTGCCACCATAAATAATAGTCACACGGTGTTAAATCTGGGCTCCTCGGTGTCGGTCCACCTCGGCCAATCCAGCGACAAGGATATTTCTCGTCCAGCCACTGTCTAACATCCAGACGGAAATGCGCGGGACAGCCATCGTGTTGGTAGATCATCTGCATCCTGATATTCAGAGGCAGGTCTTCGAGATACTCCCAGAGTTCGGATCTCAAAAAGTTTTCATAGGATTCGCCATTCAGGTTGTCAGGCAAAAAACTGGTCCAATTAGATACGTATGAATGATTCCCATCCACACGTTTTTCGAAAATCTTTTTTGATGGGCTCTTGGCTTTGCCATGTGGGGAATTGCCTCTCGTGGGGCCCAATAATGTAAGTTGTGATAATTTGTTGTTCCCTCTCTGTCAAACTTAGACTCGTCGGTCCACAATATTTTAGTTAAATAGTCGTTTTCTTCTTGATCCCGATGAAGCATGTTTCGACAAAAATCAATTCTTCTTGCGGGATCTCCTTCTTCTAATACTTGAACCGGTGTGTAATGGAAAGGGTAAAGTCTCGCCGAATGAAAAATGAAACAAACTTTCCACTGAGTTAAACCAAGCTGCTTTGCTATAACTCGTGTAGACGTCCTCGGGTCTCTGCCGTAGCATTCCAGTATTGCCTCTCGATCTTCGTCGTCAAACAACCGAGGTCTACCAGCATCATGACGTCTCTCATGAACCTGTCCACTTTCCTTGACGCATTGGTACACAGAAGCAAATACTCGATGACTCGGTATTCGCCGATTCGGAAAACGGTTTTCGTATTCTCGTCTGGCTTCAACGGAATTTCCATCACTTAAACCATAACAAAACAGAATATCAGCGTATTCTTCGTTATGGTAAACTCGCCATTATTAAAACTGATCAAAAAAGTAAAAGTACGTCCTCCCGCGCTAAAGGTTGACATTCTACTAACTAACCTAAGCGTTAGTTCCCTTTCCTTGATCCGTCAGCTGTGTCAATTCATAACACACGCAGAGCTTGCTTCCGAGGAGCGACGACAGATTCCGAATACTTAAACCCGAATAACGGCACAGGGCACAAAAAATAACAAAAAGGGTCGAACCATGAAAGGCTCGGTTTACCTGCTCAGTACAATGAAATGCGCTTAGCGGTCCTTTCTAGCAAAGTAATATTGTTTTGTTAAATGGTTTACTTACTGATATGTTATTATACCATTTTAGAAACCTAATGAAACGAGGAAGTTTTTGCAGTTATTTGTACATTTTCTTTATTATGATTTTTTGAAAAAAAAGACTTCTTAATGTGAAAGTTGAAAATAAAAATTTTCATTTAACATTTAAATGAAAATAAATACGTTTTCAGTAGTGTTTTCATATGTTTAATTTATGAGAATTATTTATTTAAATAATAACCTGAAACCACAAAAAAAAAACTTTTTTTTATCTCACCTATTTTACTCTGTAATCTGGGTTGTTTTTTAAAAAAAATAATTCTTCCATAACTTTTTAACCTTTGAATATAGGGTATGGTATTATATACTAATTTTGATAGCAAAGGAGCTGTACTATCACCTCCTAAAATATTTTACACCTATTTACCTGTCACCCTGTATAATAAAGTCCTGCTCTGACGGCTCACCGACTAATCGATTACGTTTTCTGTTTATTGACGTTTTTGTTCGTCAAAGATACACCTCTATTTCTATGTCAAACTACAAAATAAACAAACGCCATTTGGATAGACTGCAAATACAGTTGAATTATGTCATATGTCAAAAAAAAATCACAAATATTGTCTAAAAAGCCTCAATTCTTCCAGAAAAAACGTTTGATCAACCGGATGTTGTTGATCTCGAATATTGTTCTGCTCCATCACGGGCATAGGTTCTTTTTTGGTCAGCTACAAATAGAACATCTCATTCAACGTTTTAAGAACTCCAGTTTTCTCATTATTATTTATTCCGTACTTTTTTTCACCCTATATAGGTATTATCAATTTCATTCAATAAGCCTTTAATATCTACTATGTCCATACGCGGACTATTATTAGTTCAGATACCTAATATTTACGAAACGTACTTCACGTTGGTTGAAATTCTGAATTTGTTTGAAAAGTGGAACATACATCTAGGCGTTTACAAGTTCAGTCATGGTCAAGATGATGTAATTTCGCGTTCTTTAATATTAATAAGCAGACATGAAAGCCGAATTCGTTGTTGTTTCTATTTAAATCTATGTATAAAACATATTTTGGTAGAGAGCAAATAGTTTAATCATACTAGACGAAAATACCCTTGGTTAGCGAAATAATTGTATAGTCTGGTTTTATTGATGCAAGTTGTTCAAGGAAGTATTGAAAACATGGACTCATAAAATGAGAACACCAATTTTTGTGGGAAAACTTTTTATTCGACATCCAAAAATGAGAAAACCCGTTTTTTTGGGAGTCAGTCGAAAGTATTGGCAGGAACGACAAAACTCATCAGATAAGATGTTTAGGTATTTATGAGACCTATAAAATGAGACCACACGTAAAAAGATCCGACTGATAGTAAAAAGGTTATGGCCAAAAACCGAGGCAAAATTGCAACTTTTGGCACTTGTTGTTGTTCTTCAAATCCGTAGGTTTCATACTTCTAAATAACCACAACAAGATTGGAGTCGATTGGTCAAGTAGCTTTTGAGAATTCCTAATTGTTTATCTCAAAACACCTGTCTTCCGGTCATCACTACTAGTTTACTGAACAATATGCGGGATCCGATAAAAGAGCATTTTATAGCAAGATACACGAACTTACCTTGCCGACGTGAATCACAAACCGTTCCGAAAGATAATTATTATTTTTATGCGAAAAACGAAGGGTTACGTTTTTTTCTTCTAAACAAATTCAAACGTTTGCAAGCTTCCATTGTCTATAGACTTTATGGCGTGCAAAAAACTGTTTGATCGCAATTAAAGTACACATAACGTGAAAAAGCATTTATATCTCCAAATATAAAAAAAAAATAATAGAGAGGAAAGGAGCTTCGTAGATTGAACATCCGTCCTGCTGTTCTTTAATCGTCAACCCTTCCCATTACGCCACGACGCCACTTGGTTCAGCGCATTTCAGTATGAAATATTTTTTTTATAAACTTTAAAGCTAAAACAAGAAGGTGGTCGACCGAGGTAGTACCACCCGATAGCCTTTTCCAGGGTGTCTTATAAATGTCCGCATGTTTCCACACCTAAGCTATGCAGTCGGTTATCCTCCAAAACAAAGAAATTAATGATGATGGATCCCTCGAGCACTAAGAACTCCGGACGTAAACTCACTCCACACTCGGAATGCCCGGATGGAGGGTGGTTTCGAGGGAACAACATCGAAGATCAAATTGTTTTTCGAACATCTGCGGGATTAACAGCAACATTGATGCTGTTCATAACTACCTGCAATCCAATCGTCCCGCCGTGCTTTTCTGGGCGGAGACAAAAATCTCAGAGTCTGCACGGATTAACCATCTTAACTTCCCAAACTACGAGGTGCACTCCAATCTGAGAAAGAACGGGGGAGTTGTGGCTTTTGTCCGCAGCAGTCTTTCCTGCTCCAGAGATGTTTCTTTGGAATCAGACCGGAAGGGCATTCTGTGGTTTCGCATCAACTCCAAAACATCACGCAAATTTATTTGCTGCCTTTATCGCTCTCCCTCGGACCATAACTGGGATGACCTACTCGAATACCTCGCTGTCCAGATCGACTTCCTGATCATCAATCATCCCGCTTCAAAGGTAGTTCTTCTCGATGATTTCAACGCCCATAATGAGCTTCGGTTGGGCTCAAACAAGACCGATGCAGCAGGTCGTGCAGTCGAAGCGTTCGCTCTTACCCAAGGGCTGACTCAGCTGGTAACGAGCCCTTCTTTTTTCTCCCGCGTCTCGTCACACGCCAGTAGCCTGCTGGATCTCTTTCTGACCACGCATCCTGTCCCTTACACTACTCCTGTCCTATCCCCCCTGGGTAACTCTGAGAACCTGTTGTGGAAGCAGAAACTCGTACAGTCGGACATGCCGACTGGGAGGGTCTCAGAGATTTCTTCTCTAGCTTTCCTTGGAAACATGTCTGTTTCACTGACGCGGATGCGTCGGCTGTCTGTTCTTCGATAACCGAAATTATCCACGTCGGAATGGAGGAATACATCCCTCACACAGTGAAAGTGCCTAGACTAGGGTCCATCGGCTGGTTTAACAAATCGTGTTGAGTCCAGAAACAAATATAAAGCAGCGGTTCGCAATGCCAAAAACCAACACGATATAAAAGTTAGGCACAGGGTAATGTCGCAGCGCAATAGCAGTCGGTCTTTCTGGACACTGGAAAAACAGCTTGAAAAGAACTTCTCACACAGTAGCCTTCCACGACTTACGTGTCAGGATGGAACTATTGTATTCAACTCAAACGCCAAGGCGGAAGTGCTAGCCAAGATCTTTGCTGCCAACTCCACCATGGACGTCCCCCCCAACGCCCAAGGGCCGTCAATTCAAAGGGTTCCCTACACTATGCGGGAGGTAACATTCAGGCATAGGACCGTAAGACGAGTGCTCTTGTCGCTCAACATCAACAAAGCTTCTGGTACGGACTTGATTCCTGCCATTGTACTGAAGAGGTGTGCACCGGAGCTTGCTCCAGTTCTTTCGCGTCTCTTCCAGATATCTTATGAATCCGGCACTTTCCCAGAAAACTGGAAATTTGCTCATGTCCAACCCATCCAAAAAAAGGGATCTAAAACCGACCCTTACAACTACAGGCCTATAGCTCTGCTTTCTGTTTTAAGTAAGGTGATAGAGAGGTGCATAAATCGCGAGCTTCTGGTCTACTTCGAACGTCACGGCTTGATTAGCGACAGGCAGTATGGTTTCCGGCACCAACGATGCACAGGGGACCTCCGAGCTTACGTCACTCAATTGTGGAGTAAACTCATCCAGTCTTATGGTGAGGCTCATATCGATGCTCTTGACATCACGAAAGCGTGCGATCAGCTGCGGCACGCTGCCCTCTTAAGCAAACTTCCATCCTATGGCCTCGCAGAAAAGCTTTGCAGATAGGTGGCTGACTTTATCTCTGGCCGCAAGATATCCATCGTAATTGACGGGTTCTCCTCTTCATCCCACAACATCAACGCGGGTGTTCCCCAGGGATCGGTCTTGGCTCCGACTCTGTTTCTCTTACATATCAACGACCTCCTTTCCTGCACGATCAACCCAATCCACAGCTTCGCTGATGACAGCACTCTACATGCAGGAATTCAGAGTGACAAGCCGATCTCTGCCGCTGAGTTGGAAAAAAGAAGACTAGCGATGACTTCCTCTTTGACAAGAGACCTGGAGGCTATCACTGCTTGGGGACGCAACAATCTTGAACAGACGAACAAAAAGCGTCCCTGCGCTCACCCGGTTTCGATGGATGGTCGAGTTCTGCCAAAGAGCCATTCATTTCGGCTGGTCGGAGTCCAGATCACCGAGGACCTGATCTGGCACGAACACATCTCGTCAAAACCTGCAGCTGCTGGGAAAAAGCTAGGCTATTTGTTTAGGGCTAAGAAGTACTTTTCTCCCCATGACCTTCTCACTCTATACAAGGCCCAGATAAGGCCTAGTCTCGAATATTGCCAAACGTTTGAGGTGCTGCCGCCCCGACTACATTATCCATGCTCGATGCTGTCCAGAGGAGGGCGGTCCGACTGATCGATGACTCTTCTCTAATAGACAGTCTCGGGACTCTTTCGTACCGGCGGGCTGTCGGCGATCTGGCTCTTTTCTACCGTTACACCAACGGGCTTTGCTCCTCAGAGCTTTCTTCCATGATGCCGTCGCGCGATGTGCCTGCCAGGCAGATCCGCCCGACTTTGGTGTCCCATCCTAACCGTGTTGAACTTCATACACCCAGAACCGGCCGATACGACCGCCTCTTTGTCCCGAGGGTGTCGAGATTGTGGAACAATCTACAAGAGGAAGCTTTTCCCAGTTCTATTAACCTTAGGCAGTTCAAAAATCGTATTAATAAAATTTCTTTGGGATCATCATAGCAGCCGCGGTGTTCCGGCATTTAGGCTTCTGCCTGCGCGGCTGCTTTGAATTAAAAAAAAGCTTATCTGTAACCGTGTTAAAATTTCAGTTCTAAATATACTAAGTGACATATAAATCCGAACACCCAGTTTAAATGGTTTTATTTTAATAAAAGTTGGTGAATGTATTTATCTTACTGTAAATAACAAGTGAAAAAATTTTCAGCCTTATCAGTTGGACATTCCGGTTTTTATACTGCTTTTTAGGATTTTTTCTATTGGCATGCGAAGTATTTACCGACGAATGAGAAGTTTTGGCTTGTTTTCATACCGGCCACACTGGGTCCTCCCTTTAACTCGAGAACACCGACGTAATGGCCTTGAGTGGTTCAGATAACGGTCACTCTGGGATCAGGAATGGAACAGTATTGTCTTTAGTGACGAGTCTCGATTTTGTTTAGGCTTGCACGATGGTCGTGCCAGGGTTAGAAGGCGACGTGGTGAAAGAAGGAATCCACAGTTTTTTGTTGAAAGACATGTTCGTCACACTGTTGGAGTTATGGTTTTGGGTGATATAGCTTATGATTCCAAGTCACCTTTAATCTTCATCAGAGGTAACATGAACGCGCAGCGTTATATCCACGAAGTTCTAGAACCCCATCTTTGACCCTATCTTGACACACTGGAAGATCCAACTTTCCAACAAGATAATGCCCGACCACATGTTGCAAGAGTCACAATAGACTTCCTTCAACATAATGATGTCATATTGTTACCATGGCCACCAAGATCTCCCGACTTATCCCCAATTGAGCACGTGTGGGATATGATGGGTAGGAGATTGCTCAATTTGCAACATCCTCCCCAGACTCTAGAAGCACTTCGAGAGGAGTTGGTGGTTGCCTGGAATAAGATACCACAGGAGGACATTGACCACCTGACCAGAAGCATGCCTAGGCGCGTTGGAGAATGCGTAGCACATCAGGGTGCATCCACACATTATTAAAGGTCAAAGGGCTTTAAAGCAGTGCAATCATTTTGAAATTTTTATCATTTACTTATTATGCTTCATTAAGTACTTATACAAAATTTTATTAGAATAAAACCATTTAAACTGGGTGTTCGGATTTATATGTCACTTAGTATACGTATACATAAGGTATGAAGATATCTTAAAAAATTGCTTTCTTCGTAACAAAAGGGGATAGACACATCTGCTTTGTTTTAAAATGTGTATAATAAAGTATGTTCTTCGAATATCGTAGTAAATCTGTTCAGTTATTCACATATATGAAATGTTTGAATTTTTAAGAAGAAAAAATGTAACCCTTCGTGTTTCGCATCAAAATAACATTTATCTTCCGGAATGGTTCGTGATTCACGTCGGCAAGGTAAATTCGTGTATATTCGATGCCATCTGAATGAACCCTGTATATTGTCTAGTAAACTAATAGTCATGGCTGGAAAGCAGGTGTCTTGGGATAAACAATTGGACATTCTCAAAAACTACTTGACTAGTCTACTCCAATTTCGTGGTGGTTATTTAGAAGTATGAAGTCAATTAAACATTTTATAAAAACATTTGAACTGTTTATTTGAATCGGGGACTCGGTAGGACTCGGCTCTTCATTCGTGAATGATGGGGTGCATGCGACAGCGCAGTGCCGGTGACGCTCTCAGCTTTATTTGTGATTTTCGAGAGGAGCTTCATATTCGAACGTTGCCGTTATTAGTGTAGTAGCTGAGAAATCTATAATATATGGTGATTAAGTGAAATACTAGAGCATAAGGCGCCTAGTGATCCATAACCATGATTAGAATATTTCTCGCTCTCAATGAAATACCCTGTATAGGAAAGTCTCTGCTGACGCGACGGAATGGGAAGAACTTTTATTTATGCTGAAATACTTAGGTCAATGAAGGGCATTTTATACCAAACACGTGCTTAACATAGGCCTGACGGGCTCTTATTTTATATCGTATAATGTATATATAGAAAGTGGAGCCTCCTTTTGGTATGGAAATGCGTTGACTGCGGGTTAGTGCAATATTGTTTTATTATTAGAAATAAATATACACTTTTTGTATACAAAATTAAGTGGCCTGAATCAGATTCAAGTTTTCCTTCCGCTAGTTTCTGAATTTAAAATAAACAATTGCTTCTAGTGAATAATGGTACTATAACCTGCTTCAGGGCAAATAGACAAATAGTTGGTGAAACGTAATCTTATATATAGTAAGCGCACGATCAATGAAAATGAAAAATATCGGATTTCGTTGGTTTCCCAAATTTTGGATAACTATAAGATTTGTCAGAGCACAGTAAAATGCAATTTGTTCTTTTATATATAAAATATTATCCTAATATCGCTTTAAATATAAATGAAACAGTACATTGAAACTGAGCAAACATTTTTACCCAAACTAACTAAACAAAGTCAATAAATATAAGTAACTTGTTTTACCTGCAGCAGGACCGCTCATTAATGTTAAATAAATTGGTACGATCAATCTAAGTAAACGGTTTAATAAAATTCCATTAAACCATTGCGTTTTGGTTCAATTAAGCGAGTTTGATAGATTCAAGTAAACTGTCTTAGGAATCGGAGTTTCATTAAACTAATTAAGCGTGTTAGCTGTCTTTTACTGGCCTGATTAAAATTTCAATTGGTTTAATTGATTTTTTTTTCTCAGTGTGTTGTATGCAGCACGGTCGCGTATTGATAGACGCTACGTGTCTACCGATTAGTCGCCGAGCAGGGCTATGGATATTGTGATGGTCCGCCGGGATGTCGAACGTGGAGGTTCAACTCGGAGGATCTTTAAGGCAGGCCAGAATGTGTGCATGTCGCGTACACACGTGTTCCCTCGCGGGAGTCCGTGTGCCGTCCCCTCCCCTTTCCCCTGTATCCCCCTGCACCCCCACGGCACCAACGGATGTTCAGACCTCAGGCCTTCGTTATGGTTCAAGTATGTATGTATATAAAAAATATATTTTCAGATTGAGGAATATCGCCTTAACTTTTTATCCCACAGCATCTTGATATAGTGATTTGGAAAACCATCGCCAACCAGGTACGTATACTTATAGCAGCCGAAAATATGCTAAAGCATGAGCTGTAATTAGCAAAATCAGAACAGTGATTATGAGGTACCCCAACAGGATATCGACCACGTTATTAGTTAGATGCCCAGGTCTGTCAATGAGTGTATAAGAAATCGTGGATCCTCAACACATTATTGAACCAGCTTCTGCAGTCAGTTGACGAATCAAGCAGAAAACTTAATCATTTTACGAGTAAGGGACACTGAACATATATGCCAAAAATTATTAAAATCGGATAAGCATACGTAGGTTTTTCACTTTTTTGTCACTCAGTATATAATCGGCCATGACTACCAGAAATATAAATATCTATAAAAATCACTCGCTCTGATAATAATTATTATTTCCCTCAATCCAGGACCGCTTACAGGTTTTATCTGAAAAATTCAATAGATTCACGATATATGAGACGTATCGAACTATGTCATACGTTATATAATTTATTCGATTTCTAAGCAAACATACCACATATTTACGACATTAACTTTGTAATGTACTGTTGTCTCAAGAGGGTCTATCGTAAAAGGTTAAGATGTAACCGACCTATAAAGGGCAATGCTAATATATTAAAACGATCATCATAATATGGGTAAATATGAACTTATATTTCCCTTTAGATATACTAAGTGACATATAAATCCGAACACCCAGTTTAAATGGTTTTATTTTAATAAAAGTTGGTGAATGTATTTATCTTACTATAAATAACAAGTGAAAAAATTTTCAGCCTTATCAGTTGGACATTCCGGTTTTTATACTGCTTTTTTTTAATTCACTAACGCTCTAAAAATGAATATTTCAGCCGCAGTAAGGAATCAACGTTGGCGGATTTTGGTTTTTGACATCCTTTACAATCGGTTACGATGCATAGAGTACGGAGACCTGTACGATTTCGTCAACTTAGTGAGTTTGATAGGGGCCGTATAGTGGGACTTCGGGAAGCTGGACTTTCTTTTCGGGAAATTGCAGTTAGAGTGCAAAGAAGTGTAGAACTGTGGTTAGGTGTTGTCAGGCATGGCTTCGAGAAGGCCGCCGTAGAACAACAGACCGTGAAGATCGCCGCCTAAGATTATTGGCCTTAAGGGACCGTTTCTCCACTACCAGGTCCATTGCAAATGAATGGTTTGCAGAACACGGAAGACCTATTGGCATGCGAAGTGTTTACCGACGAATGAGAAGTTTTGGCTTGTTTTCATACCGGCCGCACTGGGTCCTCCCTTTAACTCGAGAACACCGACGTAATCGCCTTGAATGGTGCAGACAACGGTCACTCTGGGATCAGGAATGGAACAGTATTGTCTTTAGTGACGAGTCTCGATTTTGTTTAGGCATGCACGATGGTCGTGCCAGGGTTAGAAGGCGACGTGGTGAAAGGAGGAATCCACAGTTTTTTGTTGAAAGACATGTTCATCACACTGTTGGAGTTATGGTTCCAGGTCACCTTTAATCTTCATCAGAGGTAACATGAACGCGCAGCGTTATATCCACGAAGTTCTAGAACCCCATCTTTTACCCTATCTTGACACCCTGGCAGATCCAACTTTCCAACAAGATAATGCCCGACCACATGTTGCAAGAGTCACAATAGACTTCTTTCAACATAATGATGTCACATTGTTACCATGGCCACCAACATCTCCCGACTTATCCCCAATTGAGCACGTCTGGGATATGATGGGTAGGAGATTGCTCAATTTGCAACGTCCTCCTCAGACTCTAGAAGCACTTCGAGAGGAGTTGGTGGTTGCCTGGAATGAGATACCACAGGAGGACATTGACCACCTGATCAGAAGCATGTCTAGGCGCGTTGGAGAATGCGTAGCACGTCAGGGTGCATCCACACATTATTAAAGGTCAAAGGGCTTTAAAGCAGTGCAATCATTTTGAAATTTTTATCATTTACTTATTATGCTTCATTAAGTAGTTATACAAAATTTTATTAAAATAACACCATTTAAACTGGGTGTTCGGATTTATAAGTCACTTAGTATATTAGACAGCTTTGGCTATCAAAAATACCACACACTATACAGGATATCTTGAAAGCTACAACGTTTGAAATATCAAAGCTATTGTGAGCTAAAGCAACGGAAACAAAATTTCATGTACTGCTCTGTCACATGCTTTGTTCGTAAATAGTGTTGTCGCCATTAGGTTCAGATGCACAAGTTTGTTAACTTTTTAATCAATTTGCAACATCTGGTGCGATCTAGGACATCTATTGTTTCGACGATATAAATAAATCTACGCAGCTAGGGACGGAAACATCTAGGAAAATGATCCGAATACATTCGCGAAGTATCAGTAGAATCTTGAATAAGCTCACCGAGAACTAACATCAAGTCGAAAACTTTATTATGGCTATTGAAATATGGCGGTTCCGGTTTTCCCAAATCCATTCGTAAAAAAAGCTGGCCTGTTTTCTTTTGCTTTTATTTTTATTATAAGAAAAATATACGAAAAGTATGTATTTTTTTTATTACAGATTAGAACTGTCAAATTGTCACTGTTTTCAAATTGTTTATAAAGGGTGCTTCAATAGGGATGCAATATTTCAGGGTTCTATTAAACATGGTATTTCGTAACAAACAACTGAAATATTTATTGGATTATGGTGTATACACTTTGGCATTACGTATGAAACAACATATCAGGTAAATAGCTGCCACGAC
Source organism: Acanthoscelides obtectus (assembly GCA_963669975.1). NCBI lineage: Eukaryota > Metazoa > Arthropoda > Insecta > Coleoptera > Chrysomelidae > Acanthoscelides > Acanthoscelides obtectus. Next base: position 96,036,971 of record CAVLJG010000005.1, read on the forward strand.
TCCGCACTCTTCTAATAAAATTTGTGGTAACATTTTTGAACACATGTCGCTGATACAGCGTCTAATTTCAGCTTTCACTGCTTCGGTGGTTGCAGGCTTGTTGGCATAAACTAGTGTTTTCAGATAACCCCAAGGCCAAAACTCCAAAGGTGTTAAACCGCAAGAGCGTGGCGGCCAATTCTGGTCACCAAACCGGGAGATGACTTGACCAGGAGCAAACTGTTGCAAAACTGACAATGTTTCATAAGCAGTATGGCATGTGGCACCATCCTGCGAAAACCATATGTCATTAAAAGCCATGACTTCTAATTGTGGCACAAAAAACTGAGTAATTATATTCCGAACGAATATTAGCTGCACTTTTAGAATCGCGAGAATTAAACTTTCACGACTTTGGTAATAATTTTAAACAATTAGGATACGCTGTTCTATTGTGTAATGATTCATTTTCATAAACTCCCCCATACTATCGATCTGTCATGTCACAATCATTATGACATTATGACTTCCAAAATGGCGCTAAATTCAAATACTGCGTTCTTATTGATACACCCTTTATATCACCTTCGAAAACAAACAGAATTAAATGGAACTCTGTAGGTTGCTGCGGGGACGTATCGTAAAAAATGTTATAAAATTTTACGTGGAATTATAACTAGTCTTTTGGCACGGCTATTATTAAAAACTATCTTATCAAGGATTCTTAGATTACATGATGTGCATTCTGAAACTTCATAATTGTTGCCTCTCTGGTAAATCACATTTTTCTTGCCAATACCAGCATTTGTCGTTCTAACTACCCACTGGACAAAGAAAATGCAATGCACAAGATTGCCTAGTCATCGTACGATGACTCTCCGTCTTATCGTACTTTCGCCTAGTGCGTCGGTGATCAATAGAGACTCGGACTTTCGACAGAAACCACCTACTCCTAGCTCTATCTGATGCTAAGAATGCATAACATACTGTTTTAGAATATTCGTACAAAACAAAACAGGAGCAGCTTCTATCAGACATCAGAGTTGCATTTGTCATATTCATGTATGGACTCACCCTTTTCATTAATATCCCATAAAACAATGGTGGCACCGAGCTTGGCAAGTCTAAGTGCCACCAGTCTACCCAGTCCTCCTCCACCTCCCGTAACCAGCGCAATTTGTCCTCTGATGTCCTTTTTTGGTAGGTGCGTGGATGGCAGGCAGGACTCGTATATCGCTTTCAATATCAGGTACACCGCTGTTAATAGGAACACCAATACATCCAGGACGGAGCGCGCTACGCCCTTGTCTTCCTGGAAAGAAAGTTATCTTCAGTCCAACATGTAGGAGTTTTGAGGTCACAAAAAACAATACAAGGCTGAAAGAATCAGGGTCTACAAGTGGGATTTTCTGCCCTGAAAATAACTTAAACTACAAGTTCCATTTATGAAGTTATTGTTTTTAAATATTTTTTACATATTTTAGAACATAGGTATTTTAAACTTTTATCAACAGATTTCTTTTTATTTTAGTACTTTGTCCAAAATTCACCAATATTCGGATATTTAACTTAGTATTTTTATATAAACGCAATACTCTCTACCTTAAATCTATAATAAATCACTCGAAGATATAAAACCTACAGTGCTTTTTAGAAAGGCTTCCCACTAATGCTAGTGGAGTGGAGTAAACGCTATTATTTAACTTGACCTATATGCTAGTATGTGTGGGACCTTTTAGAACTGAATTTTAAACCAATTAACCTTAAGCATTTGAGCTGAACTCTTGTACACACTATTGGTTTGCGTGACAATACAAGATGAATTAACTGCCGCCGTTTTCAATCCGATATGGCAGATGCTACTTAATGGCGATTCATCATTTCCACAGTAACTCCTATGATAATACTGATATCAAGTAAGAGAGCTTCATGAGTGAAAACCAATAAGCAAAGTGACGTCATATGGCGATAACCGCAGAAAGGCAATTTAAATTTTTCATACCTACGACGTGGGTTTCAAAAGAAAGGGCTTGACGAGGGAATCATAATTAGTGAAGTGACGTCATTCTGAATACAATATGGCAGTTAGCGCAAAATCGCCATTTATAATTTCCATAGGCACCCCTATACAATGGGTATCAAATGAAAGGACATGAGAGAAACACAACAAGCAAATAACGTCATTCTAAATTCCATATGACGATCGCCTCAAAATATCGTTTTTATCTAGCGAAATTTTATAATAGAGGTATGAAGTTGTCAATTGATCCAATATGCAGATGACATTTGCATCTATTCAGAAAACCGCCTACTTGACCATTGTATTACAGCACTTGACTCGTCTATGGTGTCCTTCAAAAAGTATTTTTTCGAAAACGGTTTTTCCATATCACTAACGAAATCGTCTGTTTGCTTTTTTTCGCGGCATAATGTGTCAATCCAAAATAATATTTCGTTAGGAGGACTTTCATTCAAGGTGGAAACCTGTGTGAAATACCTTGGCATCTTACTTGACAAAAAGCTCTCATGGAAACCATTTATAGAGCAGATAGTTTGCAGGTGTGAAAAGGCATTCAACTTTTTCCAAATGATCTGCAAAGTTTTGTGGGGTGCAGAAAATAGCAATTATGTTCTATCGCTCTTATGTTAGATCCATTCTTGATTATGGTAGTATTCTTTATGGCTCGGCAAGCAGAAATCTACTTAAAAGGTTAGACATTATTAGTTACAAGTTCATCAGAGAATGTCTTGGAGCTATGAGATCTCACCAGTTGAACCACTACGGGCAGAAGCTCAAGAGCCTCCATTACATCTTCGTAGAGAGATGTTAGCAGATTCCTACTGAAAATGCGTCAAAACAATTCTGCTATACTACACAAAACTTACCAGCTTAATTCACTTGATCTAATATGTAAATACTGGACCAAAAGGAATTCTCCGCCCATATGCAGTGCTATTCAGTCTACAACTATTTTGCACAACACTATAAGTGGCAGGTAACCCCAATGTGCACACTATTTCGAATCAATTCAAGAGATCAACATTTTAATTCCTCCCTACAGCCTACAACAACAATTAATTCTGAATCAATTTCGAGACGTCCAGAACAGTTTATCAGGTAGCATCTGTATATACACAGATGCATCAAAATCTTTTATATTCCTTCCTTGGATCTTTCTCGCAAGTACAAACTGGAACCTGAATTCTCAATATTCTCTGCTGAAGCTGTTGCGATTTTGCAAGCTCTTTCCTTCTCAGATGACAATAATCTAGGTGATGTATCCATTTTTCAGACTCACTGTCAGTCCTGAACAGCCTCAAACACTTGAAACCTCATGACTTTAACAATAATCACATCATGAGCATAAGAAATAAAATATGCCGTTTAGATAGAAAAGGGCATAAAGTTACAATAGTATGGGTGAATTCCTACTGTGGAAACACTTATAATGAAATTGTTGATCAATTAGCGAAAGACAGTATTATTGATGGCTCTGCAATAGACATTCCTTTAAACACCCAAGATCAACAATTGAATGGAGTAAATACTGTCAAACTAATCCCACACGATATACCATGTTATATCCAACGCTTCCAGAATCTTACTGGCACAATAACTATAAAATTCCTAGGAAATATTTATCCATCATCATCCGAACAAAAATTGGACATGATACATTTCCTTCACACCTAGTTAGACTCAATCTGCGCTCATCCGATTTGCGTGATGCTTGTGAAGAGCATGGAGATCTGGATCATTATTACTTTGGCTGCTCCAGGTTTCTAATTCACTCCAATATACTCTACAACAATCTTCTCAAATGTGGACTAGCTGCTCCACTGAACACGGCGTATATATTTTCGTTAAATAGGTCTGATGTCTTCTATATCGTCCAATTTATTAAAAATTCAGGCATGGTAATCTAGGGCTTGTTACTAGATATCCTGTGTTGTACACCTCTGTTATTATATCCCTACCTACCGTAGCCTATGTATTGTGTGTCTACCAATAAATGCCCTGACGGGTCCCTGGGCGAGAAGAATTTGTGTCCCTGTCAAATCCTCATATTAGGGTTGTACACAAGGTATAAGCTTTATGTATCCCCAAAGCGGAAGTTTTTTTCCACCCTTTAGAAAGACTTTAATGTCTGCACATGCATACTCTGTATTTCCTTCCATTTAAATAACCACGATAGCTCTCAATAAAGATGAAGTGTCTGGCTAATTGGACTAGATCCTAGTGCCAAAAAAAAAGGTATGAAGTTTTATGGAGTCCAGCTAATGAAACCAAATACGAAAATTACATAGATATCACCAAACTAGTTATTAGATATCATAAATACTAAAAAAAACAAATAAGATAAAACACACATTTTTAAAAACGAGCGTTTATTTAGCGTTAATAAAGCGAACTAAGAATTTAAAAATATGTTTTTCCGATTTGAGTTATTTAAACGATAAGGAAGCACGTTCAAATAAAAGCGTGTTTTGACAGTAGGATGTACACGCTTTAACTTGAAAACTTGAGATGAAGGAGCTGGCTGACTGACTTAAAATTTTTAGTTCACCTTATTAACAGGTAAAGCTTGTTTTTTAAATGTGTTTTCTATATTATTCATTAGATATGTTCTGTGCCTTAGTATTTTGTTACGGATTTGAAGAATGTCGCGACAATGCGCTCATATAAACATACTTATGTTAAATATTCGAAAATGAATGAATGAATTTTGGACAATAATGCCAAAGGTGTGAACTTTGGGCTTTTAAAAAATGATCAAGTACTGCACTAAAAAGAAAAATGTTGATGAAAGTTCAAAGTACATAAATGTTCTGAAACATTTGAATCCAAAGATTTCATAGATGTGATAAACTTGAAATTTGAGTTATTTTCCCGCTTATAGTTAGTAGTAGAAAATTTATTATTTTCCTTATACAGGGTGGTCCATATGGTCCATAAGTCCTTTGAAATTTCAAATTTGAATAAAATTTAACGGGTGAGCGTGAGCGGCGCGGGCGAGGTGGGGGCAGTATCTTCAGTGTCTGGGAATTCAGTCGCCATGGAGCGGATCGTGCTTTTTGTGTGCGCGCGTTTTATCAAAATAATGTTTCGGCAACCATTGCGCGGCGTAAATATCGAGAATACCACAATTTACACAATTTTACAAAGTGTCCAACAGCTCAAACGATTAAGAACTGGGTTGCTAAGTTCGAAGAGACTGGTTCGACGTTAGATAAACAGCGGTGGGGTCGACCAAGGACAACTCGTATTGAAGAAAACATTGTGGCACAGTCTGTTCGTCAAAATCCTACCCAGTCTACTCGTAAGCGTTCCAGTGCACTAAACGTACCCAGAACATCTTTACAGCGGATTTTGAGGAAATATTTACGTCTGCACGCTTACAAAATTCAGTTAGTGCAGGAATTAAAAGATAATGACGCTATTCAGAGACTAAACTTTGCGAATGAAATGTTGAATCGATTTTCTTCGCTCAATAATGTGTTGTTCTCGGACGAGGCTCACTTCCATTTAAACGGGCATGTAAATAAACAAAATTGCCGTTATTGGAGCCCCGAAAATCCAAGGCGTAAGCATCAGAAGCCCTTACACAGCCCTAAAGTTACAGTTTGGGCTGCTATGTCAGCGCATGGCATCGTAGGCCCTTATTTTTTTGAGGACGACAGAGGTCGCGCATTAACTGTTACTTCGGAGCGGTAAGTAGCAATGATAGAGGAGTTTTTGACAACAGCGTTGCAGAATTTTCCAGGCTATAATACGCAGACCTGGTTTCAACAGGACGGAGCAACTGCCCACACCTCCAACACTTCTATGCCCGTCGTCTGTCAACTTTTTCCCAGCAAAGTAATTTCTTGAAGAGGAGACATTTCCTGGCCACCACGTAGTCCAGACTTGACCCCAATGGACTTCTTTTTATGGGGCTACCTCAAGAGTAAAGTGTACGACACCACTCCGCGATCAGTTGATGTCCTGAAAGAAAATATCCGAAGAGAAATGGCAAGCATTACAGTGTTGACTTGCCGCGCAGTCATCGACAATTTTAGACGTCGTTTATATGAGTGCCGTGATCGTAATGGATTGCATTTAGACGATGTGATTTTTAAAACATAATTCCCATTCAATAAAGATGATAACAAAATATAATAATTCTTCATAATGTAAGTTTGGTTTTATTCCTTTTTTTCCAGCTCAAAGGACTTATGGGCCACTCTGTATATACAAAAACATGCACAATTGTTGAAACCTGTATTGTTAGAATGATCCGAGAAAAAGATCCCCCAGAAACAACGTGAGGAATACTTCCAGCTATTTTCTTTCTAAAATTTGGTATGGTGTACATCTCAACACGTGTCTATGGATCTAAAGATTTCAGGGATTACGGGGGCTTCATGTTGGGAAGCCCGTACCCTGTTACTGCATATTGTGGGTTCAGTACACGATATATAACAGCCGTTTATATTTAGTTGCATCCTAGCATCATTTATTGTATATAGGTATACAGCTACAATCTACATACTTGTGAGCTTTGTCGAGAGGGTGTTGAGATAATAATTGTGTACTCTGTCTAAAAAATAAAGCATGATAACCACTACTTCGACTTCTTTAGTAGGCAGAGTGTACTGAAGTTTCTGAGAAGAGACATACTGCTCAGTTGCTGTCTGTTTTAATCACTCCTCGAATTGTTCGGGTTAATTAGTGTACAGAGTAAGGTGTTTTTGTGTATAAATTAGAGTAATGCGTTTGAGCAGAATATATACCTTGAAAATATCGATAAAACGCAGACCTATTTAGGTCTATCGAAATATTTATCGAAAATCTGGAAACCTATAGAAAAACGACTGTAATTCACGTCAATAGTGGACCGCTCCGTAGAATCCTGAACAGTTTTAGTAAAAAGTTTGTCTCGGAGCAATGCTCGATACATGCAAGTTTGGGGCGCCTTGTTCAAGTGATGAAATTGCAATGTTGCCGCCGATAGGGAATGATAAGAATGTAAATAAAAAATAAACATGTAGTATATAGAGGTATGTTTCACCGAACACACAATATGCTGCCCAACATGGAACACCTGTATCTCTAAAACTACTCATGGCAAATCTTCAGGACACCTTTGTACTGCGTGTTGAGGTCTACAACATATTTTATTAAAAAAATAGCCGAAAGCCATTTCCCTCAAGGGCTATGCGAGGTCTTTCCCTATAACTACTTAAGTCTTACTTCCTACGCCACTGACCAAAGAAGTTTTTCTCTTATAAAATCCTTTTATTTGATACCCATATTTTAGGAGTGCCTGTGGAAAGTATATATCGCCGTCTTGTGGCATCAGCCATATTGGATTAAAATGGCGGCAATTAATTCATAGTGTACTGTCACGCGAACCAAACGTATATATAAAATTTTACCTCAATTGCTGGGGGTTAACTAGTTCAATATTCGGGTTCAAGATCACACATACTGCATTCATACTAAGAGCTCACGTTAAATGAAAACTTGCAAAAATAAAGCTCGGATCACCTCTAACATATCGAATCAAAATAAACTATATGGTGACATCCAAATAGTTTTGAAGTTTGATGTTCAAAAATACTCGCGAATAGACCACCTTCCTTGCTTACGCGCAGAAAAGAAAATAGAGATAAGCATAAAACTAGTATTGAATTAATTGATCATGGAAAGAAAAGTGTGAAGGTAAACATGATTTATTTCGAATAATTATTTGAACCATGAACCATCAATGTATCTGCATTTAAAAACAAAGTATAAACACGGATGCGTAATAAGCACATCGGAACGTAGAGATGTAGGTGTTATTCTACAATTTATGAAGGCAGCAAAATGCATAGTTTGTTATTCTTCAGCAAGGGCTGAGAACAATAAGTCAAAACACTTTTGTATGAGATAAACAATTAGGAATTAACAACAACATCTGAAAATATCGTAGCTCAATAAGTAACAATTAAAATAATAGAATCTACTAGTGTAATACATACCTTTTGGACCGTCATGCCTTGTTTGTGATCGGGCTTTGTTTGTTTTGGGGACTTGTTAGAGCGGCAGCTGCCTGAGGATCATCGTTGAGGTTATCTGCAGGTCGCCGGCATCTCACTTCTTATCTGCAACAACAACTTATTTTGAATACAAGTCAATTTCAGAACAACGGCGCTTTTTAGGGGCATGGAAGGGGTTCCTTCCCGGATAATTGAAACCCAAAATGACCAATGGAACATGCAAACATTGGTACAAGCCATTAACTCGCCGCTGGTTATACAGAGCATGAGAAAGTGTATCAACATTGCCAAACTCTTTGTTAAAAAAGTGCATAGAAAGAAACGGCAAAGTTATTATTCATTGTTCTGCACTGGCACTATTGGAGAACTCGACTAAAAAATGTAAGTGCCTATAGGTATCCCTTATCTTTGGGTTTTAATGATGAAAATTGTTAGCATGCGTAATATTGCTAACAACAACAAAGTACAGCAGAATAACTCAGAAACAAAGCCGGTTCCATCTTAACCGAATGTCCAAATTATTTTTCTGAATCTACATCTTTACAAAACATTTTTGTGATGCATAGTACCTTGGTCTATACTCCGCCCATGGTACTGATGTCGGACAATCAAACGGGAAATATTTTTAGGCTTATAGTAGCACTTTGTAAAATTATTATGAATGGTTTGATAAAACGTTGTTCTATTACCATTCGCTTTTTAAATTCCTTCATCCCATGTGTACTTCTGTGTTTAAAATATTACGAATATTTAATGATACTGCGCAAACGTTTTTCATGCCATTATTTTTATTGTATAGATATATGGACTCATAATTATCTCATTATAGTGAGCATATCAACCAAATAGCTATGACTATGCTAATACTAATTTTGCTCCGCAATGGAACATTTTTTAATATATGTGTCATTTTTAAGAATAAAATTTCCTATGTAACGTACAGAGTGTAAATGTTATGGTTGTCATTATTGAAATGGGTAATAGGGGGGGGGGAGTCAAAACAAGTCAAAAAGTTCATATGACCCATGGTCTAAAAGTCAATTTTGTCTAAATAGCGCTTTATAGTTTACAACTTTAAGTGCTTTAGATCGACCACAATCTTACTAATTTTTATAATCTAATCTAAAACGTTTTTAAATTGGGTAATTAACAAATAAATAGCATTAAGTTTTTCTAAGTTAAGCCAAAATTTATCGTCAGTAAGTAAGTTTCATTAAATTGAATATTTAAAACAGACATGACAACAGCGCGTCGGTCATCATCACTCTTATCGAACTGGCAATCGATCGCAAACGGTAACAGTGGTAAGTATGCTGTTTTGTTTTTGTTCGCGTACGTCGTCATGCTTATTTATAATGTTCTCGAATCGCCGACATGTTGTTAGTTTATGGTAAAGCTCGTCAGAATGCAGATCTTGCAGCTCAAATTTATTGCGACAGATTTCGCCAACAGGTACACCCAAACAGAAGGACATTTGTGCAAGTGTACCAAAGACTTAGAGATACAGGAAGTGTTCAGCTCACTAATATTCGCACTCGTGAAAGACAGGTTACTATAGAGCAGGAGGAACAAATTTTAAATATCGTGGAAATCAATGCAGATATCAGCGCTCGGGAATTAGGCCGCCGCGTAGGACTATCGCATACCATAGTCCATAGAATCCCACGGGAAAATTTGCTTTATCCCTAACATGTACAACGAGTGCAGGCCTTGTTACCAGAAGACTATCCTCGCAGACTAACATTCTGTTAGTGGTTTTTGGACAAAAACATTGAAAATCCGGATTTTTTTAAAAACATTCTAGCGACGGACGAATGTACTTTTACGCGAGATGGGATATTAAATTTCCAGAATACTCACACGTGGGCCTCATACCATTCGTGAAGGTAATTTCCAACAAGGTTTTAAAATAAATATTTGGGCGGGTATTCTTGACGATCAGGTAATTGGCCCTTTCGAGTTACCCCCAAAGTTGTCAGGACAAGGATAACTTAGCTTTATAGCCAATAACCTACCAGAACTTTTGGAACAGACCTTAGACAACATGTCATAACAATTGAGACACAATTTGCGGTTTCTTCAAGACGGGGCACCACCACACATTTTTAGAGGCGTCATTCAGTATTTGAATGAACATTATCCAAATCGAGATCTTCTGACCTCAATCCGATAGATTTCTGATACTGGGGAGAACTTAAAGGGATGGTTTATGGGGCTAGTCCAATAACAACTGAAGCACAACTTCGCGAATAAAAATGTTATGCGACTGAAAGAATAAATGGACAACTTCTAGGTCCTAGAGTAAGAAGAAACTGAGTTCATCGTAATGAAGCTTGAGTGGAAAGTGGAGGACGACATTTTGAACGCCTTCTTCAAATGCAAAAAAGTGCAGTGTGGGTTTTAAAAAGGAAAACAATGTATGTATCAGAATTTTTTTGCCTATTTATAAGTGGATTTTTTTAATACGTTCAATAAACTTTCACACACCAGGTGAAGCGCACAGTTAGTGGTAAGTCCGTTTTTTTTAATTGTTTGCGTTTTTTCCATAGAAATAACAAAAAACGATAGAACCTAATAAGCATTCTAAAATGATACTTGAGGACCTGATATATGGAACTGTTACAACAAGCTTATCCAAAGGTCGTTTTAGCTAGGTTATAAAGATGTATAAAAATAAATAACTACTGAATAAGAAAACCGACAGAAAGTATAAGTAGGTTTGTATAAAACAGTCAACAGAAAATCATCAATGCTGCGATGGTTCACAAAGTTGCGCAATTGTGTGTATTTCGAGGGTATAACAATCCTCTTTATTGTACAAAGTACAATCCGAAGTGCGAGACTTTGTATATCCTTCTCCTAATCTAACCCTAACAGAGTCTGTGGCAGTGAGACTTAGTTCGATATTGTGAATTATTTGTTAATGTTATTTTTAAGGAAATTTCATACGCTGATGGATTAGTAGAAAAATAACAAAAAATAAAAACAAATGTACCAGAAAGTCAGGTAGTAAAATAGAATCACTGTTGATACAGTAGAAATGTTTCAGGCTTCAGGCAGATTTTTTGAAGTTACGATTCTTATGGTGGTAAATTTTGATCATATGAAAAACATTTTTTCATTACTGTTTATGTTTGACAAAACTCTTCCAGAATATCCTGTTAATAACAGAAATCTTCAAAACGGAATGTACTGAAACCACCCAAGCACTGTGGATTTATTGTATCGTTATAAATATTCTCTGTAAAAAGCTTAGATACTTTGGCCTGCCCTCATCGGCTTGCAGGCTGATTAGAAGCTACTGATCGCTCACAGTCTGTTATCTAGGAAAATATTATATCAACGTCTTTATTCAGAAATTTTGGTGTCCCTCTAGGATCTATTTTGAGTTCCGTTTTGTTTGCCCTTTATACAGGGTGTCCGCAAAGTTGGGGTTTTCCTTTACACGATGTGTAGATCTTAAAAACATAAGCAATTTTTCTTAGTACCATATACACCAATGTCTTAAGGGAACCGAGATAAAGGGCTCTGCAACATCAAAAATATCTTAATACCGTCCTGTAGCCGCGACATCCCCCAGTGGTACTAGGACACTAGCTCAACCCGACGACAGAACTGGGTCGGGGTCAGTGTGTCAGGTCAGTATGCAACCTTCAACCGACGGTTACGGTCACGCGTGTAGAGATAATCGCGTAGACGTGAATCCCTCAACAAGCACTAGAGACGTGGCTAGAGAAGTGCAAGTATCAAAAACTAAAGTGTGGCAAACGATGCGTGAAGAGGGGCTGTATCCGTTTCACGTCCAACGTGTACAAGCCCTTCAACCTGACGATTTTCCAGCAACAGTGCGGTTTTGTGAGTGGTTGTTGCATCAACATGACAATAATCCGGACTTTTTGAAGTGCATATTGGTGACAGACGAATCTACGTTCACGCGTAATGGGGTGAATAACTTTCGCAACACTCATGTTTGGTCAGTAGAAAATCCGCACGCTGTCCGTCGGGCACATTTTCAACAAACATTTTCGGTGAATGTTTGGGCTGGCATGGTGAATGGTAGGCTCATTGGACCATTTATTCTCCCAAATCGATTGGACGGGATGCAATACCTTTTTACTTACTTTTTACGAAACATTTTGCCTTCCTTGTTTGCCTGCGTCTGCTCGGTAGCGCATCAGCTGATTTCATTTTCTGTTGGAGCGGTATGATTTCGGGCAGAGACGTACTTAGCCCTTCTCGTCAACTGGAGAGTGAGTACTTTTTCCTTTATTTTTTTTACTTGGTCGCCCTCGTTTCACTACACATTACCTTTGTTATTTCAAGGGTAGTTGTTTCTGAAAAGGAAAACCCCAACTTTGCGGACACCCTGTATATGTGATTTTCATGAAACTGCCAGCTACTCAATCGTTCATCATTACGCCGATGATTTTTTTTACTATTTTCTACTATTTTTGTTTCAAATTTGAAACTCTCACAGTACTATCTGCATTTGTCTCGTGCAGTCAATGTTGTCATGCTTATGAACTGTATTTTTTTTTGTATGTTATTATTTTGTTTATGTGTTTAAGTATTCTTTTTTTTTTTCTGTTGTGGGGTTGAGTGTAAGAGTAGCCGTCTGGCTAAACTTCGCCTCACTGCAGCTAATAAAGGCATTATTATTATTATTATTATCATTATTATTATTATGCCCAACTTTATAACAGCTTCGATCCTGATGAATATATGCTTGGCCAATATCATATCAATCAAGATCTGCAGTCTATTTTTGACATATCTAGTGCTCACAATCTAAAACTGAATGCTGGCAAATCTTGCTGCATTTTATTTGGGCCCAAAAAGAATCGTGAAATATATCAATATCACATTAATATTATGGTGAATAATGAAGACATATCTTTCGTAAACGAATGCAAAAACCTCAGTATCTGGTTTGACTGCAAGCTACGCTTCACTAAGCATGTCAATCAACTATGCAATGCGTCCTATAATGTGCTTCGTCAGTCATACCCGAGTCGAAGTGTCCTGTCAACACAGCTCAAGCTTAAACTCTGCGAATCTCTTATCCTGCCAAAATTATCTTACGGTGACTCTGTTTATGGACCTGCTCTCTTACAACGTGATGCCGAGCGGATTCAGATGATACAAAACCCATGCATCAGATTTTCTTATAGAATCCGTAAATTTGATCATATTAGCAGCGCTTTTGACCAACCGGGATGGTCTAAGATGAACAAATTGAGGAAACTGCATTGCCTATCTGTGGTACATAAGACCCTTGTCCTTAAAGCGCCATATTGTCTTTTTTCAAAGCTAAACCTCCTCTGTCAGTACGATCAAAGATCCTCTAGGAATAAATGCATCTTACTTATCCCGCGGCATTCGACAGCATTGTTCACACGTAGTTTCTCGTACTGGGCACCCAAACTATACAACTGCTTGTCAAGTTAGTATAAAGAATATAGCCCAAGAAATTTTAAAAAAAGGTTAAAGATGAGTTTAAAGCAATCGTATGGCTAGAATTTAACTTTACGCATATCCACAGGTAATTTATTGTTTCCTTTTTCTGAGAAGTGTAATATTTTAAGCTTTTATCTTTTTGGTGGTCAATGTTGTGACCTGTGCCATTTAAATGTAGGTACTTCTTTTTCTCTTCATAGTTTGTGTCAATGTTTTTTAGGTCAGGTTGAAAAACAGCATAAGCTGACACTCCACATTTTCGTCACTATTCCTTTTAAGCCAATTATTTTGTAATAATGTGACGAATAAAGGCCATTTATTATTATTATATTATACTGAAGGAGCATTCTCACAAGCCTCTGTTTAATTACTACACAAAGTTTTGCTTTTGACAGGATCCACAACACAGATGTTCAATTAAACCAAGCACAAAATTGTTATCACGTGAAAAGTATGAAACACCATGGATTTGGAGAATAGCAATTTCCAGAAGTTTTTTGTTATGACAACCGTCAAAGTGCTTGAAGCCGACTGAATATATACTAATACATATAAATCCGAACACCCAGTTTAAATGGTTTTATTTTAATAAAAGTTGGTGAATGTATTTATCTTACTGTAAATAACAAGTGAAAAAATTTTCAGCCTTATCAGTTGGACATTCCGGTTTTTAACTGCTTTTTTTTAATTCACTAACGCTCTAAAAATGAATATTTCAGCCGCAGTAAAGAATCAACGTTGGCGGATTTTGGTTCTTGACATCCTTTACGATCGGTTACGATGCCTAGAGTACGGAGACCTGTACGATTTCGTCAACTTAGTGAGTTTGATAGAGGCCGTATAGTGGGACTTCGGGAAGCTGAACTTTCTTTTCGGGCAATTGCAGTCAGAGTGCAAAGAAGTGTAGACACTGTGGTTAGGTGTAGTCAGGCATGGCTTCGAGAAGGCCGTACGCAAAGAGCAAGGGGCACTGGACGCCGCCGTAGAACAACAGACCGTGAAGATCGCCGCCTAAGATTATTGGCCTTAAGGGACCGTTTCTCCACTACCAGGTCCATTGCAAATGAATGGTTTGCAGAACACGCAAGACCTATTGGGATGCGAAGTGTTTACCGACGAATGAGAAGTTTTGGCTTGTTTTCATACCGGCCACACTGAGTCCTCCCTTTAACTCGAGAACACCGACGTAATCGCCTTGAGTGGTGCAGACAACGGTCACTCTGGGATCAGGAATGGAACAGTATTGTCTTTAGTGACGAGTCTCGATTTTGTTTAGGCATGCACGATGGTCGTGTCAGGGTTAGAAGGCGACGTGGTGAAAGGAGGAATCCACAGTTCTTTGTTGAAAGACATGTTCATCACACTGTTGGAGTTATGGTTTGGGCTGCTATAGCTTATGGTTCCAGGTCACCTTTAATCTGCATCAGAGGTAACATGAACGCGAAGTTCTAGAACCCCATCTTTTACCCTATCTTGACAACCTGGCAGATCCAACTTTCCAACAAGATAATGCCCGACCACATGTTGCAAGAGTCACAATAGACTTCTTTCAACATAATGATGTCACATTGTTACCATGGCCACCAAGATCTCCCGACTTATCCCCAATTGAGCACGTGTGGGTAGGAGATTGCTCAATTTGCAACGTCTTCCTCAGACTCTAGAAGCACTTCGAGAGGAGTTGGTGGTTGCCTAGAATGAGATACCACAGGAGAACATTGACCACCTGATCAGAAGCATGCCTAGGCGCGTTGGAGAATGCGTAGCACATCAGGGTGCATCCACACATTATTAAAGGTCAAAGGGCTTTAAAGCAGCGCAATCATTTTGAAATTTTTATCATTTACTTATTATGCTTCATTAAGTACTTATACAAAATTTTATTAAAATAAAACTATTTAAACTGGGTGTTCGGATTTTTATGTAACTTGTATATAATGTTACATCCAAAACTATACATTATTTAATTTTAAAAAGAGGCTTAAACTAAAACTACAAGTCGTGGTCGAGGACACAAAATGCTAGAAATATGGACTATTCTTGTAATTGTTCTGTTGTTAATTATTTAGTAATTATTGAGAATTATGGATACATTTTTATGGGTGGAATGTTTTATTATATATATTTTTTTGTTCTTTCAAAGGATAAGTTGAAAAAAGCTAATCTTAGCGACTCTTCGCCTTTTTTGTACTTATACTTAGGTACGAAATCAAGCCCATTGATTATTATTATTATTATTATAAACCGTATTATCATCCAGGCATATTCGCACGCTTTTGTTGGCACCCCCAAGTCGACAGACAGGACTTAATATCATAATTATAATAAAACGGCATTCATATCAGTTCATCCGTTTGGAGCTTATATGAGTATGTTAGGGTTAAACAGAAAAATGGGTCTTTAATCAACTTGACCGATTCTCATTGAGAGGTTGAATTAATAATCTACAAATTAATATACTCCATACATTACGCTTTTCGTTCTTGTATTGGGGGTTAAGAAGCTTACATTTCACAAACCTCTCTTAGAAGTTAAGTCCTATTGAAGGTCAAACACAACACAAATCTTGACAGTATATTTTGAGACACCAGTATTATCGCACAACGAAAAGCACCGAAAGCTCTTCAAAAGCTCTCTAACCGTAAATTCACTTTCGTACTCATAACGTGACTGAAAAAATTAAACGCCAGTCATCTCTTTATATTACTGCAACTTGCTGGTCAGAATCCTATTAATGAAAACTGAAACCAGTATGTCAAGTAGCTAACTACCTTTGTACCGTATAGGTCGCCATAGAAATTATCTAAATTGCGATACGTTGTTTTTCATTATATTGAAACTTTTTTATCAATTTGTAAAACACGAAAGTGATAGATGTAACCAGTAAAGTACCAACGATGGACTCTTGGTCAAGGTGATATTTGTTTTGTAAAATTAAGTCCGGAAACATGACGGTGCGTCGCAATTAAATGTAAATTATATTGCAATTAATACATATATTTCATGGTTCACAGAGGTATATGATTGCATCGAGAACATTCTAAATTTAGGGTCGTTTTTTTGTACATTTTCTTTGACTTAGATAATTTTCGACTGTTCCGTGTCAGCGCTCTATTTTGAGGTTATGTTACAAATATCCATTTGCCAATAATTTCCGGAACAGTAGAAATCTAGAAATAAACGCGATAATCCTGTGTAAACCATATAGTTCAGTTGTGCATTATTAGATGGCACCATATAATTAATTACATGTTTATCTGTGACGCAGAGCTTTCTGTTTCTCCGA
Source organism: Acanthoscelides obtectus (assembly GCA_963669975.1). Classification (NCBI taxonomy): domain Eukaryota; kingdom Metazoa; phylum Arthropoda; class Insecta; order Coleoptera; family Chrysomelidae; genus Acanthoscelides; species Acanthoscelides obtectus. Next base: position 96,053,718 of record CAVLJG010000005.1, read on the forward strand.
CTAAAAACTGTTATAAAAAACGTAAGTATTGAAAGCATTTAATTGAAAGTTGGGATGAATGTAGTAGAATATTTTTAGAATGAGCCCAAGTATCTGAATCGAACATTTCTGTCAAAGTTTTTTTTGTTTTAATCACATACCTTAAACATTAATGTTGTCTAATTTTGTATAGGTAAAATGTCTTAAAAATTTAGAACCCAATTATATGTATTTCAAACTATATTTTCCTATATATTTCTTTCAGTAAAATGCCTAAGAAAGAACTAAGAAATATATATAAATAGGAAAATAATGGGAAAAATCTGGAAAAAGAAGGAAAGTGGATTCGAGCGGAAAATAGGATATGTAACCCGAGCGATACGTATTTCTGCTGGTTGGCTTCATCAGGCCCGAAATGAATGCACATATGCAACTACAAAAGTAGATACACATGCCCATACATCTGGATACGGGTGTAACCTGAGGAAACGAAGATGGAAAGGAAAAAAATCATGGTCCACAACAAGAGCCAACCTACACATTATAATATAAAATGGCTAGGAGAACTCGAATTTTTAAGGCGACATCTAAGCACAACCACGCGGCCGATTATAGCCACGTGCTGTGGTAGTTCAAGTCCAAAGGATCTACAAAGAGAAAATGATCATGCGGAGAAAGTGGATTCAAGTGAGGGTTTTCACGTCAAGTATCTTGATATTACTTGATAATGTTTGTAACATATACAAATACTTTGTGGCAAGTTACAGGGAAAACAATACTTACTGAACAAAATATTTTGTTTATCGTATAACAAATAAAAATAAAAATTTCATCAGCTGATACAAAAAAAAAATGAAAAATTTTGAATTAGCTTTTGATTCGCTGACCATTAGCTAATAATAATATTTATTATGCATCTTGACATGAGAGGACATGTATTGGATTGGTCAAAATTAAACAAATATCTATAAGCTGATAAAGTCATTAACGGTTAAATACCATTTGTAAAGTAAAAAGTCTTTCAAGCGTTTTTAAAGCTGACAGCGGATTGATTGCACTTAATATATTCGGCAAGCCTATTAAAAATTCTAGATCCTAACACATTTGGTGACTTTCTAGAAGAATTATACTACGTGAACGGTATGCCGATCCGCGCTTTGCCGAGTGTTGACTCTAAGAGTTTGATTATTTAAAAGAAAATTGTTCTGGTTCGAGGTGTATATAGCCACCTCAAAAATAAATAATGAGGGTAGGGTCAATATAAGATGTTTCTCAAATACCTAAGTCTCTACCCCTATGTCTGGAGTCTACACCTGCCATGCATCGTAAAACCTTTTTCTGACTTATAAACATGCACAGATGATGAGCAGCACCAGAAGCAGAGACCGTATCTCAATCTAGAATCAATTTGAGCATAATATGTATAGTGTTATTAATTGATGCTCGGTTAGAATAGTTCTTAAATTTTTCATGATGAATGATTGTTAATTCAGTCTTGAAACTAACAGGTTACAGTGTATTCCAAAAACTAAGGTTGTCTAGATAAATACTGTTCCATGTCAGCCCTCTCCTACTGTGAGGCTATGTTTCCTTTTTGAATTGTAGGAAATTTCAGGATGATATAACTGATGATATAAATCAAAAGCATGAACAATTTGATGCAAATAGATATTTGTAACCTAACCTCAAAATAAAGCGGTGACACGGAACAGTAGAAAACTATGAAAATGAAGGATGCCATGACAATGAATTATAGGAACGACTGACGATACCGAGCTAAGAGCTTTACTTGCTCTGCGTTATAATCATAGGTTTGTTTCTTTAATTTTAAGATTTGAGGGACTGAGCCTTTTGCAATGCTGAAGTTTTATCCGAAATGAAGTACAGGTGGTGCTCCGAGAACCACTCATCTCGAACAATCAACAAATAATTACCAAAACATTTTTTTTATCACTGATATAGATGCTCAATAAAATTGGATCCTTGTCGAACATCCAAGTTGACAGTAGTTGATGAGGTTTCACTTGCACAATTGTATCATTTTATTTTCGTGCCAGAGATACATATTGCTTCCGACCCCAGAGAAACGAATTCAAGCAACTGTAAGCTGATTCAGATACTCCGATCTGGCTGAGTTTATTGAGCAAAATGTTGTGATCGACACAATCAAGCTCTCTGCTAAGATATCAAAATATCCCAACAGGGCACTCGCCAGCCTCGAGAGCACAAATTATTGCCTCAAACAAAGAGTCATGCTGATTCTTGGAAAGAATACATTTTCTGACCAAGAATACTTCCAGCCTGTCCAAAAAGCAGTATCCGAACATTTTTGAGAAGCAAGGAGGTATAGTAATTGATCTATAGTTAGCAGCGGTTCGCCATTTTTATACCTATATTGGGGTAACTTTACCATTTACTATACATGCTGGTCCTAACGGATTTATCGCTTAATAAGTTGCGGGCTTCCGTAATGGTAAGTGCGGCCCTAGAAAATTCCCTTTCAAGGGTCGGTGATGTTGCAGGTGTCGATAAAAAGTCTCAGGCCATTAAAACATATCAAAACATATATAATGTATTTTCATGCCTTTTGCGCCACTCTTGATTATTTGCATTAAAATCCAAAATACAAATAAATATCACTGAAGGCCTTTAGTAGAACAAAAATATAATTTGCAATCAAGTATCAAGTAGTTTGAAAATTCTTGACCTCAAGTCAAGTAGAATAATAAAAAGATCAAGTCAAGCATTAACGCTTTATTATTTTCAAGTCAAGTAGTTTCTAAAAATATCAAGCTACTTGACTTGATGAATCCCTACTTATATAATTGTGACTTTGTTAGTAGATTGACGAATGATGATATGCAGGTGCCATTAAGGAAATATATTTTTAATGAGTTCTATACGGATTACATTAAATAAGGGAAAACGAAAAGTTTGCGAATTATTATACATTAGATATAAATTGCTACCCAAACTGTCATCAACTAATATACTGGTATTTATCTTTTTTAATCACTCGGTATAGTTACGCACTCAAATTAGCAGCTATGGAATGGTCTTAAAACAAAATATTTTGGACTTCAAGTCATTAAGAAAGTTCGTCGATTAGGGCATTAAAACCTATTAAACGCGTGTTTTCCTGATAAGCTCATATTTTTTCTATACTGACTCAGCCGCCTAGGCAGAAACACAAGTAAATTTAAAGATATATTGTTAATCCGACATTTTAACTGCCTAATGTTCGTAGGACTGGGAAAACTGTTCTCTGGCAGATTGTTCCACAATCTCGATACAAAGGAGCGGACAGTTCGGGATGTACGAAATTCGACACAAGAATGTTAGGCAGCAGCCTGACCGGACCGTCTGGTAGCCTAAACGCGCGGCGGCAAGATCGAGACGAGCTATGAGGAACAAAGTCCGTTGGCGTACCGGCAGAAGAGAGCCAAATCACCGACTGCCCGCTGGCTTGAAAGGGGCCCTAGACCGTTCGATCGAGAAGTACAACGTTGAGTGAGACAACCTTTCTCTAGAGAGCGTCAAGGATGGATAGTGTAGTCGAAGCGGTAATACCCAAAATATACAGGGTGGTCCATAAGTCCTTTGAAATTTCAAATTTGAATAAAATTTAACGGCTGAGCGTGAGCGGCGCGGGCGAGATGGGGGCAGTATATTCAGTGTCTGGGAATTCAGTCGCCATGGAGTGTTTCACTGGAGCGGATCGTGCTTTTTGTGTGCACGCGTTTTATCAAAATAATGATTCGGCAACCATTGCGCGGCGTAAATATCGAGAATACCACAATTTACACAATTTTACAAAGTGTCCAACAGCTCAAACGATTAAGAACTGGGTTGCTAAGTTCGAAGAGACTGGTTCGACGTTAGATAAACAGCGGTGGGGTCGACCAAGGACAACTCGTATTGAAGAAAACATCAACATTGTGGCACAGTCTGTTCGTCAAAATCCTACCCAGTCTACTCGTAAGCGTTCCAGTGCACTAAACGTACCCAGAACATCTTTACAGCGGATTTTAAGGAAAGATTTACGTCTGCACGCTTACAAAATTCAGTTAGTGCAGGAATTAAAAGATAATGACGCTATTCAGAGACTAAACTTTGCGAATGAAATGTTGAATCGATTTTCTTCGCTCAATAATGTGTTGTTCTCAGACGAGGCTCACTTCCATTTAAACGGGCATGTAAATAAACAAAATTGCCGTTATTGGAGCCCCGAAAATCCAAGGCGTAAGCATCAGAAGCCCTTACACAGCCCTAAAGTTACAGTTTGGGCTGCTATGTCAGCGCATGGCATCGTAGGCCCTTATTTTTTTGAGGACGACAGATGTCGCGCATTAACTGTTACTTCGGAGCGGTATGTAGCAATGATAGAAGAGTTTTTGACACCAGCGTTGCAGAATTTTCCAGGCTATAATACGCAGACCTGGTTTCAACAGGACGGAGCAACTGCCCACACCTCCAACACTTCTATGCCCGTCGTCTGTCAACTTTTTCCCAGCAGAGTGATTTCTCGAAGATGAGACATTTCCTGGCCACCACGTAGTCCAGATTTGACCCCAATGGGGCTACCTCAAGAGTAAAGTATACGACACCACTCCGCGATCAGTTGATGTCCTGAAAGAAAATATCCGAAGAGAAATGGCAAGCATTACAGTGTTGACTTGCCGCGCAGTCATCGACAATTTTAGACGTCGTTTATATGAGTGCCGTGATCGTAATGGATTGCATTTAGACGATGTGATTTTTAAAACATAATTCCCAATCAATAAAGATGATAACAAAATATAATAATTCTTCATAATGTAACTAGTTTGGTTTTATTCCTTTTTTTCCAGCTCAAAGGACTTATGGGCCACCCTGTACTATATAGGAATATTAATCGTGGATGGGTCTTATCCTGCGGCTTGTGCAGAGTAAGGAGGTTATGTGGAGAGAAGAAGTTCTTAGCCTAAACACATAACCTAACTATTTCCCAGCAGCTGACGCAATTGATGAGATGTTTTCGTGTCTAATGAAGTTTTGGACTATCTGGACGTTGAACATTCGAATTGAAACGGCTCTTTAGCAGAACTAAACCAGGCATCGAAATCAGAAGCACATTAGGGCACTTTTTCTTAGTCAAAGTACAGTACTGTGTTGTGAAAGCACTGAACAGGGAAAAGTGATTTCTCGTCAGAGAGGATGACGCTACCCCCATTTTCCATTACTAGTCTCTAATACTCGTCGCCAGAGTTCGACTTGGCATTCTGAATGCCTGCAAGTGCCTGCAGTCATCAGCAAAGCTGTCGATCGGATTGATCGTAGCATGAAACAGTGTTGGAACCAGACATAGACATATCTCCGAGGGACACCCGTATTGAACTTGTTACGATGGATATCTTGCGGCCGGAGAGGAAGCCACCGATCTGCAAAGCTTCTATGGAAACCTTTAGGATGTAAATTTGCATAAGAGGGCCATATGTAGTTAAAGGGAAAACTCTTGTCAGTAGAATACACAGTCAGACAAGTCCGCAAGCACTCAAGACCTCAATCAGCACTGCGAACAAAACTAAATTGTGCAATTACCGATCCAACCTCAGATTCAACACATTCAAATTTTTCTAAAACCAAAAAGCTCAGGTTCAATATTCTGGATGAATTTAATATTCTAGTCAACAATGTCAAGCAACGGACTTTCTCCTTGGAATTGCTCTCACCATTTTTTCCTTTCTTTTTTCTTCTTTCTCTCTGATTTGGGTAAATTCGAGGTATTAGTGATTAGTTACAATACCTTCTTGCCTATTAGCAGAGGAAGTTGAATTTGTAATAATCCGCGAGGTGTAGAAAAATAAAACAATTTATTTTTTATCAATGAACTTTTGTTGTATAAACGTGCCTTAACCGCGCCAAAATATGTTCGATTGCTCACGACTTATGAACTTGCTTTGTTTGCTGTTCGGTATTTCAACATAATGCTGCAAAATTATCTAAAATGTTCACCACATTAGCCTGGGACAAGCGTATATGATTAGTTTCGTGTCTAGTATAGACTTTGTTGTTACCAGATATACTAAGTGACATATAAATCCGAACACCCAGTTTAAATGGTTTTATTTTAATAAAAGTTGGTGAATGTATTTATCTTACTGTAAATAACAAGTGAAAAAATTTTCAGCCTTATCAGTTGGACATTCCGGTTTTTATATTGCTTTTTTTTAATTCACTAACGCTCTAAAAATGAATATTTCAGCCGCAGTAAAGTATCAACGTTGGCGGATTTTGGTTCTTGACATCCTTTACGATCGGTTACGATGCCTAGAGTACGGAGACCTGTACGATTTCGTCAACTTAGTGAGTTTGATAGGGGCCGTATAGTGGGACTTCGGGAAGCTGGACTTTCTTTTCGGGCAATTGCAGTTAGAGTGCAAAGAAGTGTAGACACTGTGGTTAGGTGTTGCTTCGAGAAGGCCGTACGCAAAGAGCAAGGGGCACTGGACGCCGCCGTAGAACAACAGACCGTGAAGCTCGCCGCCTAAGATTATTGGCCTTAAGGGACCGTTTCTCCACTACCAGGTCCATTGCAAATGAATGGTTTGCAGAACACGGAAGACCTATTGGCATGCGAAGTGTTTACCGACGAATGAGAAGTTTTGGCTTGTTTTCATACCGGCCACACTGGGTCCTCCCTTTAACTCGAGAACACCGACGTAATCGCCTTGAGTGGTGCAGACAACGGTCACTCTGGGATCAGGAATGGAACAGTATTGTCTTTAGTGACGAGTTTAGATTTTGTTTAGGCATGCACGATGGTCGTGCCAGGGTTAGAAGGCGACGTGGTGAAAGGAGGAATCCACAGTTTTTTGTTGAAAGACATGTTCATCACACTGTTGGAGTTATGGTCTGGGGTGCTATAGCTTATGGTTCCAGGTCACCTTTAATCTTCATCAGAGGTAACATGAACGCGCAGCGTTATATCCACGAAGTTCTAGAACCCCATCTTTTACCCTATCTTGACACCCTGGCAGATCCAACTTTCCAACAAGATAATGCCCGACCACATGTTGCAAGATTCACAATAGACTTCTTTCAACATAATGATGTCACATTGTTACCATGGCCACCAAGATCTCCCGACTTATCCCCAATTGAGCACGTGTGGGATATGATGGGTAGGAGATTGCTCAATTTTCAACGTCCTCCTCAGACTCTAGAAGCACTTCGAGAGGAGTTGGTGGTTGCCTGGAATGAGATACCACAGCAGGACATTGACCACCTGATCAGAAGCATGCCTAGGCGCGTTGGAGAATGCGTAGCACATCAGGGTGCATCCACACATTATTAAAGGTCAAAGGGCTTTAAAGCAGTGCAATCATTTTGAAATTTTTATCATTTACTTATTATGCTTTATTAAGTACTTATACAACATTTTATTAAAATAAAACCATTTAAACTGGGTGTTCGGATTTTTTATGTCACTTAGTATAGTAACAGTACCTACGTTCTTTAGCTTTTCCATTTGCCGGTTGTGTTATTGCTAAGCAGAAACGGGTTCTCTACTGCCCCTCCATAGACCGGGGTAATAACATTTTTGCCATGACTGTTGCAGAGACAAGGAACCCATGGTTGTTTGGGATTCTATGGGTATATAGTGAAAAAGTCACATCTGTAGAATAGTTGATGAGGTTTTCGAGTTTTCAGCAATTAAAGGTTAAAAACTGTATTTTAGAACATGCAACACACTGTATTTTTATAGAAAATCAAGATAATTATACTATATTGAAAAACCTTCAAAATGGCGATAAAAACTAGTTAATAGGTTGACATGTTGCTGAGAAATCTGCTGAGGACGTCTTTTTACTTATTATGGCTATTTTTCCACGTGTTTTTCCATTTAATTCAACACATTAATATTATGTAAAAAATTAATGGCATGGAATCTGTTTGTGAGATACATATTCATAAATAGTCAAAGATAGTCTCGCACTTTAACTGTATTTTTGCTGTATTGAGCTACTCAACTTTTTGTCATGACACAATATTTTTGGAATTGCTTGTGACCAATCTTTTCTAGAAACTAGTGAAGGATACCGGAGGAAAACATCATTAGTTCTTTATTTGGCTAAATTGAGCTTTCCGTTCATTTTGGTGGCATTTTCCTGATGCTATCTTATAATCAGCTTCTCAAATTGTAAAAAGGGCTTAGGTTCACAAAACAACAGCTATACGATTTCCTGTGCCAGGGAAGAATGGCTTGAGTCCCTGCGCGTGTATGGAAAAACGGCATCAGTCCATATGGAAAGGCGGTGTTGCATCGGCCGTACAAACTAGGCAGTCAGCAACTCGTAATAACTTGGAGAAAAAGATACTTGAGAAGACACTACATCAAAAAAGGAGTTAGCGATTTTAAAGTCTAAAGAGAACTTACAGCAAATGTGCCTCGAAGTTCCCCGCTATCGAAAGTATCACGATGGATTACCAAAAAAACTTGCCCTATCCAAATATTACGACAAATGATGTTTACTCGTACTATAAGCGGCAACTAAATTTCATCAGCTTTAACATCCACATTCTGTGAAACTCAAATTCTATCTTTTATATCTACGATGAATCTATTGCTAAGAAAGGAGCTGACGATGTCTGTTCTATGCTGTATCACTTTTTTTATAACATTTTGCCTATGGAAGTAAAACAACTCTTCTGTGACTTCTGTGCAGGGCAAGATAAACACTTGACAGTTATTCGGTTTTTGCATTACTTGGTTACCAAGAAAAATCGTTTTACTACTGTGAAAGTAATATTCCCGATCAGGGGGCATTGATACCTCGAGTGTGATAGAGATATGAGTCTCGTGAACCAAAGAGCATACAATGAGCTACCGGATAACTGGAGAGATGAATTGAAAAATTGCCGTGTGAAACCTACACAATTTGAAGTCATTGATTGTGGCAAAAATTTTGATTTTCAAGATTGGAGTACGTTTTTATCGCCGTTTTATCCAACGAAGTGCCCCTTTCCAACACGACCAGTCAGGATGCTCAAGTTTTGTAAACAGAATCTTCGCGTAGTTTTTCACAAATCGACATACATGGGCCTATATGCTAGTTCTAAATTTCATAAGATAATTCGGAAGAATCTAAAGAAGACGCAAAAAGATCAACAAAAACGAGAAAAGGAAACATTTATAAAACTGTACCAGGGCCCAATCTCAATTAAAAGTAAGAAATGGAAGGATCCGACCAAATTTCTAGAGAGAGAGAGAGAGCAGATTACAGGGCATTAATCAACAGTTAATATCTCTTGATCATCCAGAAGACAGCAATGATGAATATGTCGATGACCCGCCAATAGACGCTTAAAGCAGGGGAAAGGTGGCACAAGTCCAGAGTTGAACATCATCTTTTGTTTGTTACGTTACTAGTTTTGAGTAAAAGCTCATTTTGTGAAATCTATTTTACCAATAAACACACTGTTTAGCAAGGATATTCTTTACGCCTTATTTTTTCATCAACTTTACCTTCCAACAAGCAGGTAAACCTTAATTGCTGATTTTCTCAAAATCAGTCCGGATGGACTATTGTCGTTATTCCTCGGCACCCTTCAAGTGTTATCCTACATCATATTACCAAGTATTTTCGTATCATGGAACATTTTCAAAATAAGTCACCGTTTAGATAGTATCAACGAAAGTAAAATAAATACAGTTTATAAGGCTGGCAGTTTATGTTACCATTTAGTTTTGTGACAGAGCTATATTGAGACGTGACCATTTGTCGTTTGAGCCACAATGGTTTATTTATGTCAATTAGTAGGGCTTATTCATAAGGAAAACTGGATTTTGGTCCAGTTGTCCAGATTCTTAGGTTCTCGATGAAAGAAAAACACCTTTTCTAAGTAAGTCTTACTCCACCAAACAAAAAGTAAAAATTCCAGCCAAATTTGACCAGAAATTTTACGAGAATTGTAATAACCGGAAACAATAAAAAATGCGTGCGAAATATATCTAAAATATGGAGTCAAGTAGATTGACTGTGCACTTACCACGCAACGCTGTCATCACTTCAGAAGGAATTATTTTCTGCACAAGTTGGACCCTATGAGAAAAAAGTTATCTATGCACATATAAGAGAAATTAAATGTCATTCTAACAGGCCCATTCAATTAGTCCATAGACATATTTTCCCTGCCCTATCGTCCATCTGGCAACGTGGCAATGTATGGAGAAATGTGTGAAATACGACAAATAGGTGCGTAGAATAACAGGAGTTGAAAGCGCATAAATGTGGTATCATCAAAAATTGAGTTTGAGTTTTGCATATAGAAACATAGTAGGCCGCGCGGATCGAACGTCAGCACTGAATCTTAACATCACTCTTTAGTAAACTTAAATTCAAAGTTTCACAACAATACGTGCAGTTTTCTCGCTTCAGTGAATTTTTAAGTGTCACCAAGTCATCAGAAAAATAGAACTCAACCGAGAACATTTTCGCGCCATAATTTATTACAACTTTCAGAGACAATTATCGCAACAAGAATGCCTTGCTGAGTTACTGTCTGTTTTCGGCAACGAAGCGCCACATCAGTCGACAATTTCCCGTTGGTATGGAGAATTCAAACGTGGACGGGTGAGTCTTAGCGACGATCCCAGGGTGGGTGCACCAAAAACGGCAGTCACCCAGGAAAAAGTCGATGCTATGCGCAAACCCATCATTGAAGATAGACATGTGAAATATCGCTAGATTTAGGCAACCTTGAAGATCTCAAAGACCACAATTCAAAAAAATGTACATGAAGAATTAGGAATAAGAAAATTAGTTTCTCGTTGGATACCCCAGCTGTTGACTGACGAGCAGAAAGCAGCCAGGGTTAATTGGTGTCAAAAAACGCTTGACCGTTTCAATACCGGAAACTCAAAAAATGTGTACAGCATTGTTAGTAGTGATGAATCGTGTATTTACTGTTATGAACCAGAAAATAAACGACAGTCGGCTGTTTGGGTGTTCCAAGGTGCCAGCAAACGAGTGGAATAAGTGCTTCGAAAATTGGTTCTAGCGCATGGAGATGTATATTAATCTTCGTGGAGAATACTTCAAAAAACAATAAAGTCATTCAAAACTACCTACCGTGTTGTTTTATTTCCATATGCAAAACTTAAGAGACATCCCTCGTATACAATCCCCCACCTCCAAAAACCTCCAACTCCCAATTTTCGCACCCCCAATCTTTTTCAAAAATTGATGTTTTGTTTTTAGCATGGTAACCTTGTGTCAAAATTTCATCAAAATCCAAAAACCATAATACCCATTTTAAATGTTTCGCCGGTGGCGTAAGAAGTAAAATTGGTTAATATACTAAGTGACATATAAATCCGAACACCCAGTTTAAATGGTTTTATTTTAATAAAAGTTGGTGAATGTATTTATCTTACTGTAAATAACAAGTGAAAAAGTTTTCAGCCTTATCAGTTGGACATTCCGGTTTTTATACTGCTTTTTTTTAATTCACTAACGCTCTAAAAATGAATATTTCAGCCGCAGTAAAGAATCAACGTTGGCGGATTTTGGTTCTTGATATCCTTTACGATCGGTTACGATGCCTAGAGTACGGAGACCTGTACGATTTCGTCAACTTAGTGGGACTTCGGGAAGCTGGACTTTCTTTTCGGGCAATTGCAGTTAGAGTGCAAAGAAGTGTAGACACTGTGGTTAGGTGTTGTCAGGCATGGCTTCGAGAAGGCCGTACGCAAAGAGCAAGGGGCACTGGACGCCGCCGTAGAACAACAGACCGTGAAGATCACCGCCTAAGATTATTGGCCTTAAGGGACCGTTTCTCCACTACCAGGTCCATTGCAAATGAATGGTTTGCAGAACACGGAAGACCTATTGGCATGCGAAGTGTTTACCGACGAATGAGAAGTTTTGGCTTGTTTTCATACCGGCCACACTGGGTCCTCCCTTTAACTCGAGAACACCGACGAAATCGCCTTGAGTGGTGCAGACAACGGTCACTCTGGGATCAGGAATGGAACAGTATTGTCTTTAGTGACGAGTCCCGATTTTGTTTAGGCATGCACGATGGTCGTGCCAGGGTTAGAAGGCGACGTGGTGAAAGGAGGAATCCACAGTTTTTTGTTGAAAGATATGTTCATCACACTGTTGGAGTTATGGTTTGGGGTGCTATAGCTTATGGCTCCAGGTCACCTTTAATCTTCATCAGAGGTAACATGAACGCGCAGCGTTATATCCACGAAGTTCTAGAACCCCATCTTTTACCCTATCTTGACACCCTGGCAGATCCAACTTTCCAACAAGATAATGCCCGACCACATGTTGCAAGAGTCACAATAGACTTCTTTCAACATAATGATATCACATTGTTACCATGGCCACCAAGATCTCCCGACTTATCCCCAATTGAGCACGTGTGGGATATGATGGGTAGGAGATTGCTCAATTTGCAACGTCCTCCTCAGACTCTAGAAGCACTTCGAGAGGAGTTGGTGGTTGCCTGGAATGAGATACCACAGGAGGACATTGACCACCTGATCAGAAGCATGCCTAGGCGCGTTGGAGAATGCGTAGCACAGCAGGGTGCATCCACACATTATTAAAGGTCAAAGGGCTTTAAAGCAGTGCAATCATTTTGAAATTTTTATCATTTACTTATTATGCTTCATTAAGTACTTATACAAAATTTTATTAAAATAAAACCATTTAAACTGGGTGTTCGGATTTATATGTCACTTAGTATATTATAGTAGGTACTAACTTCATAATAATCAATGGCAAGAGCGACCATACGATTACTTGATGTCTTTCGTAGCCTGACATTTTCACGCGGTTTGGGCAAACCGGACAATTTTGCGTCCCCAGGGATTTATCGGGGACGTTCCGTTAAAAACGGGTATGGTAACGTTAGACATCCATAAAATTATTAATTATCTGCTTGGGTCTACTTAAGCATTAGGTTTCTGTTATTATTCTATGTAATTGAAGGCATAGAGTTACTTCGAGATCCCGAACAGATGCAGGAGATGACTCGTACTGTTATCCACTGCTATATACTCGTATATTAGTAGAGCGACAAGTAGCTACGGATGTGTAGCTTACCCTACCTATGAGCTCCAACTGTGTGATTGATGCTAGTGATAACCATAATGTACTTGTAACACCAAAAGCTGTAGTTTCTTGCAAAATATATAATAAAATTATAATTCACTCGATGAGAGCATCGCTGTTATGGCACATGACATTTATAATAGGTAACATGATATTTTGTTTCATTGGTGATACTCATAGTTAATACAGTTTCGTATTAGAATAGAACCCAGAAAGATTGGCACGGTACTTCATATGCTTTGTTTGAGTGTGAGCGAAATTATTTGAAATTCCAACATTGAATAGTTTCCATCTGAGTAAATCAAGTATGTGGATCACGCATCCAATGAATTTCAGTTTGTCGCTGAGACTGACAAAATCCCAAATTACCTAGTAGTATAGAGATCAGTTTGATTGTAGCCACGGAGGGCAATCGAAATTTTGCAGTGAGATGCTTTAATATTCTTAAGGTATATTATCGAAGAAAACTTATTTGGGCATGTGCAATTTGGACAAAACTCGTCTCTTGGCAGATTTCAAAAGGCGAATTTCCTCATTCCAAATATGGCTTCACGACATTTTAGGATCTTTTGTTTGCGATCTTCGAAATCAGCGTCTTATACCCGAATATAGAATAACGTTCCCTTGTAGCTTTTGAGCAAGAATATTGAAGTGTTGCATAGAAAAATAATGCTTAGGACAACGAAGTCGATATGTCGAAATGAAAGCAGATATTTTTATCGGTTACTGTTTATATAATGTGTCAAGACCATCCAAGGCAACTATAACAAACAATTTATTATTAATTCTTTATTCACTGAATAAATGAAGTAAACAAACGATTAAGTGATAATTTGTTTTATTATATCACTAAAAAAACATTTCTTATTATCGTACAGTTAACTTAGTGAACTAGAAGACACTACTGCCTTTATTAGAAACTCCACATACCTACCTATTTTAACTAAAATGGAAATAAAGTGATACGTTTTTGTAAGTCCCATAGAAGATAGGTACTTATGTATCAATTTAGAGTGAAAACAAATATATGGATATAAAGAAAATAACACTTTATTGAAAACCCACGTTTTGCTGTGAGTTCATATTATAATTTTAACGTCGATAATGGACAGCGAGACACGGCCGTGACAAAATCGTGATGCGAGTGACTAGCCGCTAATTTGTTATCGCATGGTGATAATTACGACTTTGTTATAATCGGTCTTACAAAGCACGTGGCATTTAATTGTCCACCCACCTGGTGATAGGGCACGCAAATCATTTTTTTAATACCTGAGCCACCACGCAGGCCTAAATAACTGAGGGTACCGTGGGGCTATAAAGGAATTCGGGGAAAAGGGGGAGACGTCACTTGGACTAGATCGAGGGAACACGTGAGCATGTGACATGCACACATTCCGGCCCAGCCTCCACGCTCGACAGTCCTAGACCGCTACCATCTACGAACAATCAAAACAATCATAGTCATGATAAAAATTCTATTGGGACGGGATTCGAACCCGCCCAGCTCGCGACGACTGATTCGTACACCCACTGCATCTACCACTACGCCTCTTTGTTGACAGCGGTGTGCTTTTACCTGGACAATTATGAGGTAGTTCGGTTTATTCCATTGCCCTCGTTCTTTAAATGTTCAATCCAGATCTAAGGTTTACTAACAACATTTTATACGTAACACAACACTGAAAGCCTCAAAACATTGGAAACATTTTTAATCGAGACTGAAAAAGGCCAACAAAACTTGAACTTTGGGTCTTATCTATATTTATTCTGAATCTAAGGGTGGTATTGTCAGTCGTTCCTACAATAATTGTAGGACGCCTTTATGGCCTCCATGATTTTCATAGTTTTCTACTGTTCCGTGTCAGCGCTCCAATTTGAGCTTATGTCTGAAATATCTAATTGCATCAAATTGTTCATGCTTTTGATTTATATCATCTGTTTTACCAGCCTGAAATTCCCTATAATTCAAAAAGAAAACATAACTTCGCAACCTTCTGAAGCATAGAAAAGACTATGAAAATCAAGGAGGCCATAAAGGCGACCTAAAATAATTGTAGTAATTAATGACTAACGATACGGCCCTTAAAGCACTTCGGAAAGGTGTTTAATTATTAAGGCACCTCAGTACCCCCACAAATCTATTAATATCAGATCAACTGAATCACTTCTAAATCTTTTAATTGGATCAACACAATGAAAATAACACATGACCCACAGCATAGGCCGTTATTTAGAAAAACCGAGTTCAAGCAAGGCGCCCCACTATTTCCAATATCAGGTATCATGCTATTACTGCCGTTTGATTAAGGCAATTTTTCGTGTTATTCGCCTTCCAAAATCACGAACTGACATCAGATTGTTCAGATGCTATACTGTTAATGAACATTTACTTTCGTTTTTTCGCCTTAGCCGATTTATCCTTTTTTAACACTAACCAAATGATTCACACCCCAACACAGATACTACTCCTGCCCTGTTGTACCAGATTACACCCAGCACAATTGGACAAAGAACGTATGCCGATGTAATTGGTTTGTTATTTTGGTAGGCGCTGGTTTTCGCCTTAGCCTATTTATCCTTTTTTAACACTAACCAAATGATTCACACCCCAACACAGATACTACTCCTGCCCTGTTGTACCAGATTGCACCCAGCACAATTGGACAAAGAACGTATGCCGATGTAATTGGTTTGTTATTTTGGTAGGCGTTGGTTGGCCAATCTATCCAAAATTATGCACCAAATCTACGTAATTTTAGCGACAAACACTGGCATGTGCGACTTGAAGGTTTAAAGGGTACTGAAGACATTTTTTACAAACTCTTGCTCATCTTCTATTTGGGAGGTTTCAAAAGGTTTTCTTACTCCAATAGGACTAAGCGCCACTTTAAGAATTTTTGATGTATACTAAGTGACATATAAATCCGAACACCCAGTTTAAATGGTTTTATTTTAATAAAAGTTGGTGAATGTATTTATCTTACTGTAAATAACAAGTGAAAAAATTTTCAGCCTTATCAGTTGGACATTCCGGTTTTTATATTGCTTTTTTTTAATTCACTAACGCTCTGAATATTTCAGCCGCAGCAAAGAATCAACGTTGGCGGATTTTGGTTCTTGACATCCTTTACGATCGGTTACGATGCCTAGAGTACGGAGACCTGTACGATTTCGTCAACTTAGTCAGTTTGATAAGGGCCGTATAGTGGGACTTAATAAAGCATAATAAGTAAATGATAAAAATTTCAAAATGACTGCACTGCTTTAAAGCCCTTTGACCTTTAATAATGTGTGGATGCACCCTGATGTGCTACGCATTCTCCAACGCGCCTAGGCATGCTTCTGATCAGGTGGTCAATGTCCTCCTGTGGTATCTCATTCCAGGCAACCACCAAATCCTCTCGAAGTGCTTCTAGAGTCTGAGGAGGACGTTGAAAATTGAGCAATCTCCTACCCATCATATCCCACACGTGCTCAATTGGGGATAAGTCGGGAGATCTTGGTGGCCATGGTAACAATGTAACATCATTATGTTGAAAGAAGTCTATTGTGACTCTTGCAACATGTGGTCGGGCATTATCTTGTTGGAAAGTTGGATCTGCCAGGGTGTCAAGATAAGGTAAAAGATGGGGTTCTAGAACTTCGTGGATATAACTCTGCGCGTTCATGTTACCTCTGATGAAGATTAATGGTGACCTGGAACCATAAGCTATAGCACCCCAAACCATAACTCCAACAGTGTGATGAACATGTCTTTCAACAAAAAACTGTGGATTCCTCCTTTCACCACGTCGCCTTCTAACCCTGGCACGATCATCGTGCATGCCTAAACAAAATCGAGACTCGTCACTAAAGACAATACTGTTCCATTCCTGATCCCAGAGTGACCGTTGTCTGCACCACTCAAGGCGATTACGTCGATGTTCTCGAGTTAAAGGGAGGACCCAGTGTGGCCGGTATGAAAACAAGCCAAAACTTCTCATTCGTCGGTAAACACTTCGCATGCCAATAGGTCTTCCGTGTTCTGCAAACCATTCATTTGCAATGGACCTGGTAGTGGAGAAACGGTCCCTTAAGGCCAATAATCTTAGGCGGCGATCTTCACGGTCTGTTGTTCTACGGCGGCGTCCAGTGCCCCTTGCTCTTTGCGTACGGCCTTCTCGAAGCCATGCTTGACAACACCTAGCCACAGTGTCTACACTTCTTTGCACTCTAGCTGCAATTGCCCGAAAAGAAAGTCCAGCTTCCCGAAGTCCCACTATACGGCCCCTATCAAACTCACTAAGTTGACGAAATCGTACAGGTCTCCGTACTCTAGGCATCGTAACCGATCGTAAAGGATGTCAAGAGCCAAAATCCGCCAACGTTGATTCTTTACTGCGGCTGAAATATTCATTTTTAGAGCGTTAGTGAATTAAAAAAAAGCAGTATAAAAACCGGAATGTCCAACTGATAGGCTGAAAATTTTTTCACTTGTTATTTACAGTAAGATAAATACATTCACCAACTTTTATTAAAATAAAACCATTTAAACTGGGTGTTCGGATTTATATGTCACTTAGTATATATATAAAAATTGGTGAATAAAAATTACCCTAGAATAATCAGATTCGTTTGGCTGTACTTACGAGAGATGAATGTGGAAATTTTGTATTGTGAATATTATTGAGAAGGCTTTTCAAAAGTCCTTGCATATCTGTTATCTTGTCCAAAATGCGTTTCGGTTACCTTGTTTCAAATATCCTGTCAAATTTTCTTAGAAAACCCTATGATATTAAGTTTGCTATTCCCTTCTTGATATTTTGATGGGCACATTTGAAATCCGCATCTAAAATTCCCCTATAGGTATATCATGCGAGTAGCGATTGTCCGAAAGTGTGCATTCTAAAACCTTTGAAGTTAGAAAAGTTAAAAAAGGGAATTCAAAAAATTGTTGCGTATCTGCATTCTTGACCTAAATCAGTTTCTTGTTGAAGTTAGGTCCGCAGATTACTAATCTTATGTCAGTTTTTATCCGAGACAGGCGGAAGGCGCCAAATGATCGAAATGATGAAACTATTGGTCCAAAAAATGATATACATATACGATCTACTGTAAATGGAGCATTGTCATACGGTAAATACATCAATTTTCAATTATCTAAAGCGACTTCAGTATCCGGTCGGTATAAAATGTTATTACATTCATTGCAATTATTGATATACAAAATAGTTTAATGGATAGTTACAGTAATAGAGCAGCTTACGTCAAACAATAAATTATAACATAATTACTATAATTGTACTCAAGAAGACGCGCAACAAAAGTGCTTATAGGGTACCTAAGGTTAGCTGGTTGCTTAGAAATATTGCAGTTTAATATACGTATATTTATTTTCAATAATTACACTTTCTACTTGATTTAAAGTTGTTCCAAACATAAGATAATTTAGTGTATCTAACAATCAATCAACAGCCTAGCATCTTTAATAAACGGCGTTCAGCTAGGGGCCTCCATATTCAGACTTTCAATCAAACAGCTAGGTAAGTAATTCAGATTGATGACATTTTAGTGTTAGCCTAGCCTACTCATTTAAACCTAACTTAACTTCATCTAATTTAGCCCAATTTGACCTAGTTTAACCTAATTTAGCCTAACTGAACCTTAGGTTAAGTGACTTTCCAAACCCGACACGAGTATCCATTACGGTAGAATGACAGCTGATTATTTAGTAATGTTTCAAAACTCCCCATAACGGCAAAAGGCACATAATTCTGATAGATCCATCAGTGCCAGGTAGACAGAAACATATTTTATTTTGGTGTTATGTACGGTACCTACAGATTCATTTTGTAAGTTTATAGACGTAATGACAGCAGAATTTGCAGTATATAACTAAATCGGGAGTGCCTCAGGGTTCAAATCTTGGTCCTTCATTGTTTACCTTATTTATTGATGATGTTGTGCATTATTTAAGTTGTAATAAGCTCCTCTTTGCGGATGATTTAAAATTATTCAGGATTATTGAGTCTGAGACTGATTGTGTTGCACTTCAGCGTGATATTGATTCTCTAGTAGCTTGGTGTGACGAGAATAATTTATTTCTGAATGCGCCTAAGTGTAGTGCAGGCAGCTTGTCCAGGAAAACTTCTGTTTGTAAATTTAATTATAAAATTGGGGATGCTTACATAAATCGTTATAACTCAAATACGGACTTGGGTGTAGTTTTTGACCATAAACTTAATTTTTCACTCCACATAGCTCAAAAGGTGAGTGAAGCTTCGCGGGCGTACGGTTTTATTGTGAGAAACTGTAGAAGCTTTAGCCGCCCAGAGTCACTGTTGGTTTTGTATTTTGCATATATTAGATCGAAATTGGAATATGTATCGTTAATTTGGAACCCAATTTACAACTGCTACATTGATTCTCTTGAGCATGTTCAGAGAAAGTTTCTAAAATTTTTATTTTTTTAAGTTGACGGTATATATCCTGAACGTGGTATATCTGAAAGTTTGTTATTGTCTAGGTTTCAAATGCAGTCTTTAGAAGGAAGTGTGCCTCAATTATGTTCTTGCATAAACTACTGCAGAATCAAATTGATGCTAATGGGATTGTGGCTCAAATAACCTTTAATGTTCCATCTATTCAAACTCGTACAGCTAAAACATTTTATTATGACAGGGCTCGCACAAATTTGTTTTTGAAGGCACCCATATATGTGATGTGTGAAACTTTCAATGCAATATCAAATTATTGTGATATACATGCTGACAGTTTGAACAGCATTCTGGGAGTAACTAGAAATTGCTTGGATAATTTATGATATGTTACTCACCTGAGTGAAATATGTTTTTTTTGCTTCTTTTTCTAGTTTATTTTTTGAAATCACCTGCTTTTTATGTGCTTTCCGTTCTTGTTATTTTGATTTATTTTAGTATTGTCCTGTAAATGGTTTCCTTAACTGTTGGGCAATAAACGCTATTTATTATTATTATGTTAATTGGATACAACATACCTTCAGCATACAGTGTACCTTTAATAGATTATTACGCTATTTTCGTGTTATTGTATCAATTTTAATATAAACCGTAGCTTTACCGATAGTTCAGTCTACTTTAAAACATGAAAAGCCATCAATTTCACAAACACTTTGTATGCTTGTCTAATTTCTTGAATATTCTATTAGTTTTGTATCCAGTCACGATATTCCAAGTATAGGTGTTTTTATTATGTTCCCACAATCTGTTATTTCATTTCAATTTAAAGGTAGCTATTATGAAATATTCACTAAAAAATAATTCCATAAACTTTCTACGCAATTATAGTAATACAGGTTGCGCTGAAGTAAAATTTAGTCAAATAGAGGACTGTCACAAAGCAATCATACCTTCTCCGTTTGGAAAGTACAATAAAACTGAAAATTAAACCCAATTTCACTGAAAGGTTAAGCACACAATGAACATAGGTTGCACAAGCCAATCAAGTTGATGTAAAATAATAATGCAAAAAAGGTGATACGCGCACTGATTGCAGAATGGTGCATCGAAATGGTAGAGGCATGCGTTTTAGTCCAGTAGATAGAGCATAATAAAAATAAACTTCATGTTTTTTTATACTTTGATTACAATGGAGGCCTGAGTGCATTTTTGATAGAACCAGGTTTTCTTTTGAACGTCTTGAAGAAAATTTGAACTGTATAGTAGTCATGAGTAATACTCAGAGAAGTTTTGATAGATCTTTCTTTAAAGATAGAAGAAACACCTAGCGGTTGAAATGTTTGCTACAGTCGAGTATCCTTAGAACTCGTGTCGTAAGCACCAATTTCACTCCTCATATATAAGTACACGGTCGCGAGTTATCACACAGAGGTTTTCCTTTCTTGTATTTTGATTATGGTTGACAATGCCATTTAACCATGCGAACTTGCAATTACTTCAGCGTCTACAGAGTGTCAATAAAATCATACAATGTGACCAGATTCTGCTTTTTCTTTAGAAAAGCCGTCTCTATCTTTCCAACACTCAGTGCTACAACTTTTCTGTTTTACTACTTCCAATGTAGGAATTTTTATTGCTGTGTCCTAGAAAGGGATATAATTATCTCTTTTCTATTTTCTTACTGCGGGCATTATGTTTTTTGCATACGCGTGCTTGTTTATTGCTTACTTAGCCCATTCGCGTTCACAACCGTTAAGCTGCTCCTGTCAACGCCCTTGACGATTGAAGTCTGACTTGAAACCCTTTCAGTTATCTATTTTTGTTTTTACTTCCCACGTCTCTTGGCGAAGAAATATTGTGTACTGTCTGTCTGTTTGTCGATCTGTATGTTCGCTATTCCTTGGCCTGCTAATAACTATTACTATGCCAACGACAGAAAAGCTTTCAGTTTTTGAAAATGACTCCGTAGAAAAAGCTCAGAGTACTAGACAACTAGACTAGAAGTGCATGCGTTTGTATTTACTCAACTTAGAAGTGCATATAGCGAAATACGTTAAGTGAAAGTAAGCAGGTAAAAAAACTTGTGGTGCACATGAAAATGGCCAATTCCACCAAGCGGAGCGAAGCGTGTTCACGATACGAATGTGGACTGCTGAGAATATTGAGGTCAAGAGCGGCCTAATTGATCTCTTATAGTTTCGCGTGATTTGGGCAATTTATAATGATTTTGTAATGTTGGCTGGAGACTGACGGTATTTATTACGAGATTTGTTCATACAAATATATTACTGTTGCTGCTGACAATTCTATTTTATGAAAATAATTACCTGTAATCATTATTTTTTTCTATTATCTGCTGTGCGCAAGATCCATTATTTTCTAGATACTAGGATGAAACATTTGATATACAGTTCAGCACTGCAGGCCTGCCTAATAGGTCCATGGCTTGAGTGGTAACCCGTCGCCAGCTTTTCTTGTTTACTGCCTTCTTCCAATTGTTAATTCTTAACTCTTGAATATTCAGTTCCACTTCCTTTTTCCATCTGGTTTTCGGTCTTTCTCGCCTCCTTCTTCCACCAATATTGCATGTCCCAACCATCTCAATCATTGAGCTTTCACTGTTCGTACTATATCAGGTTTACCATAAAGAGATTGCAGTTCTCTGTTCCTTGTCCGCACCCATCTACCGCACTCCCGCTTCCCACCGAATATCTTGCGTAAGTTTTTCTCTCAGAAATAGCGATTTTGTTCTGTTTTGTTTTATTTAATGACCATACTTCACTGCCATAGATGACAATAGATCTTATAATAGTTTTATACAACCTTAGTTTAGCTTTTCTGGACACGATTTTACTATCTAGTAGTCGATTCAGTGAGTAAACACAGCGGTTACCCATCATCAGCCTATTCTGAATTTCTTCAGCAATATCTGGTCTTCTTTTAAAAACAGTTCCTAATTACGTGTACGTTTGTACCTCTTCAAATTGGTAAGTTTCTTCCACTGGCTGCTTTTACTGTTGTCCTCTCATTTTTAAACTCTTCCTCTGTCCATTTCATATACTTAGTTTTTTCTTTGTTAATATCCAAACCCATTGACAGTGCTTTGTCTTCCAGCCTCTTCGTCACTTTGCATGATTCCTCCTTACTTCTGATTATGATTACTAAATCGTCAGCGAATGCTAAGGATTGGTGTTTCTTATGATAAAGTAATCCTTCTCTATTTATTTTCGCATCTCTTATAATCTTTTTAAGACATAGGCTAAACAGGACTGAGGAAAGTGGGTCTCCTTGTCTGACTCCTTCTTTAACGACAAAAGAATCCGATAATTCGTTATTGATTTTGACTATATTTTCTGTCTTCTTCATTAATATCGTTATCAGTCTAATAAGTTTTTCTTCGATTCCCATTAATCTTAAAGCCTCGATCACTTTCTTCCGATTTACCTGATCGTATGCTTGTTTAAAGTCAACGAATTTTTCATATATACAAATTTCTTCGACAACTTTTGAACTTCTTCTTCGAGTTTTTGTCCGCCGTATTTGGCCATTTCGGCAGTGATGCTGTCAGCTTCTGGGCTTTTGTTATTTTTTAATCTACCTATTATTTCTCGTATTTCGGTTAGTGTTGGTGCTTTGTTGCGTTGTCTTCTATTGGAATATTCTCAAATCTCTCCCTTCCATTTTCTTCTTCGGTAACCTCTGTTTCTCCTGTGTTTAAGAGCTCGTTGAAGTAGTTTTTCCATAGTTCTAAAATCTGTTTTTCTTCTGCTACTATTCTGTCTTCGTTATCTTTATATATAATCGTCTTGGGTTGGTATCCTTTCCTTTCCCGTTTAATGCCCTGATAAAGGTTAACTCCTTGTTTTTGTAATTTTCTTCTATTTTAGCTAGGATGCTTTTGTTTTTTTCCTTTGTTCTGAGTATTCTTTTCTAGATTCTTCTGTATTTTATTTTATTGCCTTTAATCGGACTTCATTTCTCTTCTTCAGTTCTGCATTGCATTCGTCGTTAAACCATGACATTTTTTTGGTTATCTTGCTATCTATGGTACTGGCTGCCTTGTTCATAGCGTTCTTTATTTTATTCCATCTCTCATTGACACCGTCTACTTGGTTTTTACTGTCTAGCTCTTTGTTACTTGTTCCTCGTATCTCTTCTGTTGGTTCACTGTATTTAATCTGACTGGTTGGTTTGCCTTCTTCATCTCTACATATCACATTTGATATATTCATCTGAAAATCTGTGAATCTATCTTTTTAACACTTCGTAATAACAGTTTTCTTTTCTTGGAAGTACCTATCCGGATGTGAAAAGAATGTGAGACATATCACTTAATAGAAAATTTCAAAATTTGTCAAGTTTTTTGAATGGAATGTTTCATATCACAGTGCACAGTCAGGTGGATCCTCCCACCAGAAGAAGAATGATACAACACGTTTTGATGACTGACTGTTCAATTATAAGCGGATCAATGTACAACAACGCTCAACTTTGACAGCCGCCAGTCTACCATTTTGACTGTCAGTATGTGTCTTTCATTTCACTCGAAAAAAGTGTCCAAAATATATCAATTTCGCCGTTTAGCTAGTTTTACCCATTCAAACAATAAAGTGCAGGGACCTTTCGGAAAAGCACTGTTTAGAACACAAACAAAAAAGAGAATTCTTCGGAAATCGACATTACTGATGCTTTTATTTTGCAGGAACCCAAATATGCCTCAAGAAAGACCACGTCTCTCTTTAAGAACTTTGACTTCAGTTAAACCATTTCCAGAAATGAAAAAGCATTCTATAAGTAGGGTGGCGAGCAGCAGCTAAGAGAATTCAAAACTAAATCACTATGTTGCTGCAAATTTAAAAAAATTAGAGCATTCAGGGCTTCTTTATATGAATGATATGATGGTTTTTACAGTACTGAGGCTACACTGTTCTACTACATTCATATATTGAACAACTGGAGTCGCCAGTTTCATATATTTCCAGCAACATACTAATTTTGTTTTGAATACACTCAGTTGGTGCTTATCACCCTGTATCTGTTTATGATACTGGTGGGTTCTTTCGAAAAAATATGATCTCAAGAGCCACAGTATGGTACGTGGTTTTGCATTATTAAGAGTAAATAGTAGTTTCACAATAAATGTAGCTCATGTTGTATGTTCATCAAATTAACAATATCATTATTACGTGCCATATCAACCTGTTATTCATGTCATGTTTTCTTCTGATGGCGATCATCAATTTTCAAACTAATTGTGTTTTTAAATTGTTTTTACCGATTTAATCAGCTACCTCGTGAAATATGAGAAAAATATGATGAACAATTAAAGCGCTGAAAACATTTATCATGAGAATCACATTGACGTCTTTAATGGTCTTTCATCTCAGTTCGCTATTTTGCAATAACAATAATGACATAATGATATGGTAATGTTTTTATCATTAGTTTCATTCAATAATTCCTTATTTGGTTGCGCTGGAACCATAGAGGAGATTTCAGCTCTCTGAGAATGTTCCATTGGCAAAATACTGCTATACTACCAACTATTTATGGGAGAGAGGCCTCAGAACATACGTTACTAGGTCGGCCTTCTTGTGTAATTTTGACGTGTATGGTTGGGGCAGTATGCTAAAACTACCTGCATCACTTTTATACCTTCATCTCCCCCACACATACAGGGTGGCGCATCGAAAACGAAACAGACGCATTTACTGGCAGCTCAGTTTTTTTTAAACGTTCAGACCCGTCGATTTTGTTTTCGAGGGGGACACAAGTTTGTCAAAAAATCACGTTAGCACGTGCAGCCCCCTAAGCGGGGGTGACACCACCCCCAAAATCTTAAATGGAAAGGGGGTCGAGTGACACCTTATTTTAAAGGTCTTTCAATTCCCTTTATAATGATGTGAAATTAATGTACTTCAGTTCAGCAGTTTTAAAGATTTATTGATTTAAAGCTTAAATAAAACTAATACATCATCATTAGTGCTGATCAATACATTTGGCAGCAAAGTAATTTAAAAATGAAGAATGAACTGACCCGTTAGGCAAGTAAATGTTGAAAATGGCCACCATGACTCTCCATGCAATAATAAAGATTTAGCTCAAAACGTTGCCGCATGTTTTGCAATATTTGAGGAGTAATTTGAAGGCACTGATTCACAATTCTTTGTCGCAGGTCTTCTAATGATGTTGGCTAAGTAGCATAGATTTTGCTTTTTAAATGACCCCACATGCAGAAATCCAAAGGTGATAAATCCGGCGATCTTGGGGCCATTCAACGGCACCTTTTTTACCAATCCATCGATCTGGAAACGTCTGATCTAAATATTGTCGAACACGCAATGCGTAATGTGGTGGATCACCATCCTGTTGGAACATCAACCTATTCGCAATGTACCGCCGATCATTCTGATTTTCAATTATGGCTGTTAATGCAGGATCTATGGCGTCTTCCAGTAATTCCAAATACATTTCACCGGTCAATTTTCCAGTTAAGAAAAAAGAACCAACTAAATGATCGCCAAAAATACCAGCCCAAAAATTTAATTTTTGTGGCTGCTGTGTATGAACCTCATGATAAATTCTGGGATTAGAATCGGACCAATATCGGCAGTTATGACGATTTACTACGCCATTTAAGAAAAAGGAACAATCGTCGGAAAAGCAAGTGTTGAATAGCAAATGTTCGTCGTTTATAATTCGTTCACTCATATCTTCACAAAATTGTAATCGCCGGTCAAAATCGTCTTCATTAAGTTCTTGAACCAGGTGAATTTTATACCGATGAAAACTATGGGCCTTTAGAATCCGTTGGACAGTACGTCGACTAACACCACACAGAGTCTCCAATTTGCGGGTACTTAACGTAGGATCTACATAAACTTGCCCTAAAACCCCCACTTCTAATGCTTCGTTCCTTATGGGATTTTCAATGTTGCGTTTTCTATTGGCGACTGAGCCAGTTTCCCGAAATTTAGCTACAAGTTCTAGAACATATTTTCGATGCACGTTATAATATTTCTGCTGTTCTATTAGCGGACTGATTATTTTCGAAAAATATTTCGATAATTTCAACTCTTTCTGCTGTGGAATATACCATGGTTAATTTATGTAATAAAGCGTTACAGGTTATTTTAGCAACAAAGTTTGGTCAAATTAATCGCAAACTATGTACTAAATTCCTATTTAAAATAAGTACGAGATATTTCCTTATCTTTCTTGAAGAAATATCTTTTTTGCTTAAAAAAAACCCTCCAATTTGCAACAACAAAATGATAAACAAACCATGGGCGTAGTGAAGAAAAGCATTTACTTATTAAGTAAATTCTTTTAGTCAAATTTCTTCTGAAAGTAGTACTAACTAATCTGATGTACCTATTAAAGTCTACTTTAAGCTTTAAATCAATAAATTTTCAAAACTGCTGAACCGAAGTTCATGTATTTTACATCATTATAAAGGAAATTGAAAGACCTTTAAAATGAGGTATCACTCGACCTCCCTTTCCATTCAAGATTTTAGGGTTGGTGTCATCCCCGCCCAGGGGGCTGCACGTGTTAACGTGATTTTTTGCCATACTTGTGTCCCCCTCGGAAACAAAATCGACGGGTCTGAGCGTTTGTCCAAAAAAAACTGAGCTGGCAGTAAATGCGTCTGTTTCGTTTTCGATGCGCCACCCTGTACATACGCAATCTGTCTCTCTACGCGAACGTTTGTTTGTTGACATATGTTCTTTAATTTTGTCTCGTCACCTCGAAACCGTTCTTACCGACGTATGAGTGTATAGGATTTGAATTTAAAAAAAAACACAAAAAATTTGAAAAAACGATTAAATCTTTATTTGAGTGGATGTAACGGTCGATATAATTTAATGTTTAAAGATTATTTCATGTAAATGTTGGCCGCGGCTCCGCTTTAGATGGCCCATGCGCAAGGTCCAATTTTGGCACACTCTCTCCAACATATCGGCCGGTATCTCACGAATAAATGCTTCAATATTGGCTTCCAGTGCGTCAATCGTTGCTGGTTTATCCCTGTAGACATTAGCCTTAACATGGCCCCACAAGAAATAGTCCAACGGCGTTAAATCACACGATCTGGGCGGCCAATTGACGGGCCCCAAACGTGAGATAAACTGTTCACCGAACTCGCCTCTCAATAGGGCCATTGTTTCGTGTTACGTTCCGGCCATTGTCGTCTTTGAAGAAGTACGGCCCGATGATGCCACCGGCCCATAATCCACACCAAACAGTGATTTTTTCGGGATGCATTGGTACCTCTTGCAATGCTTCTGGCTGGTCTTCACTCCAGATGCGGCAATTTTGCTTGTTAACGTACCCATTCAACCAGAAATGAGCTTCGTCGCTGAACACAATTTTTCGATAAAAATGTGGATCTTCCTCCAACTTTGCCAGCGCCCATTCACCAAATCGGAAACGTTGTGGGAGGTCGTGTGGCTTCAATTCTTGTACCAGCTGTATCTTATAAGGTTTTACACCCAAATCCTGTCGCAAAATTTTCCACATAGTGGAGTAACAGATGCCCAATTGCTGCGAACGGCGGCGAATCGACATTTCACGGTCATCACTAACACTGGCGGATACAGTCGCAATATTTTCTTCAGTCCTCACTCTACGTCTGCGT
Source organism: Acanthoscelides obtectus (assembly GCA_963669975.1). Lineage (NCBI taxonomy): Eukaryota > Metazoa > Arthropoda > Insecta > Coleoptera > Chrysomelidae > Acanthoscelides > Acanthoscelides obtectus. The sequence continues at coordinate 96,081,866 of CAVLJG010000005.1, forward strand.
GTTGGTGGTTTAATGTCCAATAATGTAAACTGGGTTCGAAATTTAGTCACAAGCTTCCGAATAGCTCCCTCAGTAGGCCGACCAAATTGCCCATAAATTGGAAGCAGTGCTCGATGCACTCTCTTAACCGAGCATGAATTTTGATAGTAACATTCAATAATTTGCAAGCGTTGTTCGTTCGTAAGTCGATTCATGGTTAAATTATAGACCAAACTGAACAACTTTGATAATGACACAAAACACGATTCACGCGTCATCTGTCAAAAACAGTGTTGCCAAAAAGATACTAGCAAAAAAATCACCCATTATTTACTAATTGTATCATATGTTGGAAAGCTAAGCGATAATTGGGTCGAGAACAGGTAAATATGTTTCACGGGTATTGAATTTCTCTGCATCTCCATCCGACTTTCTTCTATGCAATGGTACATGCTATGCGTTTAGCCGCGCAACGTTTGACCCGCTAACCAATATTTGGCAGACAAAGGTGAACGTTAGAGATTTTGACGAACAGATTGCCATCCGGAAAGAAATTGAGCTTTGACACAGCATATTATTAATACCGTAACCGTATTCAATTTCTGTTCGAAAGTATGATGCTAGTAAGGCATCTGGTTGACCCTTGCATTTTTTAATAGAGAATGGAGCTCTGGCATTGTGTTAGTAAAGGCCTACATATCAAAATAAGATAATTCAAAGTGCTACCTATTACCAGAATCGACCACTACGAGAGTGAAAATAGCAAGCTGTCTGTTGGAACTGTATATCAGTTCGCAATTTACAGCCGCGTCTCCACTGATACAGTCTACTCGCCATTGAACAAATTTGTAATATAGCTCCAGTTCGTCCGACGACAGACGAAAGACCATGGATAGCTGTTGCGTGATATTTGGCAACTCATTAGTAACCTAGTCCATGTTGATGAGTTGACACATAGAACGAGACAGATGTCCATCTTTGGCCGGCTGTGGTCGGACAGAAAAAAGATATTTGACTAGTCTGTTCAATGGTAAGTAGACTAGACCGTATCTACCATAGCACCAGAATCGGCGACATCAAGTGACCACGGTGCTGACCTGGCTGTCAAATGCGAACTGGAAACAGCTTGCTACGCCTCTATGATGGGTACAAAACCATGCTAAATATGCGAATTTTAAGGGCCAACCGAATTCTCAGGGGAGATGCCGCTGCCCCACCTATGCAGGTGTACCATTCAGTCCCCTAAATTACTTTTGACTTAATTTTACTACGAACATTGTTAGATTGATATTATGTTTCAAGTGGCACTGTAATCTTGAATCACAAAAATATTGATATTAATTAAAAAATTATAACGAGGTCTCGAAGCTTAGTTAAGAAATTAACGTATTTGTGCTTACTTCAATTAACCAAAGTCGTTGATACAACTTCTAAGTGCCATAATAGCATACATTCATAGATAACTGCGATTTAATATAGCCTAACAAGAGTAAAAAGTAATTGACTTTAATTACGAGCACTTTTTATATCATTCAACTGAACCTCTAATCTCCAAACTTTTACATATAGGAGCAATAACTTCAAATGTCAGACATAATGGCCAAAATAACCTTGTGATATTTCTTCACCTGACTTGATACAGGTGAGATGTTGTGTCACTAGTGCGATAAATAATTGTCAAAAGCTTTTTATTTGATAATTACGTGTTTACGTACAAGTATTATGTGCGAATAGTTTTTCATGATGATATAAACAATGACCGCGGCTATATATATATATATATATCACTGAAGGTAAATATCACCCGATAATGTTAACAAAAAATATGTTTTATGAGAAAATATTGTTTCCAGTGCCATTTCACTTATCATAAGTATAATTGCCTGAGAGCACCACGGAACTGCATGAACACATCTATTATGTATTGGGACATGTCTTCATTAGGATATTATGAACATAATGTTGATCCTCAATGTTTCTTATCCTAACTTTGTACAGAGTAACGGTTTTTTTGGTTGTTCTATGTCTGAGTGTTATTTTTATTCCCCCCTATAAATTGACCCCATCTAACTTTCTGTATGACCGTTTAGAAAAAAAATGTTTAATACAAAACTGTATGGTCTAGTATAAAGTTTTTCAAGTAATATCTTTTTGTATAAATGGGGTGTCTCAGAAAAGCACTTATTATCATTAGATTAGCAAGACACTTAAATTTTGTGCGTTTGCATCTAACCACCTATACACTCTAGCATAGGGTCGGATACATATATGACTAATTCACACATAAGATTTAAGTTTTTGGTTCAGGTAATGGAAATAAGCAAGAACCATTTATCATTTACAATCAGAAAAAGCGACTATCACTTTTACTAAAAATATACAGTGTTCCATTTAAAGATATGCAACCTTATTTGATAGCACTTTTCTGAAAAAAGACATCGCCTTAAAAACTTTATATTGGACTCGAGATACCCAAAAATAACCGGAATAGCTTTGCAGTGGGCGGAGCTTGTGTAGTACAAATTTCTGCCCCTAGAGGCGTACAGCTCAACTCATTATCAGTTCAGTGCCACCTGAGTTGTCGATCTGGCTTGCTTCGTTCCTCTGTAGTCATTATTTTTGCTAGAGCTGTTTCGTGCTTGTTTCGTTTTTTACGATAGCAAGCTTCAGTGAGCAACGTGCAGATGTTAAATTTTGCTTTCTAATTGGAAAAAATGCCGCTAAAACTGTTTTAATGTTGAAAAACTCAGGTGTACGTGTGGTTTGCTCGATTTAAATATGGCGTCATGTTGATTTATGACAAACCTCGTTCTGGACGTCCATAAACTGCCCGAATCGACGATGTTGAAAAAATTCAAAAGCTTGTGCTATTTGGAGGTTTTAAGACGATTGCGAAACAGTGATCGGCAAAAAAGACCCGATTTGTGTCAGTCAGGAGACAGGTTCTTCCACCACGATAATGCACCTGCACATACAGCCATCTCTGTTCGGCAATTTCTGGCTAAAAATGGCATGCTTCCGCTGCCCCAGGCACCTTATTCGCATGACCTGGCTCCATGCGACTTTTTCTTATTTCCTCGAATGAAAAGGGCTTTGATGACATTGAAGAGGTCCAGAAAAAACGAGGGAGAAGCTATCAGACATGTCTAAGGGAGACTTCAAAAAATGTTTCGAGCAGTGGAAGTACAGGTGGGACAAGTGTATTAGTTGAAAATAAATAGGTTTTAAAAAATAATTCCGGTTTTTTTTTTGGGTACCCCCTTGTATAGCTTTTTTTAAAAGCTCAAGCTGAAGAGGTTAATATATAGCGAGACATATATAGCATTTAAAATACATTTTGTAATATTCAGTATTCTGAAATATCTAGTGAAGCTTCATTTTGGGAAAAATCGGCAAGGAAAGTGAAAATAAGTTCGAACTATGAAAAAAACTAGCAGCTATTGCGGATTAGTATCACCAGCATTTTTTCTGCTTGACCCTAAACTGAAAACCTCTCCGGTGCTTTATTTGAGATATTTCCTGGAAATGGTTATGACGATGAAATAAAGAGATTATTTGAAGCCTGCTTCATCTAGTTCTTTGAATAAAAGGTTGTGGTGACATGATGTTTTCCAGTTGCACTATTATTACATTTCATAGTAAATCCTTCGACTATTTGAATGGTGGTAATGTGTGTTAATTCCCAGCACATCACTGAAATAATTATAAAAACCTTGAGGACACTAGCATGCACCATACAAACTACAACTTGCACAACAACGCGGCCTCCTGTGATATTTGACTATTACAGTTGCCGTCAAGTAGATTGCACTTTTTATCCAACTCTGTAATTAGTTCAGCAAAGATAGTATAACAAAAAAATTAAATGGATCAAGTTAGTCAAACAGGCTCGTACAATTCATTTGCATATACAGCATATTTTTCTGTATAATTCTGGGGACTTGTTTTCCTGAGAAAATGTGCTACCCCTCGCTCTTCAAAAAAATTTGGAGCCAGGCACGATTTCAAACAAAGTTATCTCTTACCAATGGATGGCCCTCCCCCTTCCCCCGAGAAAAATTCCTGCGTGCTCACATTATGTATACATCTGGCATGGAAGACGATCGACGGTCCTTATCCATTCTAGCAGCGGAGGCCGACTGCTACATACATACATCGGCAGGACCACAAAAGCACCTATGACCGACACGCGAGGGTCGGAAATATTTCTCCATCATTCAAGAATTAAGGATAAATGTACGGGGAAATCAGTGATGAATAAAATATGTCTAATAGGTGCATAGAATAACCGCGGCTAGAAATGTATAAGTATACCAATGCAAAAAAATTGAGGCATATCCTCCGCAGCCCGTCACCCCAAATTTTGTTTACCCCTAAACATTCTTCAAAAATAACCAGGAACGAAGTTTGAGCGATTTTTATTTTTTGCATCTAGCTCCGCCGACACTGGACCGATTTTCAAAAACTATGAAGCTTTTTTGTCCTTGGCATAGTAGAGAAAATTTTATTAAAATCCGACCGGAACTTTCCAAATTGTAACGGAGTCAAGGATTAGCGTATAGACAGGCAAACAATATAGTAGTTCATTTTAGATTTTTTTGCGATTGCAATACTTCCTCGCCCAGTGGCGTCGGAAGCAAAATGAAGTACGCCAAATTCGTACTTCCCGTCCATTAACATTTCTGATTCTCCAGTAGATTGACGGTACTTTTGATTAATGTGAACACAACAAAATAATTAAAACAACTTTTCATGGTATAGGTTTCTAATTTTCTCAATCCACGCTCTAAAGTACTCAAGAATATGTCGATGCATTTTTGCCAAAGTAACGTAAGTGAAATTTTTGGTGATAATCATGTTTTTCCATTAACGTAAGACTTTTATTATTGAGAAGGTACTGCCAAAGTGTAGGAAGCCTAGGTTTTACTTTAAACCTTCGTTTTTAACTTTTTTTGAAAACGTATGTCCAGAATTTTTTAAATCATATCCGTAAAAGGAACGTAACTTTAACACTATTTCTATCATAGTAATCTAAGCTAACGTTTTTTACCGCCATAATAACGTAAGTCCCAGTCGGTTTCTGCGACTTACGTCAGATTTTCGCAGTCAGTGTTTGGCTTACGACAGTGTTAGGTTCGTGCTACCATCGACTAATTATTGATTTTAGGTAAGTAAACAATAACGATATTTTTTTATAGTTAGAATTCAAAAATATTACAATCTTAACTAATATTATGTAGGAACATACCTATAAAATTCCATTTCATATTTAATTTCGTTCATTTATTACAAATGATTGTGTGATAACCTCAAAGTCTGTGAGAAATTTGCAGGAATGAATCGGTTGAAGTTAAAAAAACGTTTTTTTGTAGTTAGAATTTAAAAATATTACAACCTTAACTAATATTATGAACCTAAATATAAAACTCCCATTTCATATTTAATTTCGTTTATTTATTAGAAGTTATTCTGTCATAACCTCGAAGCCTGTTAGAAATTTACAGGAATGAATCGGTTGAAGTTAGAGAAAAACTGTTGTATTTGTTTCTATTCTAATTTTTATAGAAGCTATGAAACATTGTAAACATAAATGCTCGGTTACTTTCAGATTATGTCTATGGTCAGTTCACGAACAAAAAGGATTTTGGCGGCTCTTAGCCAAAATGATGAATCAAATAATGTTTATTCTGAGGAAGAAATCGGGTCTATGCCAATATCCATTATTTCAAGTGACAATATTTTTGATCTAGATAATTCCGAAAATATTTTAAAAACTACTTTAGTAAATGAAGATGTAATCGAAATAGATCAATCAATTTTATTGTCTTCTAACAATTCGAGTCCTTATGAAAATGATGGTAACCATACTATGCAAGAAGAAATAAATGCACCAATAAGTACTGATAGCTCAAATGGGACAGTGGGTGCTCAATTTGAACAGGAATGCGATGTACAAGAGTATTTTCAGCCGCTAGTTAATTATGATAACAATAACGATTTAGAGTTGAACCCTGAAACAAAAACCTGTAAGAAAAGATAAAGAATTCAAAGAAAACAGTACGTCGAAAGAGACATACGACAAACATTTAAAAGAAAAGGAACAAAGTAAATAACTATTTTTAAAAGATCAAAAGAATGTCAGAGAAGTCTCAGATACAGTTTGTTCCAGTTTTGATTTACGGAAAGTCTTGAATACTCCCCATGGGGATAACATGTTATTATACTACTCTAGAAAATATTCATTGTTGGAAGATAGAGATATTAAACATGTTATTTTGTACTGCGATAGCTGCGCTGGGCAAAATAAGAATAGAGCAATGTTGGTCATGATTCACTCATTTTTGCAAAAATCTAGAAATATTGAAACCATCAAAATTGTATTTCTTTTACCGGGGCATACCTACATGCCTGTTGATTCGATACACGCAGTAATCGAAAGGTTTATCAAACATAGAGTTACATGGGCCCCTTCAGAGTGGACCACTATTATAGGAAATTGCAGAGTTAACCCGTGGACATATACAGTAATAAAGTTCGAGCACTCTGAGTTCCAAAATTGGAAGAAGCTAGGGGATGATCAGCTGGTCCTTACAAAAACCGGACTAAAAATGAATAGTGTAAGACAAGCTTTTTTCCAAAAAGGATCATCGGAAGTCACGGTCAAATATAACTATTGCAGCTGTCCTGAGTACGATTTGTGCTTTAAGTTAAACAACGATAAGGGTGGCAAGTTGTTCCATTTTACACATTACAGAGAACCTTTTACACTGAGTAAGCTTTTGCTTTTATACAGGGTGTCACTAAATTAGTATTCAAAACTTCAACCACAAACAGAACTTATGTATATAAAAAATTTCTCATAAACATGGGTCCGGAAATGTTTAATTTCCGAGATACATTGTGTAGAAATGACGTCAAATAATCAATTTTTTTCTTTTAATTCAGATAAGTATTTTCGATGTTTTTTTCTGTCAATATTTTTAATGCCATTAGCAATCAACAATCAGCATATCCTACTATTTTTTAGACAAAAACTTGTAGTCAAGACAAATCATATTTTTCGTTCCTCAGTCCTAATATGGTTTTTGTTTTTTTTAAACAAAGAAACAGTTGATTTTTCCAAAAGTTTGAAACAGTACTTTTTTCTTAATAAGGTGAGCAATAATAATGAATTATTAAAATTATAAAAAATGCATTGGCGAAAGAATTAGGCTATTTTTCTTTTTAACGTATTAAGTATCTACGCCACTGATTAGATAATTAAGATTTTTTTCTTCTCATAATGGGTACCACCGAAATAAGAGAAACGACAAAGTTTAAACATTTTCGAAAACATTTTGTCTGAATTATAAGAAATCAACTGTTTTTTCAACGTATTTTCAACACAATGTATCTCGGAAATGAAACATTTCCGGACCCATGTTTATCGCAAATTTTTCATCTACATATTTTTTAATGTTCTGTTTGTGGTTGAAGTTTTGAATACTAATTTAGTGACACCCTGTATAGGGAATTCCCGTGTTATTAAGACTTTATTAAATACAGAAAACTGTTAATGAACTACAAATATAAAAAATGAATACATATTTGCAAGTTATCCTGAAGTATTTCTTTGTTTAAGGTAGAAAGCGGCAAGAAAAGGCAGTTTCTGAACCTGAAAAAATTTATAAACAATTGCTTCCAATATCCGAAATGAAGAAAAGGGATTTGGAAAAACTTTGCAAAAACAATGTCATACCTGCCAGGTTTCACGATGAATTCTTTAAATAAAAATGTAAGTCTTCTCTTCCAGATGAGTTAGCAGAAACTGATGCAGAGGATGACAATGAAGATGAAAGCTCCAAAACTTAAAAAAATATATATTTTTTACTAGTAAGAATTTCATATTTTATTTTGTAACGTTTTTTTGTGTTTTTTTTAATAATAAACGATAGTTTTTGATTCTTTCCAAAATACTTTAAGTGCTACTATTTGCCGCCAAACTGACGTACCTGTGTACTTACGTTACATTTTTGATCAAGACTTCGAGATTTCTGAACCCGTAAAGTAACGTAACTATCAATTAACCACTAAAACTATAGAAAAACTTCAAGAATCATTTTTCGTAATTAAATATAGACCTCAGAGGAACACCCTGGTAAATTTTGCACAATTTAAAAAAGTTTAACCAGGTTAAATTAAAAACACGTTTTTTCTCCGAAATCGTTTTTGGTGACTTACGTTACTTTGGCAAATATACTAAGTGACATATAAATCCGAACACGCAGTTTAAATGGTTTTATTTTAATAAAAGTTGGTGAATGTATTTATCTTACTGTAAATAACAAGTGAAAAAATTTTCAGCCTTATCAGTTTGGACATTCCGGTTTTTATACTGCTTTTTTTAAATTCACTAACGCTCTAAAAATGAATATTTCAGCCGCAGTAAAGAATCAACGTTGGCGGATTTTGGTTATTGACATCCTTTACGATCGGTTACGATGCGTAGAGTACGATTTCGTCAACTTAGTGAGTTTGATAGGGGCCGTATAGTGGGACTTCGGGAAGCTGGACTTTCTTTTCGGGCAATTGCAGATAGAGTGCAAAGAAGTGTAGACACTGTGGTTAGGTGTTGTCAGGCATGGCTTCGAGAAGGCCGTACGCAAAGAGCAAGGGGCACTGGACGCCGCCGTAGAACAACAGACCGTGAAGATCGCCGCCTAAGATTATTGGCCTTAAGGGACCGTTTCTCCACTACCAGGTCCATTGCAAATGAATGGTTTGCAGAACACGGAAGACCTATTGGCATGCGAAGTGTTTACTAACGAATGAGAAGTTTTGGCTTGTTTTCATACCGGCCACACTGGGTCCTCCCTTTAACTCGAGAACACCGACGTAATCGCCTTGAGTGGTGCAGACAACGGTCACTCTGGGATCAGGAAAGGAACAGTATTGTCTTTAGTGACAAGTCTCGATTTTGTTTAGGCATGCACGATGGTCGTGCCAGGGTTAGAAGGCGACGTGGTGAAAGGAGGAATCCACAGTTTTTTGTTGAAAGAGTTATGGTTTGGGGTGCTATAGCTTATGGTTCCAGGTCACCTTTAATCTTCATCAGAGGTAACATGACCGCGCAGCGTTATATCCACGAAGTTCTAGAACCCCATCTTTTACCCTATCTTGACACCCTGGCAGATCCAACTTTCCAACAAGATAATGCCCGACCACATGTTGCAAGAGTCACAATAGACTTCTTTCAACATAATGATGTCACATTGTTACCATGGCCACCAAGATCTCCCGACTTATCCCCAATTGAGCACGTGTGGGATATGATGGGTAGGAGATTGCTCAATTTGCAACGTCCTCCTCAGACTCTAGAAGCACTTCGAGAGGAGTTGGTGGTTGCCTGGAATGAGATACCACAGGACGACATTGACCACCTGATCAGAAGCATGCCTAGGCACGTTGGAGAATGCGTAGCACATCAGGGTGCATCCACACATTATTAAAGGTCAAAGGGCTTTAAAGCAGTGCAATCATTTTGAAATTTTTATCATTTACTTATTATGCTTCATTAAGTACTTAAGTATACAAAATTTTATTAAAATAAAACCATTTAAACTGGCTGTTCGGATTTATATGTCACTTAGTATACGTATCGATGTACTCGTATAATGACTTCAAAATTCAACAATCTTTGCAGTCACGAGAGTTTGGCGAAGTGAGCATAAAAATTTAAAGCTACGATTCATATGACTTTGTAAAACTACCAAAGCAACAAAGAGCTATTCATCTCATAAAAGTTAGATAACGATATTTTTGATTCCTGATTTTTTGATAACATATTATGATAATGAATAATGTGAACGGTAAAGTATGGGGTTTCCTTGAAGCTACTCGTATTTAGTTGATCAGAGAAGCATTAAAAGCGCAGTTTTAATTTCTGTCTATTTATTATTAGCTACTTCGCTTAAGAGGTAATAAATCTGGTACAAGGCTCACACATCGAGGAAAGTGCTTCACTTGTTTTAGGTACTTTTTTGTTTTTATTTCGAGACGTTCTTCCAGAGAGTGTCGGGGGACACTCTCAAGTGAACATATCAGTATGCAAATCACCTAATGTTAAGTAACCTTGACAAATACAACACTGTGAATTTCAATTAGTAAACAGAAAAATATGGTACCATGGTAAAGTATCGGTCAAAATCCATGAAATATCGCGAATGATTTGACATATCTGGTAATCAAGGGATTTGTACTCGACGAGCAGTTCTGGCTAAAACTGAAAGACGGTTTGCTTTAACAACGGAAAAATGTCGCCCTCCATTATAGAAAGGACAATTCGTCAGCCCTAATACCAAGTATCCACCGTGGCTATCAGTAGTAGCGTACGATGCATAAGTAAACAAGGGCGGAACTGAATCTGACAGTTTTTCGTCTCTGTGACCATGTCCAACCATATGCGATGTCGTTTCGTGATTATTAACAATCATTATTTCGGTAGCGGTTTAGCCATCTTAGAACTCCGAGAAAAAGCTTTACATCCACAGGTAGATGCGAAGGTAAAGCACCGCAATGAGTTGAGAAGGGCTTGTTGATTACAGTTTAGAAGTAATTAAGAATTTGGAAAAATCTCTCTTAGTCGACATTCTCGACATCTCAGGAATACTAGAAACTGAATGGTATGCCATTACTTATAACCTCTTTGAATAAGGTATTATGTAGTTTTCGGAATGTACATGAGAGCATTCTACCTAGCTAAATACTGACCCTCTACAGTTTGAACGAAACCCTAAAGAGACAGTGGCTGGTTTGGTCGAGTCAATTCGCTATGTTGTCTTCAGGGGCAAAAAGTCTACAAAATCGAGTTGTAATGACATGAATGTTTGTAATAGGGTCAGTAAAATAAGATTACAATTGTACTTATAAAAACTTTTAAGGTGTAGCTTCAACCTATAAGCAACAAGTTAACCGAGACGTTTACAGACTTTTAGCCAATACTGTATGAACGTATCTGATCAAAGAAGAACGATATCAAATTCTTGTATACCGGTTGGACTGGTCTGGAAAATGGCATGTCTAAAATATTCCTGAAGGTCAACACTCATTCAACCGTTTTATATACTTTATATTTTTCAGTTTTATTAATAAAATTAGCAGTTTGTTTGGGACATTGTTTTTCATATTCAATTTACCTTAAGAAAAGCGTGTGACGTCATAGAGTAGAAAATTTACAGATTTAAAAGAAGACAGGTTTAGCTTGGATTTTCCTTTATAAATAATAATTCTAGCCTGGAGAAATATCGTTTATGTGAAGGTAGAAATGTTTGTCAATAAATATGGTTTTTATGGGACCATAAAGGTACATTTATTCTATAAAATCGATACGAAAAATACCAAATGGGGAGATCGTCGGCTAGAGGACGTCACGTTACTTGTACCCTTCTTGATACCAGAACTTGAACTTTCCAAATTATTTCAGATGGAGACATCTATAGTTTACAATTCAAATGACTAATGTGGGAAATCCGAGAATTCATAGCAATGCGGCGCTGAAATCTATCAACATATTACGCACAATCAGAATGTTCTGAAACAGTTCATTGTAGAACCCGTATGAAATTACCCTGGCGTATTTTAGAGAGTTCATAGTACCGTGGGAACATTGGAATTTTGGTATGTTGTCAAGCTTAACATCTCACCTTACCAATAAAAAATATAATTTCCGAAATCCCTTGAACATTGTCACATGTCTAGGAAACACCACATTTTTAAATTTTGCCACGCAGACATACAGCTTCCAGTTGCACATGGGCAGTATTGAGATCAGCTCTCTCTTAAACAGCCAAGCAAGTGCCTTACTACGAACCCCTTCCCACTTCAGTTGGCCCACTTCAAGATTTTGTACCAAAATATGCCTTTATAAACTAAACATGACTAAACTATTTACTTCTAAAACAATTTATTTTCTCAAAAATATTTTAGATACACTCTAGTCGTAAAAAATACATATTTGAAATCACTTAGACCTATAACTAATAGCACATCTGAACAAATAAACAATGTGCGTATAAATGCGCGAAGTTAACAAAGCAACAATTGAAAGATTACCATTGGGTAACATCACCTTTATTTTTTATTACGGCTGAAATTCGTGGGGCATAGTGTTAACCAGGTTTTGGCAAAAATTTGGTGTAAAAAAATCTCATATTTCTTGAAGCCTTTGTCTCAGTTCGGTGATTGTACGAGCAGGATGTTGTTTGTATCCACATTTCCATCAATAACATGAAGTTTTCCTACTCCTTTGGATGACATACTGCCCCACACCATAATGGATGCTGGAAATTTCACTTTTCTCTCCAGACAGTTAACATGGAATGCTTCATTTTTTTTCGAATAACTCTACTGCGACTGTCACCAACATAAACTTCGAATCGGGCCTCATCACTCCATTGTATTGCACACGTCACTTTTTTTTATAAGAAAACTTACCTTGCAAGTGCTAAATCCCAGTTTGTGGGCCTCTCTATGAGTTGTGGACCTCGAAATTCTCCTTCCAACAGCGTCAATCCACAGAGCACTTAATTGTAAACAATTGGCACGCCAGTTTTTCACGATTATTCTTTTTAATGCTCTTCGGTCGGCATTGGTGATATTACTTTTTTTCACATATCGTGGCTTAATATTAACTGAACCAGTTACGTTATATCTTCTAACAATATTTCTCACACTGAACCGCGATAAGTTTAACAAAGTTGCAATTTCTGTGTTTGATTTCCCAGAATTAAAAAATTTAATTATCAGTAACCGAATTTTCTCACTAATAACCTTTCCTCTACCCATTTTGAAAACCTTAACTACCCAAAACTATTTTAAACGTATTCTGACAGCTGTGATTAATAAAAACAAATGTCATGGCTTTTATTTTTCACAGCCACCTATGCGTTATAGACTTATTTTGCATTGAAATGAAAATAGGTTGATATGCTGTAATTGCAACATGTATAATTTTTATGCTGCAAATTTGATTAGGGAGTGATAAAGTTGGTGTTTTCTACTATACAGGGTGACTTCGAAGTTGAGTCATTTATTTTAACAGTGAGTAGATCTGATCAAAAGAAATGTTTTTTTCCTTTACCATTTTTCTGGTACAATTAAAGTAACAAAGTTATAGCCCTTTGGGCTAATATCATGTACTCGTGTTTGGCAACAACGGATATAATCCACCTTATCGGTTCATCGCATGGGAAACAAAAAAGCGAAAGAATTTGGAAAGATGTTTTTATTTCATTCAGTTCAGTTATACATACTGTCAGTGTCAGTCGCGTGTGAATAGTGTCTGTTGCGTGGCTCAAACGAAATAAAAAATGGCACATGTTTATGCGGATCGGTTTCCCAATCGAGTGCAACCAACCCCTCGTGCCTTTGTTAATGTAATACAACGGGCTCGTGAATCAGGTGACTTAAGACCTCACAGGGCACCTCACGATCAAATACAGGTCCGCACTGAAGTACTTGTTGGGAGGATACTTTATAAAACAAGGTAAAAATTTTTTTTTATTTTTTTTTTATTTTTACACACATATTTTGGTTTATCTTCCTTCTACAATCATTATCTGAAAATTAATGACTCAACTTCAAAGTCAAAATATTCATTGTTAATATTTTTAACCTATAACACCATGCTAGATTTTTATTATTTGTGTTTGATAAGAAAAAAACTAAGATTTCAATAGTTGGGCCAACTGAAGTGGGAAGGGGCTCGTATATCTGTCACTGTATGGCCGCCAGAAATATTTATACTTGCGCATAAGATAGAGTCAGTGTCTCTATAGTCTACTCTTGTTTTGTCAAAGTTTTCAACACGGTCTTATTCACTATCGAACATCATAAAATTTTGACGTCGCATTATGTCTTTCATTCATGTTTTATTTTGACTTGTAAAACCTGCACACCTCGTCTGCCTACCAATACCTTCTAACGTTGTACTTTTCAAAATTAAAACAATTGGGTAGTGAAAACTAAGTTTAACATTCACTTGAAATTTGCCAATATGAGCTGAGTAATTAGTCGAAGTCTGCGCTGCATCGACATGGTATTTTAATGTTGTTGCAAAAAGGGGAAAGTATACGGCCGCTAGCATTTCAACTACACATTAAAGCTGGTATCACTGTTTATTTATCTATCTTTATAAATATTAATTTTCATTTATTTTCGTTTTATTGGCGTGCAGATGCATTGCCGATTGTTTCACTTGAACGGATTTGTACAACATACATTATTCATAAATGACAGGTTGACAAAGAAATATTGGCTATTATGCATATGACATAACACCTGTTGACATTATTCGGTTTGAGTGCGAGTGCACAAATGATTCTTGTAGCACACAATTATAAGCAATGTATTATTATAAAGTCAGAGATTTCGAGCACATTGACCTCTTGTGCAGAAATTATCCACAAATGAACTAATGCTAACACTTTTATGACAAAATTCGTCACTGCTAACTGAAATATGCATATACAAGATATATGAGCATCAAAGGGATGCCTGCGCGCTATATACGGGTTTCACAATGACTACCTCCGCAAGGTTATTACGTAAAAAAACCTACACAATGTCAAAAAAATCGGTAAAATGTCAAATTGTGCGCTAGGTAGCCTAGTGGCTAGTTCATGTCGCGTTTACTATAAGTGAACTTGGAAAGGAAAACCTACATAATGTCAAAACAAACCCACATAATGGCATGAAAATCTATATAATATCGATTTTTGAGTTATGTAATACAGGTGTTTATTTTGATACTAGACCGATTTCTAAAAACTTCGTCTTTGCCATCGCAGTGATCTTATGTGGGAACTTCATCCAATTCCGAACCAAGGATTAACAGACAGACACACCAACAGACAAACCGACTGACGGACAGACCTACAGATAGGCAAACTGACAGACAGATCGATAGACAGACTGACAGTTAGACTGAGAGACAGACCGACAGAAAAATCGACAGACCGACGGAAATGAGTGGCATGGTTTTTCGTGATATATACATTTTCCGGGATTACACTACTTCCTCCCGATTGGCGTAGGAAGTAAAAGGAACAAAGAAAAATGAAAGAAGTTTTTGAACTTCACTCTCAGGTTCTTGATAATAAGATATGGCGGGGAACATAATTGGCATTAGTTTTTTTTGCGTGCGTAGCTGGAAATCGAAGACATAGGTACCAAGATCAATTATCACTACAAATAACCTTAACAAATACCCATAATGTTTATGCCTAGCCTACTTGATCTCCACGTGCATTTTCTCCTCGGCCATAAGCACTTTCATCTATTTATTGCCGATATCAAACTGAAAAGGCATTTAAGTGTTTTCTCACTTTTATCACCATCCAGCACCCATGTCGGAGGTAAAGTTGTTTATGGATATTTAGTTATTTAAGCAACCTACTGACACCGAAGTAAGTAAAGTACATATCTGTTAAAGCAAACCCTTTACCTGGGAACATTTATTACTATATTCCACTAGAATATATTAATCAATACTTTTCCATCTTTTGTTTCTGTTGAATGGAACTACAGGTATGTATGGTTGAGTTTTTACTAACGTTTCGGCCACCTCGTTGACCTTTTTCAAAGTACAGCATAAAGCGAAAGTGACTACGCTACGCTCCCAAATACTTAGAGACGCTCCAAAGCGATAAGCGAGCATCATGTTATCTGTTGTTTTGAATGCACCCTCACTCATCGCCCCAAAAACGCCAAGGGCGTCGATAGCTCGAACACCTAACCAGAACTGTTATCGCAGCACGTTTGTTATCCTGTTTTCTATACATGTTTGTCGAGTGCTGATTTTGAAGTTTGTTATTATATCGTTTAGTTTCTTTAGTGATTCATTTAACTGATGTTTCACTGCAATGTAGCAATTACCACAGTCAGTCGACTTTATATATTAAATTTTTGTGTTTACATTTTCATTATCCTATTTTGTGTGGCAAAGTAGAGATTTAAGTGTGTTAGTTGTTTCAGATGTTAACCTTAATCAATGCCGAGAAACACTTTTGCGCATTCTTTTGTTGCTTTTTGATCAATAAAGTACGTTTAGGTACATTTGAACAAGTTATACCTATACAAACAATTGGTAATTTGATGTTGTCTGCGTAAGAACAGAAGCAGAAAATGCTATACTCTTTTTTACGAGTATCCATTACTGTAGAATAGCATATTTAATATTCCCCATATCCACAGACACTTAATTCTGACGGATCTGTCAACGTCAGGTAGGCAGCCTTATTTTTTTGGTGTTTGTTCGCTACACATTCATTCTCAACTTGCTAATAACTCTTTTATTTAGAAAAGTTCATTTGCGTACAGAAAAAACCGCTACAAGCAAGTTTTACTATTTACACTCGATTCATTATTGTCAACATTACAGACTAATACAAAGATGTCACTTGCTGATCAGCTGTTCACCGCAGTAGAAGTCAAAACGTGATGGATACTCAAGAAATAGGGTTTAACTCCGCGGATTTCGCTAGAGATGTGTGCTAGAGGTATTTTGTCTTTCATGATTTTTAACATATGTGCCGAGAAGATTATTATAACGTTTTTAGAAGAGATAAACAACGTTATATATGCAGATGATGCAGAGATACTTGCTGAAACGGACGAATAGCTGCAAACGCGAATGAATTTTGTAATACACAACATTGTTAGTATTTTATTATCAGTACATAAAAAATGGAAACAATGATTTTTGACAACAAATCAAGTTCAGAAATACCGGATATTTGGCATCCATCACTAGACAATTGTAAGTCGTGGACATTGAAATAGGACGATATAGATCATTTCCAAGCATTTGAGATGTGGATGTACAGAAAAATCCTACGAATTAGGTAGACACAGAGAACGCAAGCTCTATACAGATGAATATACGTCCCCATCGTTAAATTTCAAAAAATGGCATATATGGGTTACATGATGAGGTACGAAGAGCATGAACAATTGCAAGTTATGATCCTGGGACAGAGCTGAAGCGTCGAGTAGATAGGAAGAAGAAATCTTAGCTCCGCAACATCAAAGAATGGACCACAAAGGACTTTAGAGTATTCAACACAGAACAGGGAGGAGAATATGCAATATTAGACACCAACTTCGAAAGAAATGATACCTAGGAGGAGGAAGAAGACTGGTACATGTACTTGCTCAAATGGAAACGCACCAGGACGAACATATCGTCGCTCCTGTCGCATTTGGGCGTATCTCAAAAACTGCAACATTTCAGGAGGCGCATCTAGAGTTTTCTTTTCAGTTTGGATTGAAGGTAGGCGGAACATATTTGAGTGAACCTTGCCATTTTTTTATGTGGCTCAGGCAGCCCATATTGGATAAGCTTTTTAATTCAGCATGTTTATATCCTTTTGTGTTTTTTACTGATTTAAATTTGAATGAGATACGCCTCATTCTTAGACGTTACCCTTTGCTGCGTAGCGAACTAAATAGACACAACTCATATATTCAATTGATACACTTTTGACAATGCATGAAAACCACCAGTGTTCATCATGTACCCTCCCTGATTTCCCCGAAGCGTTGGACTGCCTTTTGACATGACTTATTATTTAATAAATTGAAACCATATTGCTTCAGCACAAGAAGCATCAAGTCATACCTTACACAGAGGCAGCAGTATGGGTTCTTAAATGGAAATACGTCTGAGCTAGACTTCATACATTATGGCGATCCTCAGGACTCTCCTATTCCACATTATTTTCAATATACATGAATAACAGATAACATAGCGCCAGCTTTTAACAGCAAAACGTTAAATTGTGGGGCTTCGAAAATTCGTTAAATTTAAATGGTGATAAAACCTAAGAACCAAACTTTCAAACAAAAAAGCCGTATCCAAATAACTAGTAGTAATAGGAATGTCAAATTTCTTGGTACCCATCTTGATACGCAAATGACGTGGGAATACCATGAATATGGATTGTCGGGAATATTAAACAAAGTTATTCTTCTAATAAGGAATTTATTTCAAATGGTGATACAACCAACACCGCTAACATGCTACTATGGGTATTTTCATTCCAGTGTGGGCTACGCTGTATTCATTTGGGATCACTCGTGTTCGGACTTCAAAGGAGATACAACAGAGCTGTTGCTAATTCAGGATATAGAGAGCTTTGTGAAAATCGCAGAATTCCACAGTTGTAATACAAGAAACAAGGAATATTTCCAGTAGGAAAAACTGAAAGGAATAACATCTGGAAATGCACGCAATTACTACAGCATAATTTATTTCAATGTTTTACCAAATAATACAGGGTGTAAACGTTATGGTAGTCATTATCCATGATCCAAAAGTCAATAGATTTTTGTCTAAATGGCTTTATAGTTTACAACTTTAAGTGCTTTATATCGACCACAATCACCACAATCTTACTATTTTTTATAATCTAATTTAAAACGTTTTTAAATTGGGTAATTAACAAATAAATGGCATTAAGTTTTTCTAAGTTAAGGCAAAATTTGTAGTCAGTAAGTAAGTAAGTTTCATTAAATTAAATATTTAAAACACACATGACAACAGCGCGTCGGCCTTTCATCACTCTTATCGAACCGGCAATCGATCGCAAACGGTAACAGTGGTTAGTATGTTGTTTTGTTTTTGTTCGCGTACGTCGTCGTGTTTATTTAGAATGTTCTCGAATCAAGCGTTCGCCGACATGTTGTTAGTTTACGGTGAAGCTCGTCAGAATTCAAATCTTGCAGGTAAAATTTATCGCGACAGATTTCGCCAACGGGTATACCCAGACAGAAGGACATTTGTGCAAGTGAACCAAAGACTTCGAGATACAGGAACCAATTTTAAATATCGTGGAAATCAATGCAGATATCAGCACTCGGGAATTAGGCCGCCGCGTAGGACTATCGCATACCATAGTCCATAGAATCCTGCGGGAAAATTTGCTTCATCCCTACCATGTACAACAGGCCTTGTTACCAGAAGACTATCCTCGCAGACTAACATAGTCAGTGGTTTTTGCACAAAAACATTGAAAATCCGGATTTTTTTAAAAACATTCTAGCGACGGACGAATGTACTTTTACGCGAGACGGGATTATAAATTTCCATAATACTCATAGGTCAGCTCAAGAAAATCCTCATACCATTCGTGAAGGTCATTTCCAACAACGTTTTAAAATAAATATTTATGCGGGTATTCTTGACAATCAGGTAATTGGCCCTTTCGAGTTACCCCCAAAGTTGTCAGGAGAAGGATAACTTAGCTTTCTAGCCATTAACCTACCTAGATCTTTTGGAACAGACCTTAGACAACATGCTATTACAACGGAGACAGAATTTGTGGTTTCTTCATGACGGGGCAACACCACACATTTTTAGAGGCGTCATTCAGTATTTGAATGAACATTATCCAAATCGCTGGATCGGTCGAAATGCTCCTTATCCTCGAAAATGGTCAGCAAGATCTCCTGACCTCAATCAGATGGACTTCTGGTATTGGGGTGAACTTAAAGGGATGGTGTATGGAGCTGGTTTAATAACAACTGAAGCAAAACTTCGCGAAAAAAAATTTAATGCGGCTGAAATAATAAATGGACAAGTTCGAGGACCTAGAGTAACAAGAAACTGGATTCGTCGTATGAAGCTTGTGTGGAAAGTGAAGGAAGGCATTTTGAACACCTTCTTTAAATACAAAAAAGTGCAGTGTGGATTTTAAAAAGAGAAACAATGTATGTATCAAAATTGTGTTCCCTATTTATAAGTGGTTTTTTTTAATACGTTCAATAAACTTTCATACACCATGTGAAGCGCTGAGACAGTTAGTGGTAAGTCCGTTTTATTAATTTTACGAGTACATTATCAAATAATGAAATAATACCTACGAGCCAAAAATAACAAACTCTATCGTTATTGACACTGCGTTCCGTCGAAATTTGCATCTGGCATTGCGGCGTTGTCAGATTTTATTTTACTTTAATGTCCCTTTTCTCTAAAAAATGCCGTTTTGACCCCCATGTTATATGAAGCTTTTTACTTCTTCTAACCCCCTCTATCACCCATTTAAATAATGTCTATCATAACGTATAAAGCATATTTATGTGAAAAACCAAAACTACATTTATCACATGTTTTTTCTCATTTGAGTAGTATCTCAATAATAATTTCAGTCAGCGTGTCTCTGTTGATTCATGATTTTTGGCTGAAAATGAGATATTTATGCGCTAGGCGCATGTTGCAGATCGTTAGAACGTCCGGCGCATGTCGCGGCACATTTACTTCGGTATCTGCCAAAATAAATGATTGTGGCATACAGCATGTACCGGCACATGTACCAGGACAGTTGAAATGGAAATATCTGCTAGGCGTTGCGGTACAAGTGCCGGATAAGGGTTGTTTGCATTACTACAAGAGTATCGCAACATGTTGCGCACCATGTGTCTGCAAGCTGTACTAGGATGGAAACGTACTTCAAGAAGCGTGGGCTAGAAAATCTCCGATGTGATAAGATAGCTACGCAAGTATCTTTTCAGCAATGGTTTCGTGTTATTAGCAGATATGAGTAGAAAGTTATTTTAATATATCATGTTAGCATAAAATATGTAATATATTATTACTTCAGTTTCGTGATATGTAATTGTATCCGTCTTCCAAATAGAAAACTATACAACTGACAGTATTTGCATGAACCATTGAAAATAATTATTAATTATTGCATCTAATTCAGCGGAACATTACCGGGTTATTTCTTAAAGTGACATGCGAGTCCAGAGTACTGTATTTAATAGATTTTCTACATATCCCATATTTGTAATAACCAAACAACGTTATTAGAAGAGGTAGAAATGTATTTGTTCAGTGAAATCTCCAAATGATGATTTCAAAAAATGTAAACACTACCTTAGTAAATAATCACTAAATTAGTAAATAATCATCTAAGTGAATAGTAAATAGTAGAGTAGATAGAAGGAACGCACGCCTGTTTTAGGAGACCTTACTTATGGCCTGCGTGTCTTTATGATAGCAAATATTGCATATCAATCTTCACTTTATTTCAATGAAAGCACTAATCACTATGATGGTTTTTGGAAGGTGAATATTTCAGATACTGTCGCTTCTAAACAAAGTGTAAAGAGATAAAATACAGGGTCCTGATACTTGCGAGAAATTCACGTTCTGTGTAGAATTAGTTCAAACATAGAGGTTTGCTCGTATACTTATTCTCAATTCCATCAGTTTCTACATTGACTTGTGTCTCTGCAGGTTAGGTAATTTTAAAAACTTGATAAGTATGTACGAGAATTCTGATATCGGACGGATATCTGATACAATTGATGACATACGAAGTTCTCTTACGTAAAGCTTGTCAGTCACATTTGTACTTGCTGTATAAAAGAACAGCTCTCTTTGTATTACTTATTATTATCAACTGTTCAGTTTTGACATTCCATTACGAGTGCTTTTGGTAATTCAGACCAGCTTCCAGAAAAGCTCCGATACCCTTAAGCTTAATAACCGAGGCAAGTATAAGCTTTACATATTAGTTTTTAAAAACAATGCTGTACACACATAATAAAATTTAAGTATACTAAGTGACATATAAATCCGAACACCCAGTTTAAATGGTTTTATTTTAATAAAAGTTGGTGAATGTATTTATCTTACTGTAAATAACAAGTGAAAAAATTTTCAGCCTTATCAGTTGGACATTCCGGTTTTTATACTGCTTTTTTTTAATTCACTAACGCTCTAAAAATGAATATTTCAGCCGCAGTAAGGAATCAACGTTGGCGGATTTTGGTTCTTACATCCTTTACGATCGGTTACGATGCCTAGAGTACGGGGACCTGTACGATTTCGTCAACTTAGTGAGTTTGATAGGGGCCGTATAGTGGGACTTCGGGAAGCTGGACTTTCTTTTCGGGCAATTGCAGTTAGAGTGCAAAGAAGTGTAGACACTGTGGTTAGGTGTTGTCAGGCATGGCTTCGAGAAGGCCGTACGCAAAGAGCAAGGGGCACTGGACGCCGCAGTAGAACAACAGACCGTGAAGATCGCCGCCTAAGATTATTGGCCTTAAGGGACCGTTTCTCCACTACCAGGTCCATTGCAAATGAATGGTTTGCAGAGCACGGAAGACCTATTGGCATGCGAAGTGTTTACCGACGAATGAGAAGTTTTGGCTTGTTTTCATACCGGCCACACTGGGTCCTCCCTTTAACTCGAGAACACCGACGAAATCGCCTTGAGTGGTGCAGACAACGGTCACTCTGGGATCAGGAATGGAACAGTATTGTCTTTCGTGACGAGTCTCGATTTTTTTTAGGCATGCACGATGGTCGTGCCAGGGTTAGAAGGCGACGTGGTGAAAGCAGGAATCCACAGTTTTTTGTTGAAAGACATGTTCATCACACTGTTGGAGTTATGGTTTGGGGTGCTATAGCTTATGGTTCCAGGTCACCTTTAATCTTCATCAGAGGTAACATGAACGCGCAGCGTTATATCCATTCTAGAACCCCATCTTTTACCCTATCTTGACACCCTGGCAGATCCAACTTTCCAACAAGATAATGCCCGACCACACGTTGCAAGAGTCACAATAAACTTCTTTCAACATAATGATGTCACATTGTTACCATGGCCACCAAGATCTCCCGACTTATCCCCAATTGAGCACGTGTGTGGGATATGATGGGTAGGAGATTGCTCAATTTGCAACGTCCTCCTCAGACTCTAGAAGCACTTCGAGAGGAGTTGGTGGTTGCCTGGAATGAGATACCACAGGAGGACATTGACCACCTGATCAGAAGCATGCTAGGCGCGTTGGAGAATGCGTACCCACATCAGGGTGCATCCACACATTATTAAAGGTCAAAGGGCTTTAAAGCAGTGTAATCATTTTGAAATTTTTATCATTTACTTATTATGCTTCATTAAGTACTTAAGTATACAAAATTTTATTAAAATAAAACCATTTAAACTGGGTGTTCGGATTTATATGTCACTTAGTATATGTTTTAGTCCATATTGAGAGAATTGCTAACAAAAAAGCATATTCTCCTGTATCAGCTTACATGGTATTTTTATGTATAATTTTTATTTACTTAGATTTTCCAATTTCTATTTATACGTCTGACTTCAATTCTGTTTGTTTATTTCTACTTAGTAAGACACAGCTTCGACAATTTCCATATAAAATTTATCTAAAATGGGAAAATAAAATGTACATAAATGTATGCAGTTTAAATTGAGTTAATAACAAAAACAAAATAACTAACACGCCACTAAAACTAGCCAAATCTCATTCTTGTACTTAGGGCATGCGTTTTTAGGATTCTGATATTAGTTTTCTTCAAAACGTATACCGCAGCAAGATTAGACGTATAAAATAAATAAATTTCTAATTTTGATAGAAATGACTTGATAGTGTAAGTACAAGGCAGATAAAACGAAGAAGTGATCGGACGTGAATCTTTCAGGGGGGGGGGGGGCACATTGCCCCACCTCTGCTAGACAGGGATATAATCAAAAATCACTTTTGAAATTCTTATTTTTGCTCATTGATAATTTGACTTGGGAGTAAATGATTCCCTTGTACTATAATTTCGTTTTGAACATAGCTTTATGTTTGAGGAGAAATCATGCATTTTCAAATTATTACCGATTATGGATTACCTTACCGATTTTATGACCACTAATGCAAACCGATTTTAGTTGAACTGTTTTTAACTTTACTTTACTTTACTGTAGAAGCACATTTTCTAAGCATTTTCGTACTTGTGAATTAAATAAGCTGGAATCCCCAAATAATATGGAGCTTTCCGGTTTTTTTATCTCATGCTAAAATCCCTCTCCAGCTTTTGAAACTTCGTAATATTAGATAAGTTTGTGATATCTAATTTTGAGTTGCACTTTCAGGACAAGAATGAATCAGAAGAAAAAAATGCCATATAATTTCTGGGAAATGCGAATCAATCAATTTGACGTAATATTATAATAAAAAAAGTAGTTGAATATATAAACCTTCAATGTGAAAATTTAAACTTAAACCCATCTCACCTGTGTTTTTGAGGTTAAACTTCGCGCAACTCGCACGTTCCGGCAGAATTATAACCTCGAAGGCGACGGGAATCCAAAAAGGACTTAGATAAATTTCGCGAATGCAGTCCAATGCAGCAGAAATGAAGCAACCAGATCGAAAGTCGGTCACAAAACGTTCACTTCACCTGCTTTGCTGTTGACTGGATAGTGGATACTGGTATCGAAACAAAACAAACACCGTCGCCACCGCCAACTAGTTCAATGAAGAAGGACTCGACGCGACGCTAGGATTCGACGTCGCTGACGCGCAGACGCTCCTGCAGCGGCGTCGTCGGCGTCAAGGTCGAGTTGACGCATCAAAGTCCGGTGGCGCGAGTTTGGCGCGGCGGACGGCTGCGGCGGTAGGCAGCGACACAACACCGGAGCAAAGCTGCTTGAGAACCGGAAAGTAGGGATGTGCGGCGGTGGTGCAGTAGGTATTTGAAAGAAAGGAACGGGAATTATGCACCAATCCTACGGATTTTTTATATTGCAGCTGCGTAGGCAGAAACCTGAATAGCGGGACGCTGCGACTGCTATAAAGACGCAAAGAAACCTTGTTAATCCGATTTTTGAACTGCCTAGAGTCAGCAGAACTAGGTAAAATTGTAACAGTTGCCTTTTATTGCCGATGAATAATATATTTTTTTTGTTGTTGTCGCACAGGTTTAATTTGACGTAATGCAGCAAGAACTTGAGAAGGAAGAAACAAAAGCCGATAATCTAATCTAATAATCTCGGTAGCATATTATTTTTATTCATAGCATATTATTAAATCAATTTTATTGACAAAAATGACTAGACCGGCCCATTGGCCATTTCCCAAGATAGGGCTTGTTTTTAACGGTGTATTTAGCTATATTTTTCTCACGAAATTCATAACCAAAATAAATAACACGCAAACATTTACCTATTATCATGTTTATTTAAAATAACAAACATAACACATGAATACCACGGAATGACTATAATTTTTAATTTGTATGCGTTGTTTTTCTTCTGTAGTCGTTTGGCTGCCTGTATATAGTAGTCAGCATCTTCCATGTCACTGAACAATTTGGGAACTGAAACCAAATATTTCTCAATCAATTAAACATAATCCATCTTGATCTATTTTATGATCCAAAAATTTCAATTATTAAATTTAACGTACAGCAATCGCACTCCATTTTGATCATCTTTACAGTTTCTACCACTAAGTTTATAAATGTGTAGTCAGTTTTTCATGCATTCAGATAATTAATTGAAGAATTTACTCACCCTGATATGGACAATTTCTTCTTGTGTTGCCTAGTAATTTCCCTGGTTCACCATGAGTAATAATTTTAGTATTCATCTCCACATATTTTCATAAATAACTCGGTTGCTTCCATCCCATGCTAGATCTTCCACCGTCAAGAAATCAATTCAATCTCGAAATTTTCGCCTCGGGGATTTGTTTACATCCCAACAATAATCCGGTTTGTCACTCCGGAGTTAAAAATAAATAAATAAATAAATAAATGTACATCTATAAATTAATATCACCTTCTGAATTAAAAACTATTTGTGTTGCATAAATATTATTACTCACCTATTGGACTAGGTATTTCTTTTATAGTCTGATGAATTTATTATTGTTTTCTGAAATCTTCCTATGTCAAAGGCTGATGTCGAGGTACTATTCTGCGTACCGAACTACTTGCACACCTCGCTTGTTCCGCATAGTTGTCAATTTTATTTCAGAATTTCCTTATGTTTATTAATCAATCAAATTTATATGCAGATATGACAGTGTTGCCACATTTATTCACGATATCTCCTTGAATTTATATTAGGAACCTTCTCATTTTGGGATTAGCCGACAAAGTTTGGCTCTTAATGGTCAGGCGTACAACTATATTTGGAAATGTCAAGTCAAAAAAAATTAAATTTTGGGATGGGCTATCTTGTTCTGTTCCGCTAGTGCCAGAAGACCTGAAATTTTCCTCCTTTTTTGCCTGGGGCATCTTCGTTGGATTGTGGAAGAAAATTTCATAGATAATTTCCTGGGTCATTCCTGTTGTGAGTGCGTAGCATCTTTTTTTTTTGTCTACCCTAGGACCCGAGAAATTCTACAATTTGTACCGACATCATCTAGGGCTTTTATTTTGGGGGAATCTTCGCTACTGGAGATCCATTGACACGTTTCCTACCGGGGACATCTTTCCGAACAGAGACCCTTTTTCCACCATAGGGATTCTTACGTCATCGGTTTTGAAGCCTTCCTCACCCATTTTAAATTAGTTAGTCAATAAGCTTTCGCATTAAGGGAGATCTCCTAGTTTGGCTGGCTTAAATTTTTGTTGTTAGCCGTTAGTACATGTAATAAAATGTATTGATGTTAATTTTAGCAATTATTTACCCACACAGAAAATCTATTGTTTGTATGTATTTTTGTTTTTTTTTTCTTGGGGTTTTGGGCTAAAGAGTGCCTTTCAACACCAAGGCGTCTTCCAGTTTTGGCGGATAAAAGCTGGTGGCGCCCCTAAAATATACCCCCCTACTCTCCGGTGTACCTGAGAATAGGGCCTAATTTACCAATGCTAAACCACGGCTTTAGCCTCAATAACCGCCTAGTTTTTTTTAATCATCCATTTCCTCAATTGAGAGAAATAACTTTAGCTTAAAATTAAAAAGTGATTTTAATTAATTAAAAAAAAAGAGCGTGGCAAAATCTCCTCAGGCAGATTATCCCATAATCTCGACACTCCAGGAGACTGGCGTGTCCGTCTCGCAGGCTCAAGGCGTGGTGGTATTATAGGGGAGAGCTCGGATGAGCAAATCCTGTTGAAACAGTGAAAACGTATAATGATATACCAATAATTGTGTTGTAGAGTTGTATTACCAAATCTAATTGTAGTTAATCCAAAAGCGAGTACAGTGCTGAAAAGGTTTCCATATGATCCTTTTCTACTTAAATGCCAAAGTCGTTTTGTTCTCAAGATATGTCTACCATAATGCCGCCTAATATTGGACCTGTTAGAGTTAGATGAACCCATCAGGCCTTTTCTATTTCTATTGTGCTTAAACACTTACATTAAGGAACAATGTTAGTAGTATTAGCACTAGATCGTTGGTATCAATCTGTATACGGTTAAATTATTGTCTGACTCCTGTTATATAATTTTTTGTGTGAAGCGAAGGGCTCGACTCGACTGTTTAATATTACTACCAAACCAAGGACGAAACAACTCTATATATAAACGGGTTCGTGAATGCATTAATTTTCGTTTTGGGGCATTGTCTTAACCAAGTTTTGGCAAAAATTTGGTGTAAAACAATCCCATATTTCTTGAAGCTTTTGTCTCAGTTCGGTGATTGTACGAGCAGGATGTTGTCGTAGAACCTTTTTCATCTCGTGCCACAAAGTTTCAACAGGTGACAGATCTGGACTGCTAGAAACCCATTTCACAAGTGGTACATTATTTTCTTCCATCCATTTTATAGCCTTTTTTGAGGTATGGCACGCTGCACCATCTTGCTGAAACACAAAATCTTGGCCGGATGTCAAACATTCTTCCATCACTGGTAAAAGCGATTACTCTAAAATTGCCAAATATTTGTTTGTATTCACATTTCCATCAATAAAATGAAGTTTTCCTACTCCTTTTGATGACACACTGCCCCAGACCATAATGGATGCTGGATATTTCACTTTTCTCTTCAGACAGTCAACATGGAATGCTTCATTTTTTTGCGAATAACTCTACTTCGACTGTCACCAACACAAACTTCGATTCGGGTCTCATCACTCCATTGTATTGCACACCACATTGTTGAGGTGTCCAGTGTCTATGTTCGTTAGCCCATCTAAGCCGATTTTTCTTTTGCAGTGGAGTTAATATTGGTTTTTCTTTGACCTATAAACGAGTTGTGCGACTTTATGGTTTTTACTCCACTTTTTTATCAGAAAACTTACTTGCAAGTGCTCTCCACAGAACACTTAAGTGTAAATAATTGGCACGCCTGTTTTTCACGATTATTCTTCTTAATGCGCTTCGGTCGGCATTTGTGATATTACTTTTTTTCACATATCGTGGCTTAATATTAACTGAACCAGTTACGTTATATCTTCTAACAATATTTCTCACACTGTACCGCGATAAGTCTAACAAAGTTGCAATTTCTGAGTTTGATTTCCCAGAATTAAAAAATTTAATTATCAGTAACCGAATTTTCTCACTAATAACCTTTCCTCTACCCATTGTTACGAGGGGGATGGTTGTAAATGAACTTCCCTGCACGATGAATGTTACTTCTGGGGTTCGAAGTGGTTGTTGATTTGGAGGATTAGGGCGCTGGGGGAAATGAAAAGATTGCCAATTTCCAGAGCTTGCCCAAAATCTATTTAACTATTTTTAATAAATCACCTGAAGGGTGCTATTACAAAGTTTGCAACAAACTACCTGAAGGGTGCTATGACAAGGTTTGCAACAAACTACCTGAAGGGTGCTATGACAGGATTTTCAAGTATTCAAAATGATCACAGTAAGCTCAAAATTTCACTTTGCAATGGTTAATCGATCACCTAACAACAAATGAATCATCTCCATTCCTCAGGGGCTGCTTGGAACTCTCATTACAGGGCATGGCGTGAAAAAGTCGTCAGGGCTTCATCTGAAGCTATCAGCAGTAGTTTGGTGGAGAAAACGTAAGGTGAAGAAGACAAAAAGTTGGAAGAAGATGAAAAAGGCCTGAAACAAAAATAAAATATGGCGCCGGGTTCCATTTTAACGCAAGCCAAATTGATTACCTCTGTTGGAGTGTGGCCTAAAAGTGTCGGCTAGAACGCCGTAAAAGCGTCGAAGACTCCCGTCTCCCACATCCCCGTAGGATTATATGAGACATAAAAAGGAAGAACGCTTAGACTTTATTTGGCGTAAAGATCCGCAAAATGCGTGCTTCTCAACAGAGCTACGACCAAAAAGTGAAGCTTCTTCAACTTGGACACGGAACACACAGTT
This sequence comes from Acanthoscelides obtectus, assembly GCA_963669975.1. Lineage (NCBI taxonomy): Eukaryota > Metazoa > Arthropoda > Insecta > Coleoptera > Chrysomelidae > Acanthoscelides > Acanthoscelides obtectus. The sequence goes on from CAVLJG010000005.1 coordinate 96,110,922, forward strand.
CGAGAGGAGCAATGGAGCAATGGAACACCAGCGGACTGTTCCCGGACTGAAAGGACCGAACACTTGTCAAAATGTAACATTGAGGTTAGGAAAGAAACGAAGACGTAAACAATTCTCAGATGAAGGGGCCTCAACTACAAAATGAGATAATAGGTGGAGAGTTACGTATAAACCATAGAGAAAATCTTCGGGTAGTTAAACTAGAAATATGTACCCTTGTTTAGTGTTTACGATTATTGCAGGGTCACGGCAGTTCCTATAAGGTTTGGACAAAGTTTAGGGCTGATCCCACGGACCACGATAGCACCTAGGACTTAAGATTGTGAATCTAGTCTTGGTAACCGCTCACAGTGTACAATTTTCAGCTAATAAATCTTGAATTCTGAGGCAAGAGTATGATTTCAAATTAAACCCGTAACACCATTTTGAAAACCTTAACTACCCAAAACTATTTTAAACGTATTCTGATAGCTATGATTAATAAAAACAATTGTCATGGCTTTTATTTTTCACAGCCACCTATTCGTTATAGACTTATTTTGCATTGAAATGAAAATAGGTTGATATGGTGTAATTGTAACATGTGTTATTTTTATGCTGCAAATTTGATTAGGGAGTGATAGAGTTGGTGTTTTCTACTATATATTATCAAAATATTCATTGTTAATATCTTAAATCTATAACCCTCTGCTACATTTTTATTATTTGTGTTTGATAAGAAAAAAACTAAGATTTCAATAGATGGGCCAACTGAAGTAGGAAGGGGCTCGTACTATGAAAGTTGTGTCTGCCTACTTCGATTCTATCTCACTTGGGAAATAATTTGATTTCAAGAGAATCTGTTCAAACCGTTTCCAAAGCTAATATATTTTGTATCAAATTGACATATATGTAATATCATTGTACAAATGGATAAACATTTTGCACGTTGTATTTTTGTTTATATTACTCATACTGTGCTCACACCTCGTATTTACCTTACGTTATCTTATCATCACTTAGTTTTCACTGTTTCGATTCGTATTGATAGCAGTACAACATGCATCTGCTAAAGTTATATACATCATACACTACTATAACGCTCTACATTTTGCTTGGTTTCTGTTACTTTTGTAAAGCAAGTGATCCTTGTAGCAATGACACGATCCAAAATTTGTGTTGGCAGCAGGAAACATGCGAAGAGTGTTTGCAGATCCATGAATGCTGTCATTATTGTTATGACGAGGTGAGTCAAACAGATTTGCTAATAGTTGCCAGTTTATTCAAATCTATGCGCAATCAAAGTTTAGCAACATTTAAATAAATTATTTAGATAATTATACAATTAAATACTTATTCGCAGCATAATTATTCGTAAATACTTGATTGTCGAATAAATTATTCTAAAATAAATGGTTAACGAATACATTATTAGCGATTTTATTGATTATTTCGAATATACAAATAATATCTCAGTATTTTGCAGACGAAGATCGTGGTCTGAAAGTTTTAGATCGCTATCCTAAAATAAAAACAATTTTCCTAAGTTACAGTACCTACACCAATGCTTTCATCTCCATCGGTAGACCGCATGAAGAAAAAATGCTGTTAGAAATTAATTAAAAGAAATTCTCATAAAAGCATATAAAAACCTGCTAAATTAGAGTAAATACACATTGGATTTTAAAGCCATTATGCCTCTCCCCATACGGTCTTATTTGTACTCGACATTCGTCATTCGGATTATTATTGTTTAAATAAATGAAATTATTTATTTAACGTGAATAATTTAAAAAGCATTTTATTCAATCATGTTTTGTCATTCGAATGAATTTTGCCCAACTCTTTTCATAAGTATACCTACCAGGAAATAAAACAACACGGTAGGTAGTTTTAAATGACCTTTTTGTATTCTCCACGATGATTCTTCTTTCGGGGTTGATTTTTCGAAGCTCGGTGATGACTTTTGGCAAACAAATGGTGGTATACCAATCCGCAGTAACAGTTCTTTGCTCATTAAGAGAAATTATTGCAATATGACACAAATGTCGCGACCATCTTTTTCGAAACACTTCGAGAACTAATGACTTTTGTTGGCTTTTCTTCACATTGGAACACAAAAACAGCCGACTGTCGTTTATTTTCTGCTTGATAACAGTAAATCCTCGATTGATCACCACTAACAATACTGTACACATTTCTTGAGTTTCCGGAATTGAAACGGTGAAGCGTTTTTTCACACCAAATAACCCTGGCTGCTTTCTGCTCGTCAGTCAACAGGTGGGGTATCCAACGAGAAACTAATTTTCTTACTCCTAATTCTTCATGTAAAATTTTTTGAATTGCGGTCTTTGAGATCTTCAAGAACGTCTCAATCTCGCGATATGTCACATGTCTATCTTCAATGATGAGTTTGCGCACAGCATCGACAGTAACTCAACAAGGCATTCTTGTTGTGATAATTGTCTCTGAAAGTTGTAATAAATTATGGCGCGAAAATGTTCTCGGTTGAGTTCCATTTTTCTAATGTCGTGGTGACACTTAAAAATTCACTGTAGTGAGAACACTGCACGTATTGTTGTGAAACTTTGAATTTAAGTTTTGTAAAGAGTGAGGTTAAGATTCAGTACTGACGTTCGATCCGCGCGGCCTACTATCTTTCTATATGCAATACTTAAAAGACATCCCTCGTATCGAAACCCGCCTTCCTAGAAAAGTTAACAACGAGCTCTACCTCCTTAAAGCTGCAGATAACTGAAGAGTTGGTACCTAGTCTATTCTCCCAAAGCCTTAACAGAGACTCGGAGTCTGCATATTTCAGATCCTCTGCTAATTCTTTGGTATGACGGTGCCGTTTAAATGCGTTGTGTGGCCTGACACAGTATCACTAGGAACCTTAGTTTGTCTCTATCCAGAGTAGGCAAACACGTCTACCCTCATCACCAGGCCATGAAATGAATTGTTGAACATGACATATACATATACTCAATTTTCGGGAGTGTTTCCACGAAATCCGCTCCTCTGACCTACCTTTAAATTTTTGCCTAAGGCTGACTTCTAGACTACCATCGTAGTGCAAAACATGCGGTTTCCTCACCTCCTGGACGTATCGCACGGCAGTCATGATGCCTCCGATAGACACCAAAGGTAACCAGCGTGATGCACATGCGATTCCATAGAAAATTGAGAATCTCGTCTTTTATCTCATCGCCTTCTCACCCTTGCACGGCCATTGTAAATCTCTAAACAAAATCAGGATTCATTACTAAAGACAATTGTATATCATTCGAGGTCCCAGTTCAGTCGTTCTCTCAACAAGTCATTCGATCACTGAGGTGCCTAAGAGTGAGAGGTAGGACAAACTGAGGACGGTATCTCTAACACTGTTGATCCATCGATAAAAAATTCGCATTGTAATAGCTTTCCATGCTCTCCAAACTATTCGTCCGCAATTGAACGTGTGAACGAGAAGCGGTCCCGTAGAGCCAAAAGCCTAAGCGATCTTGGTGTGGGGCCATTCTCCTGACTCGCCTTGTACTTCTAACTCTTCATGTACGACCTACCTCATTCCATACCGAACAACAAACCACCGCAGTACTTATGGCTTGTTCGTACAGTGGTCGGTGACTTGTTGGCAACTGTGCTTGGGATCCTTCCGTGTGAACTCCTTCTAAATCGCATAGCAGAATGAATGGAATTTGTGTGACGGGATCTTGGGCATGATCACTGACTGGTTGGCGACAGCTGTACGAATAGGGCTTTAGACTTATGTGCACATTGGTAACTATTTTTCTAAAGGACCAACCAGCCCTACACAACCTCACTGTCGCCCCTACCAAACTCACTAAACTGTAGAAAATTTTCTGGTCTTCTCACTCTAGGCATAATGAACAGATTAAAGCAGGTCTTCTCAACGTATTCTACGACGATCAAATGCCAATTGGAGCTACAAAACACAACTATCGCTAGCTTACCTTTTTTGTAAGAACAGACAATATCACGAAAACGACTTTATCTATATGGTTGAAAAGCGGAACGTCTTTTGTCTTAACCTAAACAAAAATATGGTGTACCTAGAAAAACCTTGTAATAAATTCGTTGTTACTCGGTGTTATTTGTTCAATGCCACTTAGTATACAATGAGGCTCCACTACATAGTGAAACCCCCGTCATACTTTTCTTGACTCTACTCGTATACCTTCTCAGAGACCTTCTGGTCCCTAGATGTCTGATCCTCCTTCGTCAGATACACTACAGTTACTCCACAAGCATGGCGCGGTGCTACTGACCGATTATGAGTTTATAGCAGTTACCCGTTTACACAACCTAAAGTACTCTCACCACATCCAGCTATCTTGTCTTAAATATATTGTCTTTATATAGGATTTTGCATTCAAGTAAAGTATCTAACGAAACGAATTTAAGACGGAAAATTCGTGATACTTCGTTTTCGGGTGTTGTACTGTCCTTGAAAAAACAGACTTTGGAAAAATCTTAATAATTATATAGTCAACGCCAAACAAAGTGGCGTGCACGTCATCAAGGTGGGTGTGTTGAAAAATTTACATTGTTGCCAAACTTTTTGTAAAATAATAAAATTTATTATTTACATATCTAGGTTTATAAGCAATATTAACCTCAAATGAGAACAAAAATAATAGTATAATAAAATTATAGATCTGTACTTGCATAATCATTAAGTATGACAATTATTGATCAGATGACACTATGAAACTACCATATTTAATTGATAGCTTAAAGGTACTGAATAAAAATCCAAATGGGGTCCTCCAAATTTTATGCATGGTATTTATTTTACAGAATTCATACAGAAAAATGCATTCTAAAATTAGGTAAGCTACTGGTGTAAGCTTTTTCTGTACAATAAAGTTAGTCGGAGTTTCTTTCTTCAGCGCTGTCTGAATCTGAATCTTCATCACTCTCAAAGTTGATTATTAAAGGTTCGATGTCTGATCGATCAAAAATTCGTTCTCTTTCATACCATTTAAAAATTTCTTGCTCAGTATGTCGAACACTATTTTTCCACATGTCTGGGGTAACCGTTTGTAGAGCCTCGTTCCACATATCCAAACAGTCTTTTTCACTGTTACCATCTCTACCAATATGTCTGTTATAGTAACCTTTTGCTATGCCCCAAATTAACTCAATAGGGTTAAATATACAATGGTAAGGAGGCAGACGATGAACTTTGTGCCCATGTTGTTCCGCCAATTCATCAATCACGTATATTTTAGGTGGTTTGTTTCTAAAAAAGCAGTTATTTTAAGAATAGGAATAAACAAAAGAAATATAAACTGTCGACCAAAATATATATAATTAAGAAGCATTATGTACCGAGCAACAATACTCAATAGCTCTGTTTTAAACATTGTGTTTAAAAATGGTATGTTTTGATTTGTCAACCAGTCTTGGATATTTTTTTTTGTCCATGCATTGTTGGGCACTTTGTTCAATATCATGCTGTGATAAGGGGCGTTATCCAGTATAATCATAGATGGACTCTCCAATTTTTCTAATAACTGATGTTGAAACCATTTCAAAAAATTGTCCTGGTTCATCTCTCCATGGTAATCGCTCAATTTTGTTTTCGAAGAAAATATCGCTTCACTACCCTCAATAAACCCATTTTCATTTCCAGCATGTAATATAATGTATCTAAAATATATTAGTTTTAAATTTTATAGTGCAAATTGTGTAAAAGTACATACCTTTTACCATCTGTTTTAATAGCTCTCACGCTTTTTTGGTTTCCATTTTGCCAAGAGCGACCTATGGTCCCATTTTGAAATATCCAAGTTTCATCGAGGAAGACAAACTGGTATAAGGCCTCAACCTTGGCTTGATTGTATTGCCTTAGAAATTCCACCCTTTCCACCAAAGCTATACTTGGTAGTTCCATGAGCCCTCGTCGCGGATTGTCCTTAAGCCACTTAAATCCAAGATCTCTAAGCAACCGCCTTAAAGACGTGGCACTACCATCAAATAATGCCCTATCTCTTAATCGAGACCATAAAGTTTGTATCGTAACTTGTTCTTCTGAAACCATGTGTAATATGACATTATAATTTAGTTAACAAATTAATGCAAATTTCTGATAAGTTATTATAATAAGATCTTACTTTTGTGATACATATTATAGATCACTTCTCGAATGGCACTTGTATCCAATGTCGCTGTGTTGGTTACACGTTTAATATAACTCCGCTTTTTCTTAGGCGATTCTAAATTTGCATCACTTTTCACACCCTCGGAAATACGACTAACTGTCCTTAAACTAATTTTTAAAGCAGCAGCAACACGCTACAAAAAATGAAATAAAATTTCACTATTATTAATATACATTACATATAATTATTAGTAACCTACCTCTTGAACAGCATTTAAAGACAACAAAGGCCCGTTGTTGTCCCTTTCTTGCTCAAAGTAGTGCATTAACGAGGCCACGAGTTCCTTACACCGACTATTTAACTGTTTGGGCATCTTTATATACCAAAATTGCCTTTATCTACTCGTAAAATGAATCATTTTGTTTTGAAACAAACAGTTGTTGATTTACAGTATGCGGGGCCAAAGGATTTATAAAGATTTGAAATACCACAAATTGATTCAGTGTCAAAATTAATACAAATGTCAGTTCCCAGTTTAAATAAGTTTCAAGGTGACAATGTGTCAACGCTGCGAAATCGGTTTAGTGCGTTTACATGTCGATAAGTGATTGGAGCGTTTGCAAAACATTTTATTTCGCATAATGCGTCTAAATTTATCAGAAAGCAACTTATGTGATATTTTAATAACAATGTTTATATGACTATTAACCATAATAAGAGAGTAATGACCATTTTACAATTTATATATCACATTAATATGAAACTGCAATAGAGCAATTGTTTGTGATAGAAACCTAGGCATTAGGTCGGGGAATTTTTATCGTGATGACGTGCACGCCACTTTGTTTGGCGTTGACTATACATCCGGTTTTGTCAATTCAGTGATTTTAAATCTGGATATCTATTAAGGGTCATGGTCAGTTGTAGTTTTAATAATGTTTTCTTTCAGCGAAATTTGCTTTGAAACGTCTATACCTGCAAATTTAAACATATTTTAAAAAATCGACTTAATATTACGATTTTCAAAAATAAGTTTGACGCTCTGTACTTTGATAACAAAGCAATATCTGATATCCGTTTATGCTAAGTCTTCATTGTGAGATCACTCTTTGAAGTTTGGCCAGATACTAACGTTAATTGTTGATATATCAACACCTGTGTAGTATTCCACTGTTGAATTGAAGGAGGAGGTAGTAGAGATAAACGTCATTTCTATATACAGTAAAACTTACTTACTTTTTTGCTTTTGGCTTTGAATATGCTCGAAAGAGACAGGATAGCGCAATACTGATGCTAGAAAGAGTGCGTCATATAAGCGTCGTCACCACGTTGTCTGGCAACGATAATGGGGGAGGAGTTACAGCCACGCTTTGTGTCCTCCCCCACAGTCGTTGCCAGGTAAGATGGTGATCACGCTGATTTGGCGCACTCTTTCTGATATACATCTAGCACGTTTCTGTCGATTTCGTACACATTGAAAGCTAAGACCAAAAAAGTAAATGAATTTCACTGTGGGCGCCATCTTGGAAAAAAATCATATGAAAACGGGGTCTTGTGGCACATCATTTTGAAGCTCCTGACGAGTACTTTATAACCCTAGAATATAAAGTCAATACCTTTACCCACTACAACATGCTGGTACGTTTAATAATTACTTGAACACAAACCCACTAACATGATTATCTATACAAATAATTGTAATTCCCTGCCGTACCCGCAGCAATAGCGATAAAAACTTGTTTTGTTATTTTTTGTTGACAGTGACAAGAATGTAAGTAGGAAAACAAACATCATTGTACAGTTAAACTATTCGTATTTAGTTTTCGGTTTTGATGCTAGATACTGTTAGAATTATTTTAAAATGGTCAATTCTCGTCCACTGGAAGAAAAAATCGAAACGATTTTCATTTATGGTGCGACGCGTAACTTTCGCGAGACCGAAAAGATTTTTAATGATCGTTTCCCGAATCATCCTAACTGTAGAAAATATTTAAGGAAACTTGTATCTAAATTTACAGCTACTGGTAGTCTAAACAACAAAAAGCCCCTAGGTCATCCGACCATCCCGGAAGAAAGGCTAGTTCAAATAATTGGTGAGATCATAGTAAATCCCCAACAGCTTGCTTCCTCCATTGCGAATGTATGTGAGGTTTGTCCTTCTACTGTATGGTGGAGACTTTTGAAAAAGAATAAGTATCACCCATACAAAATTCAAATGGTACATCAGTTAACTGAAGATGACCCTGATCGAAGAACAGAATTCTGCGAGTCTTTGACGGAAAATATTGCACGGCATCCTAACTATATCCAAAATATTTGTTTCAGTGATGAATGTAAATTTTTTCTCAACGGTAATGTGCATAGGCAAAATTGTCGTTATTGGAGTGACACCAATTCTCACGTCGGCCGGGAAACTCATACTCAATATCCACAAAAAATTAAAGTTTTTGCTGGGATATTGGGAAATCATATTGTGGGGCCTTTTTGATTGAACAAACTTTAAGCGGAGAACTGTATTTGGATATGCTGGAAAATACTATTGACCCTCTAATCACCGAAATCGTCGAAGCGTATCCTAATGACTTCGATACTGATATTGTATTCTAGTAAGATGGTGCTCCACCACACTACTACGGACAAGTTAGGAATTATTTAGATGGGTGATTCTTCATAACTAGTATCATGAAGGTTTTATTTGGAAAAAAATATAATTGGACGAAAAGTTCCTTGACTTATGGATTCAGTTTTAATATTGAATGAAACACTAATCTGCACAAAGGAACACGTATATTTTTTTCATTTTATAAATCTAGGGCACAATATTTAGAATACTGTTTGCAGAGGAATGATGTATAGGGACAGAGGGATGATATGTGAAAAAATATTGTATTACCTACCTATATTAAATTAACAATCTTTTAGATAGAATTCGAGAACTAAGAGTTCATCCTATTCGTAAGAACATAAAAAATAATAATCCTAATTTACAAAAGTGACTCCAAGCCAGAGGAATGACATGTAAACACAAGAACAATGCAAACCAACTGGGTCATTGATTGCTTAACCTAAATTATAACTGAAAATTAAAAATACCTACATATAGCATTAACTGAGATACAGTTAAACTTTTTCGAAAACGTCATCATAGAATTTACATGTTTTATTTCCTTTGACGTAAATAGACGGTGGTGGTATAATTGCAAGTATCTGATTATAACCCAAAAAAGACTTGTCATTATCGTTAGCCCTGAATGCATGTATATTCTGGAACTTGCACACTTTCAAAAACATCACAGAAACTTCATCATCATCAAGTATGTTTTGAACAACAGCAGCATAACTTATTAGTTTTGTTTTATACTCCACAAGCACATAAGTCCCTTTTATAATGGTACTTGGCAATAAGTCTTGTTGACATATTCTAGAGCTTGGTCCGGCTTCATCATCAGAGTATATGTCCTCGTAATGAATTCTTTGCAACTTTTTTTCTGACAAATAAGGTTGCTTAAGGGTAAGTCATCGTCAGAGTCACTGCTCATTTCTGGCTCTATTTGAGTATGCTCATTATCTTCCTCAAAGTAATTCAACGTTCCACAAAAGTAACTGAGTCTGAACACCAAATGAGCTCAATCTGAAAAATCTGAACGTGGTGTGATCTTCAACTTTGACTTGATGCACCTGCATTGTGGCAACAAAAGGCTTTATGCTGTCCTTCTCGATTAAATTGCTGATTTTATTTATATCTGCATCATCAACTGAAAAGTAGGTTATGTTTTTGATATTATTTTGTAGGCTATTTAAAAGGATTTCATATGAACTGATATCTTTTCCTACTGCCACAAGCCTATCAGTGGTTCGCTTTGTGACCACCAAATATCGGGAAGCACCCTTGCCGTTTCCAGACTCCCAATAGTTACAAGAACACTCATTGATTTTTGGATATAAATGGTGGAGTTTGGTCGCTAGGAAATAATAATAATAATAATAATAATAATAATAATAATAATAATAATAATGTTTATTGGAGTATTAATACATAATAGAATCAAAATACGAGCAAATAATATAACATAAAAAAAAATAATACTCCAAAGGGCTGGGGATTGGCATAGCCATTTTTCACCCCCGCCTGAATATCTATATATATATATATACTAAGGTATATCTTATACATTAAATAAAGGATATTTGGTTGACTATAATAATGCTAACAAAACTTTAAAATATAATAAGATTAATAATGAGATTTATTCAGCCACTTGTGGATTCATTAAATTGTAACTGTAATAGCATTCTTTTGAATTCTCTTTTGAAGCTGTGAATGGACGTTAATTTAAAGAAACTTGGGTAATCATTTAGTATATTGGGAGCTATGTAATAGAAACATTTTTTAAATTTTGAGGTAGTGTGGGCTGGTATATTATAACAATATTCATTACGGAGGATCAGTTGATGGAGTGAAGATCTTTTCTCTAATGTGTCAAAAAGATATTTCGGAGATTTATATTTTAAAACCCTAAATAGTAGAACAGCATAGAGAAGTAACGAGCGATATTTGAACTTTAAAAGATTTTTCCTTACATAATACCTAGTAATGTGTTCGCGTCTGTTTATCTCATTGAAACAAAACCTCATACAATGGTTTTGTAAAACTTGAATTTTCTGTTGCATTTCCTCAGTAATAAAAGGGTAATATACAGTACTACAATAATCTAAATGTGTGAGGATTAATGCATTAACAAGTTTTAGTTTGATATCACTTGTTAATATATACTTATATCTCCATAGCGATTTGTATTTATAATAACATATTCTGAGCTTATTTATAATGTGACTTTCAAAACTTAAATTCTTATCAAGTACTATTCCCAAATTTTTTGTTTCTTCAACAAATTCAATGTTAATTCCTTCTAAAAATATGTTCGTATTTATTACTTGTTTACACTTCAGAATCGCTAGTCTAGAACCAACACAACATACTTTGGTTTTCAAGGGATTGAGCTTCAAACAATGATTTTTTGAGTACTGTTCAATTATGTCTAAATTTTTATTAAGTTCTAATATTAAAGAATTTACATCGGTTGGTTGACATGGTTTGTAAACTTGTACATCATCCGCATACAAATGTACATTCCAGTCAGATGATATAATAATATATATAAATAAATATAATAATATATATAAATAAACATAGTTTTATTCCGATACTGCGTGGCAGGACTATCGCTGACAAGGATGAGTGTATCTGCAACATAAAAATCCAAAATGAACGACAAGATTGGTTGAAGGTGTGCCCAAATTGCGGATTCGTCCTACTTTAGATTTTGGGAAAGTGTGCAAAATGACTTTGATTGAACAATGCCATTACGAGTAGGCCCGAAATAAATAACTACAGTATGGAGGCAAATCTGTTGACGCGAACCACCAAAATGGAATGCCTGCGTCTCCTCAGCGTGTTTCAATGAATAGTTCTCACTGAAGTCTACGTGGATCAAAACTTCATTCGGCTTCAAGCTTTCCTTCTTCTTGGAAATCTGATTATACTGATGCAGATATCTTCCTTTATGCTTTAAGAACTTTATGATTGATCCTTCAAATTTGATAACCATGTCGCTTAAAGGCCTATACTTTTGCTTGATGGTCTTAGTGACACTCTTTTGGTTTTGGAACTTATCAAAGTAACACTCTTTTGTCCTAGTCCATTTGAAAAAATGCCCGAACTGTGTGCTTTAATATGGTTTGTAAGAGATGGTATTATCTTTGCATTTCATGCATTCACGTAGTAAACATTTTTCAGTTTTCTGTTTACAACAAAATGCCTCGGTGACATCAGAATCATTACCTTCTCTAAGAACTTCCACTCTGTGTAATGCTTGAACTAGTAAAGCCATATTAAAGCAACATGTGCATCCACACGTGTCTCGAGATGTTACTTTCCGTGGGACAATCCAAAATGGTCGATTCTTATACCAAAATGAGTAACTAGCTGGCACATTGGGATGACAAGTAGAAAATACTTTATACAAATTACGCATCGTGTTACATAGATAACGTTTTTGGTTTGTGACCTTATTTTTTCTGCAGTAGTCTGTTTTTCCTGGACACAGTTTTTGCTATGAAGGTCATTGTCTAAAAACCGCCAAATTGCATTAATTTTTATATTTTCACTATCTCTCCAGTTACAGCATTTATGAAGATGTGTTTTTGTCTCGTTTTATTTAAGTTTTCATAATTTTGTTTTAATTGGTCAGACATTACTTTAGCAAAGCGCAATTTTTTTGCTACTATTTTTTTATCTCCACTCATAATTTGTGAGAGCCTGCTTTTTGGTGTGGATGGATCATTTTTTGAATTCATATTTTTCAGTCAATGATACCCTTGCTTATATTTCTGTACCTTAAGCTGTAGCTTCCTGATTAATTCGTGTTTGTATTTATTTTCACGGCTTCTTTTTTTCCTATTTCTTGCGTACCTTTTTCTTCCCAAAAGGCTTTGGTGATTTTCAGGTGTAGTAGGCAGACCTCCCGGTTTTCGCCCTTCTTCTGATAATGGTGGGGTATCATCATGCACATATGAGCCTTTCATTTTCAATCCTTATCTGCCTTTTCTTATTTCTGTACTTCTCTGAATATTCCGTCCATTGTTTCCGTTTCCTTCTCTTGTCCCTTTCCCAAGTACTGTGTTATTTCCTTTTGCCTGAGCTGCTCTCTACCAATAGGATCTTGTTTTAAGTGGTGATTCCTCCTTCTCTCTGCTTCCAGTTCTTTTCTAAGCATATCTTCCTTAGTTTGTGGAGTTGTCTGTCTAGACCTCGCCATTTTGTGTACCTATAAACTTTAATCATTGTAAAACCTATAATTAATACCTATAATTAATATTACTGGGACAATCCAATGATCATTCCTCTGCTCCCAGGAATGACGCCAGAGGACTGACCATTTCACTAAACTTGTACAAATCTGTATCATAGATACATAACATAACCTCACTTTCAACACATTTACCTAACAATTTAAGAGACATATCTGTAAGCAATAAGAACAAATGTACAAAATGTATATTTATTTAAAAAGTCACTTACCAGTGGACTGATTAGTCGTTTGTGGCACTTGATTTTCTCACAAACATTGTATCAAAGGCTACAAAATAGAATAAACGTTCGCCGAAAAACGTTATACAGGTTCAACAAAGATGTCTGCTGCATAGATTCTCATAGAAAAAAGCCATTTACTACCATCTATGAATGAGCAGTTGAACAAAACGCTTGAGGCAGAGGTCTGATACTCAAGTATGGTAACAAAGAAAATGCATTGATTGCGAAACGGATTGTTTTCCTTTTTGTTTCATGGGCGCAGTTTTTATGTTGCTAATGGTCTGTTTTTGGCAGGGTAACATATTCTCAACGTTATTTAGAGAATATATTTTGCTTGAACATAGGGTTGGTAGCAGCCAGAGGCCATGATTTTTCAGACATGAAACCGATATAAAAAAGAATTATTCAAGTTTAAAGCAAAAATAATTATGGTACAATATGTTCTTACTGTTGGATTGCCATATCAGCAGTGATCGTTCAGTAGTTTCTACGTATTATTACTTTATCAGCAGAAACGCAAAAAATAGTATTCACGGAGAATCACCCATATGTGTAAATTATTGCAGTAATTATTGACATGCAAGTTTCACGTACTTCATTGGTTGGAAACTGATATAAGCTACTTTTACTGCACAAGTATAGAATTCTTAACTTAAAACCGGTGTTTTTAGCTAGTCTATTTAGTACAATTCCTATACCATATGCCACTTATTTTAACGAACAATTTTACTGCTCATCATGTTTCCATAATACTTTTTGAAGACAAACAGGTAAATTCACAGGACGGTATTGCACAAATTCTTAGTTATTTCAAATTGTGCAACGTATACTCGTACATACCCGCCGATCTTCCATATCTCTTACACAGCTCGCTGTTAAATTACGACAAATTGTAATTAGTAAAACATACTATTAGAATTATTTTCTGCGTGTATAGTTTTGAAAGAGACATAATTGAGGTGTGGGTTAAATTAGCAATATATAATTAAGTACATTGTAGAAATGCAAGGCTTAAAGATACACATTCATATTTTCCATAGTGATTATATTTATATTGGCTAAAACAGTTACACCTACACAGTTTTGTTATTCATGAAGCCAGAAAAGTATCTGGTGATTGCAGGAATTTCCAAATTTTATATTGCGCAGTTTTACTTCCCAAGCCACTGGGCGAGAGTTTATTGTAAACTCTCAATATTTTGAAATTGAGATATATATTTTGGATGTTAAACGACATACATGTATCACGAAAAACCATGTAACTCGTTTCCGTCTATCTGTCTGTCGATTTATCTGGTCAATACCATGCCAAAGATGAAAAAGGTTTGTAGCCTTTTAAAATCGGTTCAGTGGCGGCGAAGGTCCGACTAACAACATGAAAAACGTCGCTCAAACTTCGGTTTTTGACCTTTCAGAGGCTCCTAAGTGCAGAGACAACCAACCTGACCCATTTGAAAGTTTTCTACATAAATGTCTTTGAGCACAGCTCTAGTTTTCTTATTTGTTATACAGTTTTGTTTATCGCTCTTGTGCATTTTTATGTTTCTATCATTGTTTTTGTTTTATGTTTTACTTCTGCAAACACGGAGTGTGTAATTTCAGAATTTAATTCATTGTATGTATATTTTTCGATTACCTAATTGTTTTTGGATGGTGGATTGTTCCAGGCATTCATTTCAAGCGAGTAATATATTTGTAGCAATATTTAGCTATACCTATCTATGACAACCATCGTGACCACATTGCAGCATGTGGCTTGACTGTATATCTCGGCTATATCCGCTGTATCCTGGCCATTCTTGGCTATCTTCTTGGATACAGAATCAGTCAAGAATGACTGACGAAATTGCGTTTAGTTATTTTTTTGTTTAACTGCAGTCTTCCATTCAAACCAACGATGTTTCCATATTAGGTTGTAGGGAATACTGACACGTTTCACTATTTTGGAAGCTTTACAAGGCAACTGAGGGGTGGTTTTTCAGTTTATATTAGGGGTCAGATGGATGTGGTCTATATGGATTTCTCAAAGGACTTCGATAAGATTAGTCACCAAAGAATCATAGATAAACTTCAGCATTTATTAGATTTCATTCCTTCTTACTTGCATGATAGAAATCAGTACGTCCCTTACATTGATTTCAAATCTTCACCTTACTCGGCCTCATCCGGTGAACCGCAGGGATCAAATTTAGGCCCTCTTCTCTTTCTTTATTTTATCAATGACCTCCCTAACTGCTTAACCTGTCCTTCTCTGTTGTTTGCTGATTATTTAAAAATATATGCTCAGATTAACAGCATTGATGACTGTCTAATCTTGCAAGCTGACCTGAATCATATATTTGAATGGTGTTCAACTAATAAATTATTTTTGAATGTTAGAAAATGCAAAACCTGTTCTTTTACCAGGAGAACGAAACCAATAGTTTTTGATTATACACTGGAAGGTATCAGTTTGATGCGTTGTTCAGGAGTAAGAGATCTAGGTCTATCGTTTGATGTTAACTTAGAATTTACAGGTCATATTAGTACAATAGTATCATCCGCTATAAAAAGTTTCGGTTTTTTTATAAGAAACTGTAAATCGTTTGGTAGTGAAACGGCACTGATTGCTTTATACTGCACCTTGGTGCGTTCTAAGCTGGAATATGCATCTAGTGTATGGCATCCATATTACCAAATCTATACTAATGAAATTGAAAGTGTACTTATAGAGGAGATTTCTTAAATACTTGACATTCAAATTGAATGGTGTTTATCCCAATCGTGGGACTCCCCAATCAGCGATGTTGCTCAAATTTGAAATGTATCCTCTTGAGCTGAGAAGAGTTTGTAATAGTTACAATTCCTTTACAAACTCGTACACAGTGATGTTGATTCTTCAGCTTTATTAGCTAAAATTGATTTTCATGTACTGTCCCGCATTTCCTGAAGATTTCTCGCTTTTTACTTAAAAACACCAAATTCTAATGTTATGATTAAGTCACCCGTGTATTTTATGTGCTCCAGCTTTAACATCATAGCTGATAATTGTCACATTCACCATGATAAAGTCAAAGATATATTAGCTGCATTCAGTGACTACTATTATTCAATTTATAACATTTAAGACATGTAGGTGTAGGTATTCATTTTTTGTTTCATTTTTTTTCAGACACTGGGCGAGCTATGATTGTAGTTAAAAATACTGTAACGTCAAATGGTATTCAATTACATTGTCCTTTAAATGGATGTATCTGTTGGGCAATAAATATATTATTATTAAAATATCTCAGAAAAACAACATTCTGCGTTTTGCAACACAGGTATAAGCATATGATATTATCGGCACTCCTCATTCAAGATTTACGTATTTTTCATTCTCTCTCCAAAATTCAATGGAAACTATGCAAAATGATGGAAGGTCAAAGCCTTCAAAGATAGACATTTTTTCGGACAAATGATAAAATAACTAAACAAATGACAATCGAAACCGTGTAGTATAGAATATAAATCTTCTTATTTTGGAATGATCTTTCCAAATATCTCATAAAATATAGGGTGCTTCAAATATGTTTGTTGTACCAAGGAATTGTGCAAAACCATATTTACAAATTATTTAGAAATACAGACCTATGTGTTATCAATCTTGCAGCGAAAGCGATTCTTGTACAGCTTTTATAGTTTATCTATAAAATTTTATTGGAGCACCTTGTATACGTATATTGAAAATGGCAGTACTGCACAAAAACCGTCCCTCTATCAAAACCCAAATTGATGGATAAACAAGCAACATGTGACGCGAGGTACGGGTGCGCTCCACGAAGGTGTGGTAGATACCTTAGCTACTATTTACGCTTGGTAATAACGAAGCATGCAGAGCCAATAAGTATCAAGACCTGTTACATAAACACTACAAGTCTACAAGTTTAAGTTAATTTGCACTTTATGATGTGCATCTAGTAAAACAACGTTTTAACGATCAAATTTTTTTATGCAAAATGTAGTTTTTGAATGAAATCTAAGAAACCAAACATCCTTTTCGGTGCTTTCCCTAACAAGCAAACAAACATATGTTGATGATCGATTATGCCGTTCACAAGAGCAAAGCCGTTATTATTGTATGTCGTTACCAATCACCATCCAGAAATATGAATAAGTAAAACTAACTAAAATTCTAGGACACACAGCGTGGTCGCTGTATTACAACGGTATCGTACATAGTACAACTTGTAGTCATTCTGTCACAAGACTTTAGGAGATGGGTCTGTTTTAGGGCACGTTCCTCTGGTATTTCATTTCCTCTTACTTGCAGGTGTATCCTATTGGAAGAAGACGATGCAACACGATGAACAACCTTTTCGATTGCAACGCTGACAAACTCGAACGAAACTTTCAATCAGGAGTGGATATCGAACAAAATGATGAATATACAGATAAAATCCAAATCAGGCCACAGAATGTGAAAGTAAGGCTGAGATATATGGAGCCCGAGAATGTAACGTTCAGCTATAAACCAGCCAAAAACTATGCCTTGGACCTCTACTACCTTGGCGACCTCAGCGTATCCATGAAGGATAATCTGGAAACATTGAAGAAAATAGGAAAACAACTTACGGAGAGTCTTACGAACTTAACAAAGAACTATCGTCTAGCATATGGATCTTTTCTGGATAAGACTGCTATGCCCTTCTATTTTACCGATGCCCAAAGATATGAAAATCCTTGCCTGAATTCTGAATATAACTGCGAGACTGGTTATTTGTTTAAACACAAGCTAGATTTTACACCCGATATGGGAAAGTTTATCCAGAAGGTAAGTAAAGGACGTTCATTATGTACTGTACCTTGACGAACAAAAAGCGTCCTAGCGCTGATCCCGTGAATAGCGGCAGCTGCTGGAAAAAGCTAGGCTATTTGTTTAGGGCCAAGAAGTACTTTTCTCCACATGATCTCCTCATTCTATGCAAGGTCCAAATAAGACCTAGCCTTGAGTATTGCTCACAGGCTTGGGGTGTTGCCGCCCCGACTACATTATTTATGTTCGATGCTGTCCAGAGGAAGGCTGTCCGACTGATCGATGACTCTTCTCTAACAGACAGTTCCGGGACCCGTTCGCACCGGGTCGTCGGCGATCTAACTGCACCAACGGGCTTTGCTCCTCAGAGCACTCCAGATAGACCCGCCTGACTTTGGCCTCCCATTCTAACCATGTCGAACTTTTTGTCCCTAGGGTGCCAAGATTGTGGAACAATCTCCAAGAGGAGGCTTTTTCGAGTTGTAATAGCCAATCCATTACTAAGCTGAACATTTGATCAAGTTGATCATTGTGTACTTCTGGAGAAACTTAGCACCGTGGGTCTATCTGAGGGACTGTTGTCGCTCATAAGTTCATACTTGATGAGCAAAAGGTTGTTTGTTGAATATGGTGGTCAAGTTATTATCAGGCCACATCCGGGGTGCCTCAAGTATCGAATCTAGGTCCATTATTGTTCCTGATCTTTATTAACCATTTGTCTCTTGAGTTCAAGTGTTTGCATCTGGTTTTTGCTGACGACGGCGACGTTAAGATATACGCATCGGTCGAGTAAATTGATAAATAATTACCTCATGTCATGTTGCAGGATAATTTAGACTTAATCTCTTCATGGTGCTCGCGAAACTATCTTACTTTAAATGTTTCTAAATGTAACGTTGTCTCTTATACAAGAAAGGATGATTATTTAATATGATGACTATAACATCAACGGTCCGGTTCTAGACAGATGCTACTCTTTTAAAGATCTTGGAGTAACCTTCGATAGCAGGCTTAAGTTTAGCGAGCATGTGCAGTCTGACAGCTGTAAATCAATCATCATCAATTGCTAGAAGTCATCGATTGTTCACTTAGCTTACTTATGAAAATTGAAGCTAAGATTAAATTTTCAATGTGCCTCTTTATTTTCTTTTTATTAATGTATTTGAGCTTTTCCTGTAATTGGGGTTTACCTGTAGGAAATATGAAATATAAAATATATTTTCCCGTATATTTGCCCTTAAGAAAAAATTATTATACGTACAAAATGTGCCGCTGCCGGGCGAAGATCCACGTGACGAGTTTGTTACCTGAACAGCTGAGAAGAGGTCGTCAGTGACGCCCCAGCGATGCGATGTAACAATTACGACTACCAGCGCAATATATTTTTTTTAAATACAGATATGGTGATAACACTAGGGCTGTAGCTATTTAGGTATGAAATAAAGTATAGACGTTTACCAGACGCCTCAATCTCGCGATATGTCACATGTCTATCTTCAATGATGAGTTTTCGCACAGGACGTTATCCTGGGTGACTGCTGGATTTGGTGCACCCACCCTGGGATCGTCGCTAAGACTCACCCGTTCACGTTTGAATTCTCCATACCAACGGGAAATTGTCGACTGATGTGGCGCTTCGTTGCCGAAAACAGACAGTAACTCAGCAAGGCATTCTTGTTGCGATAATTGTCTCTGAAAGTTGTAATAAATTATGGCGCAAAAATGTTCTCGGTTGAGTTCCATTTTTCTAATGACTTGGTGACACTTAAAAATTCACTGTAGTGAGAACACTGCACGTATTGTTGTGAAACTTTGAATTTAAGTTTACTAAAGAGTGAGGTTAAGATTCAGTACTGACGTTCAATCCGCGCGGCGTACTATGTGTCTATATGCAAAACTCGTACTTGACACCTTGCTTTACGTCAGGTATCAGACAGCAAAACCACGGCAAACATTGATGATTTGGATGGCGCTCTGGATGCTATCCTCCAGATTCTGGTTTGTGGAAAACAAGTGGGCTGGAATCCAGATACCCGGAAGATCATTGTTTTGGCGACCGACAGTCTGTTGCATACTGCTGGTGACGGATTACTTGCTGGAGCTGTACGGAAGCCAACAGAAGAATGCTTGCTCGATGAAAATGGAGAACACAGAAGACCATTGATATATGACTATCCGGATATTGGGCAGATACATGATTTGCTCAGGAATCGCAAGGTATGTTGATATTCTATACTTACTCAGCAGTAAGGAAACACTGAATAATACTCGCTTTTTTAATAAATCATCATAGGAAAGCTGTTAATGAATTAAAAAAATTTCGCTTATAACTAAGGATTATATCTGATGAGAAGTTTGACGTCAAAATTTAGCAGCCAGAAAATTATGAAGTCCCATAAAAGTGAATTATTCTCCATCTAAACAAAATTGCATTTTTCGTATTTAGTTTTGTTCATTCATGTCTTGTTACCATCACGTTTCTGCCATATTCTAAAGGCAACCATGTTGCTTGTCTTGCGAGAAAGTAATATAAGATACAACAGTTTGGCCTTGGAATCCGACAACAAGTCATGAGGAAAAGCCTGGATATCAAGACTCATGATCGATTAGTTAGGTTGGAGAATATTCATTAGATATTTTCTTCAAGGATATTGAACCATTGGGTCACAGGCCAAAGAAAAACCAGAAAGACCAATTTCAGATGTTACTTCATCATATTTATATTTCCTGTAATATTTTTTTGAAAATATCTCATTTCTTCAAAACTTTTGGTCAAAAGTATAACTTGCCCTCCAAAGTTTAAACTTATGCAGAGGCCGATTAGTCATCAGGCCCAGTAGGACCAGGCCCAGGGCGGCCGATATTGGGGGAGGCCAATATGGTAAAAAATTGTAAGGGTAACAAGACTCGCACGACCGAAATATTTAATTCAAACCTAGCATGTTGTAAATCTCAGCATGTGGATCGGTAGTAAAGGGCTCCCAAGATGAACTGTTCGTATCTTATGACAGGATGTGATACATGGTTTGTAATAGCTATCTGGTATTTATACTAAGTGACATATAAATCCGGACACCCAGTTTAAATGGTTTTATTTTAATAAAAGTTGGTGAATGTATTTATCTTACTGTAAATAACAAGTGAAAAAATTTTCAGCCTTATCAGTTGGACATTCCGGTTTTTATACTGTTTTTTTTTTTAATTCACTAACGCTCTAAAAATGAATATTTCAGCCGCAGTAAAGAATCAACGTTGGCGGATTTTGGTTCTTGACATCCTTTACGATCGGTTACGATGCCCAGAGTACGGAGACCTGTACGATTTCGTCAACTTAGTGAGTTTGATAGGGGCCGTATAGTGGGACTTCGGGAAGCTGGACTTTCTTTTCTTTTTGCAAAGAAGTGTAGACACTGTGGTTAGGTGTTGTCAGGCATGGCTTCGAGAAGGCCGTACGCAAAGAGCAAGGGGCACTGGACGCCGCCGTAGAACAACAGACCGTGAAGATCGCCGCCTAAGATTATTGGCCTTAAGGGACCGTTTCTCCACTACCAGGTCCATTGCAAATGAATGGTTTGCAGAACACGGAAGACCTATTGGCATGCGAAGTGTTCACCGACGAATGAGAAGTTTTGGCTTGTTTTCATACCGGCCACACTGGGTCCTCCCTTTAACTTGAGAACACCGACGTAATCGCCTTGAGTGGTGCAGGCAACGGTCACTCTGAGATCAGGAATGGAACAGTATTGTCTTTAGTGACGAGTCTCGATTTTGTTTAGGCATGCACGATGGTCGTGCCAGGGTTAGAAGGCGACGTGATGGAAGGAGGAATCCACAGTTTTTTGTTGAACGACATGTTCATCACACTGTTGGTGTTATGGTTTGGGGTGCTATAGTTTATGGTTCCAGGTCACCTTTAATCTTCATCAGAGGTAACATGAACGCGCAGCGTTATATCCACGAAGTTCTAGAACCCCATCTTTTACCCTATCTTGACACCCTGGCAGATCCAACTTTCCAACAAGATAATGCCCGACCACATGTTGCAAGAGTCACAATAGACTTCTTTCAACATAATGATGTCACATTGTTACCATGGCCACCAAGATCTCCCGACTTATCCCCAATTGAGCACGTGTGGGATATGATGGGTAGGAGATTGCTCAATTTGCAACGTCCTCCTCAGACTCTAGAAGCACTTCGAGAGGAGTTGGTGGTTGCCTGGAGTGAGATACCACAGGAGGACATTGACCACCTGATCAGAAGCATGCCTAGGCGCGTTGGAGAATGCGTAGCACATCAGGGTGCATCCACACATTCTTAAAGGTCAAAGGGCTTTAAAGCAGTGCAATCATTTTGAAATTTTTATCATTTACTTATTATGCTTCATTAAGTACTTATACAAAATTTTATTAAAATAAAACCATTTAAACTGGGTGTTCGGATTTATATGTCACTTAGTATATTTACAACATCCAGATATGTGTTCAAATTGTGCAGGGCATTGTGCTCCCCGGAGTCCGGGTTTCTCACGATAAGTAAAAAACATCCCAGGTTTGGTTAAATAGGCTAAAAACTATATTCTTGTTTTAGGTCAACATAATTTTTGCTGTAAAAAATCCAGAAAAGCTGAAATATTATAATAGGCTTAGAAAGGAATTATTGCGAGACTTTGCTTTTAGTGGCGAACTTGTAGCTGATGAGCATATTATAGATCTTATAGAGAAAGGTTTGTAACACCAAATACGACATATATTATTTTGCTGGATAAATAGATCTATTTTTAAATCACACACTAAAATAATGTCAGAAAAGGATAGAAACGATTTTGGGAAAATTCGTATTTTTTTCGTTTAACTCTGGAAATAGTCGAAATTGTGAAACTGTCAAGTGCCATTTTATTTGTTACCTAGATGCGCAGTTTTGCCCCCATTCAATCGATTTCGTACCTCTTAGCGTCAAATTTGAAACAGCTGGAATAAACATGAGTCCGGAGATTCTCATTTGCCATGATCCGAAATTTTTGAACCCGTCCATCTTTGATAGTAGTATGTCACTGTTTCTCCCCAAAAATTTAGAGACAGTATCTTAAAGCCATATTGATATGATTGAAAAGCGTGCTCTTCGTTGTGTTCCTTAAGCAACCATCAGATCTATTACTACTTTTTACTGGGATTACCTGATAAGACAATGTTTACTTCATAGAACGAAGAACTACAAAAGATTGACTTGCCACTGACGTAAGTGCACTAGAAAATAATTTTATATATAGGGTGATACCTCACGGAATGTCAATAATTAACGGAGCGATTTGTTGGCGCATTTTAAGAATGAACGTGTTTCTCTAAACGTAATAACTTTTTAGATACATGATCGTGATTGTTCAATATAGAAAGTCACGATGTTGACTTCTAAGTTAAAAAATTGAAATTTACAAGGTGTTCCTTAATGATATGCGAATATTTAAGGGTGTGAATCTACATGAAAAATTAATGTTAGTTTGCTTTATAAACTATGGTCTAAAAATGTTTCCTTAGAAAAACTCGAGGTGTTGAAGTTTTAGGAAAAAAATGGAAATTAATATTTTCAGAGCCGCTTCAGATATTTCACTGATATTTAGTACGTAGTGGAAGTTAATAAAGTTGCATATTTTTCAATACAAAAATAATTTTTAGCTTTAACAGTGGCGTGCGTACGAGTATTGACTTCGATATTTTTTAAGAAAAATTCCCCGTTCAATTTAAAACAAATGATCTCTCTTGAATTGTTTTCCTTCCATTTTTGAGTAAAAAAATAAAAACCGTTCTATTGTCCAACTTGCAAAATTATTATTAATTTAATTGGAAAAATTAAACATATTAGGCGTAATGAACAATAACAACTGAAAACATAAACATAACATTAAAACCAACGAAATTATTACAAAAATTGGTGAAAATGGCCCCCTTCACTTAGTATACATGCTTCCGCCCTCCTTCTCATAGAGTTGCGCAGTCTCTTAATTCCTCTACAGTGTTAATGGGACTTGTGTACACTAGTGTCTAAAGATAGCCCCACAAAAAGAAATCTGAACTGTTGAGGTCTGGAGACCTTGGTGGCCATTCTTGGGGCCCACCGCGGCCAATCCAACGATTTGGATAAACGGTTTGTAAATAATTACGAACCGCTACACTGGAATGGGCTGATGCACCATCATGCATGTACCAGATATTGTTTCTTATTACTAACTGAACATTATCAAGCAGCAAAGGCAGCTGTTGTTGAAGAAAATTGAGGTAAGTCTGTCCGTCAAATCGTCCCGGCAAGAAGAATGGGCCAATAAAGTGGTTGCCAATAATTCCTGCTCATACCTTAACCGAAAATTGGTGTTGGAAATGGGTTTCGGTTACGGCATAGGGATTTTTTTGTGTCCACAAATGATTATTGTGGAAATTCTGAATAGCATTTCGAGAAAAATTAGCTTCGTCCGTGAACAGAAAGAATTATTGATTCAAATTGTGTATTTTGTGTAATTTTTTGAAGATACCACTGACAAAAGGTCACACGCCTTGGAAAAACAATGGGAAGTAATGCCTGTACTCTTAAAATATGGTAAGGATACAACAAAAAACCCATTAAAATTCTCCAAACAATTTGAAGGTAAATATTTAAGGCTCTATCGATCTTCCTCGTACTCGTTTCAGGATGTTCTTCGACTTTAGAATTTCAGGTGTTCTCACACTTAGAGGTCTACCTTCAGATGTTCTTTTTCGGACAGAACCAGTTTCAACAAGACGACGATGAATATTAGAAAAGGCTCGACTATCTGGCAAAGCACGATCGGGATATCTCTGGTGATAAATCCGTCTGGCTTGCTCACCATTACCGTCGGCAAGGCCGCTGCATCCGAATGGTGAATTAGATTATTAACAAGATTGTAAAAACTAAATAATGAAAGAGATGACACAGCGAACAGATTTGAATAACAGAGACTTGTCAGATGTCTAAAGCCAATGAGCAACTAGATATCTATTGCTAAATTGCATTTTTCAATTATGTATTACATTAATTTACTCGGACAATAGAACGGTTTTTATTTTTTTACTCAAAAATAGCGCATCGAAGGAAAAGAGAGATCATTTGTTTTAACTTGAACGGGTAATTCAAAAATAACTTTTATTTGACATAAAACCGTTGGCGTACCATTTTTTCGTAAAAATTATCAAAGTCAATACCCGTACGCACGCCACTGTTAGAGCTAAGAATTATTTTTGTATTGAAGAATATGCAACTTTATAACTTTAAATGTCAGTGAAATATTTGAAGCGGATCTGAAAATATTAATTAATTTCCATTTTTTTCCTAAAACTTCAACACCTCGAGTTTTTGTAAGGAAACACTTTTGGATCATAGTTTATAAAGCAAAGTAACATTAATTTTTCATTTAGATTCACACCCTCAAATATTCGCATATCATTAAGGAACACCCTGTATATTTAAGGGGAGATTTGATCACTTGATGTTTTTCAGTGTGGCGCACGGTTTCCACCTTAAAAATATTATTTTAAGAGAAATCAGTGCCGTACCGTCAATGTTTGCCAAAATAGGCAGATGTAATTCCGTGCGAACTCGACACAGGTGGAAATTAAAAAATGAGATACAATAAAAACGCCTCTTGATACATAGTACACGCATGCCAAATTTTATTAAAATATCCAAAGTGGTTTAGATATTAATGATTAATCTTTGGAAACTTTACCACGCCTGTAAAAGTCAAGACGTTTAGGACATACAATCATATATTATGATGTTTTCTCCTTAAAATTGACCCAAAAATCGCCCCTTAAATATTGATATTCAAACACCCCTGTATGTTAACAGTACATTTGCGTTCACTAAAACTGAACTATTGAAGACGAGCGGAAATTTTGTAGGAAGAAAACACTTCCGGACCTGTGTTAATATGAACTTTTTTATATTTAATTTTTCTGAATCAGCCTCTCAATTTACAGGCTATCACAATTTCGCCAGGCAGGTGAATTTCTTTGCAAATTTAACTGAACATCCACATATCGATATAAAATTTTTTGGGGACTGCGAAGGAATAGGATTCAATGAAACTAATTTATGTTACAATGTGGAAAATAATGAAATAAACTTCAAGGTCCAGATAACACTAATTGAAAGACCAGCCAAAATAGGAGCCAATAACTCCTGGGTGAGATGCTCTATAGATAATAATAAAAGGCTTTTATTATAGTAAAATACAAATATATAGAAAAAAAATCAAATATACTGGTGGCGAAGTCTAGCCGTAGGCTATTCTACTTAACCTCTCATCTTAGATTATCACTTTTTGCAAATAAAAATGTTATGTAAAATATATAATCGAGGAAACCCCTGAGATAATTTGCTATATCATTTCAGAGAAAAATGTATAATATGAAATGGAGTTGCCTTATGTGCCAGATATAGGGGCTAATCTGTCATTTTTCAGGATACTATATTTATTGAAGAAAAAAATATACAAGAGCGTATAGAAGTGAGTCTTGAATACGAAAAGCCGTGCGAATGTGAAAATTATATAAAGCCTGACAACACGATTTGTGAAAACGGTGGAACATTTGTCTGTGGATATTGCAATTGTCCACAGGGATGGTAAGGTGAAAAGTATAAACTATAATCAAGATGATAGACTGTATACTATGACACTGACTTCGACGTTTTAAATTATACAAACTTGGCGAAGTAAAATTAAGTTTTTGTTTTGCGTATTTTTTTTTCTGTAGATCTTGCTTCTATGTTTTATTGAATGTACTGCCGTATTGTAAGCTGTATGCCTGCAATCGTATCTCTAGTTAGAAGGCGTAGTAGTTACTTCATTTCCCTCAATTAAATGTATCCATTCTTTTTTAAAAATTATGAAGCACATCAAATTTTACTAGTGCATTATTTCGAAAGTTCAATTATTATAAAACAGCGTATATACCTCCATTTACAGGAAAGGAGACACCTGCGAACTACGATGTGAAACAGAAGACGACTATGACAGTTGTAGACAATTAAAGGATGGCCACGTATCAACAATTTGTCATATGCAGTAAGTCTCCAAAATGGTGATTCCACGAAGGTTAGAGATGGGAGGTTAAACTGCTTGAAGGATTCATGAAGCGGATCCTGTCGCCAAGGATGGTGTGGCTAGTGGACGTAGAACAAAGTCACTTTAATAATTTGAGGGCTAAAATAAACAATGGGAAATAAACAAAAGCTTAAAAATCTCAGGATTGCTCATGTTAATGCAAGATCGTTGGTTTCCGGTTTTGATTGTTTCAAATCATTGGTAGAGGATAATGACTTGCACATAGTTGGTGTATCCGAAACGTGGCTGTCCGATAATATCCCTTCAGATGTTGTTAGCATAAGAGGTTTTAACTTATTTAGATGCGATAGGCAGGGTAGAGGTGGAGGTGTTGCTATTTTTATAAAGAGCGATACTGTCAGCAATGTACAAGTACTGAGCTTTGATAATAGCTACAACGAGCTTAAAATAGAATTTCTGTTTCTCTCGTTTAAAATTGGTAATACAAGTTTCTGTGTAGGAGTTATTTATAAGCCTCCAAATGAAAACTTATTAAGTATGTTAGAATTCTTGTATAATCTACTACCACAACTCATAAGCGAATATGACAATATACTGGTGTTGGGTGATTTTAATATTAACATGCTCGTGGAAAATAAAATAAATGATTGTCTTGAAATATATGGTATGGCCCAAATTATAAGTGAACCGACTAGAATAACAGAGAGAACTTCTACATTATTAGATCCTATATTTATAAGTTCTTCTACTTCATATGTTTCTAGTGGTACAATGAATGCTGATAGGTTCAGTGACCATCAGATGGTATATTGTGATGTTAAATGTTCAATCAAATGTGAACCAAAATTTGTAACATACAGAGTCTTTAACAACATTAACTCAGAGGCATTTGATAATGACCTTTATCGGATAGACTGGGAAAGCATACTTTACTTCAGCGACATAGAAAGCAAAGTTGAGTTCTTGACATCAAACTTATTGTCACTTTTTGACTTGCACTGTTCTGAACGAACAGTACGAGTCACAAAGCCAAAAGCGCCTTGGCGTACTGCAAACGTACAAATGTTATTCAGGGAAAGGGGTGAAGCTCTCTCTAAATATAAAATGAATCCATCAGAAGAAAACTGGAACAGCTATAAAAGCCTCAGAAATTACTGCTTGCTAGCATTACGCAAAGAAAAATCAGCCTATTTGGAACATCTACATGAAAATAAAAACTCTAAATCTCTTTACAAATCATTGAAACAAATGCACATACAAAGTAATAAAGAGCCTCCGAACATTCCGGTCCACCTTTCCAATCCATATAAAGTGAATGATTACTTTACCTCAATTTTTAAGAATAGTGATGAACAATGTATTGACAAAATAATTCATTATCGTAACAACAGACATATATAGTTTTGAGAGGTTTTCTTTCAATTTAATTGACTTGACAAGCTTAGCATCTATAATCAGTCATATTGGTTCCAATGCATCTGGTAATGACGGAGTTACGTTGCGAATGTTAAAATTATGCTGTCCCGCTATAAATCTTTATTTGTTGCATATTATCAATCTATGCTTAGAGAGAGGCTATTTTCCAAGCGCGTGGAAAACAGCAATGGTAAAACCACTCGCTAAAACCTCGAATCCTTTGTCATTTGACGACCTACGGCCGATAAGTCTTTTGCCTTTTCTATCCAAAATACTGGAACGCGCATCTTATATCCAGATTTACGACTACTTAGACAAAAATAATATTATAAGTGTTCATCAATCGGGTTTTAAAAAAAATCATAGCACTACTACGGCTTTAGTGGACTTGATCGATGGCATAATTTCCGCGCTTGACAATAAAAACTTGTGTGCTCTTGTCATTTTAGATTTCTCGAAGGCATTTGATATATTGAATCACAAACTGCTTGTAGCCAAATGTCATTACTATGGCTTTGATGATCTTGCTTGTAAGCTCATCAAGTCATATTTAAGTGATCGGTCGCAAGTGGCTGTGGTTGATGGTCAGATGTCTTTTCCAAATAAAGTTCAGTCCGGAGTACCTCAAGGCTCCGTATTAGATCAATTGCTTTTTTGATATACACCGCGGATCTTCAAGATACTGTCAAGCACTGTAATGTGCAATTCTTTGCCGATGACACTCAGGTAAAGTATGATTTTCCAGCCTCACGCTACTCTGAAGCCCAAGACCAAATCATAAATAAATGTTTTATAGTTTTGAATTTTTTTGAGAATTTTTTGTATTATTGTATATCCAACGGTACAATCGGAACATTCATATAATACTTCAAACCAACACACATACATCTTGTTTTAGCTTTAGACTCAATCTGGTTCCAACTACCACATTTTGCTTCGATAGCTGGATATCTTCAGAAGCCCTCGAATATTTTTGTAGGTAATCATTATTTCATTTTAGCGGTGAATGTAACTGTGGAAAATGTGAATGCGATTATCCATATTTGGGAACATACTGCCAATTCAAGTGTCCAATCGGCGAAAATAGGCAGATATGCAGTGGCAAAAATCATGGTGAGCTAATAAAATTAACTTTTAACTGTTTTTTTTTTTATATCGAAGCGACCGCGCAGACAGAAGCCTAAATGCCGGAACACCGCGGCTGCTATGATGATCCCAAAGAAATTTTATTAATACGATTTTTGAACTGCCTAAGGTTAATAGAACTGGGAAAAGCTTCCTCTTGTAGATTGTTCCACAATCTCGACACCCTCGGGACAAAGGAGCGGTCGTATCGGCCGGTTCTGGATGTACGAAGTTCGACACGGTTAGGATGGGACGCCAAAGTCAGGCGGGTCTGTCTGGCAGGCACATCGCGCGACGGCATCATGGAAGAGAGCTCTGAGGAGCAAAGCCCGTTGGTGTAACGGTAGAAAAGAGCCAGATCGCCGACAGCCCGCCGGTGCGAAAGAGTCCCGAGACTGTCTGTTAGAGAAGAGTCATCGATCAGTCGGACCGCCCTCCTCTGGACAGCATCGAGCATGGATAATGTGGTCGGGGCGGCAGCACCCCAGACGTGTGAGCAATACTCGCCTTATCTGGGCCTTGTATAGAGTGAGAAGGTCATGCGGAGAAAAGTACTTCTTAGCCTTAAACAAATAGCCTAGCTTTTTCCCAGCAGCTGCAGCTATTGACGAGATGTGTTCCTGCCAGATCAGGTCATCGGTGCTCTGGACTCCGATCAGCCGAAATGAATGGCTCTTTGCCAGAAATCGACCATCCATCAAAACCGGATGAGCGCTAGGACGCTTTTTGTTCGTCAAAGTACAGTACTGCGTTTTGGAAGCATTGAACTGTACAAGATTGTTGCGTCCCCAAGCAGTGATAGCCTCCAAGTCTCTTGTCAGAGAGGAAATCATCGCTATTCGTCTTTTTTCCAACTCAGCGGCAGAGATCGGCTTGTCACTCTGAATTCCTGCATGTAGAGTGCTGTCATCAGCGAAGCTGTGGATTGGGTTGATCGTGCAAGAAAGCAGGTCGTTGATATGTAAGAGAAACAGTGTCGGAGCCAAGACCGATCCCTGGGGAACACCCGCGTTGACGTTGTGGGATGAAGAGGAAAACCCGT